>JASDQU010736977.1:125761-215288 GCA_032191745.1 Picea mariana | reverse complement strand
AACCTGTACCATAAAAAAATGCATCCAACCATGTACCAAGTATGTACCAATCATGTGTCAACTACTCATCAACTATGACTCATCAATATGTACCAACATCATCAACTATACACCTCATGTATGTGCCAACTCATCAACTACTTGTCTCAACCATGTACTCAACATGTACCTCAACAAAAAGCCCTCATCAATTTCATCATCCAAATATGATTCATAGCTCTGTAATAGACCTGGTGTATATGATCACATTCCTGCAAACCTTCCTTAACTTTAAAAACAAGAGACTAGCATTTTCATCAAACTTTTCTTTAGTTTCACATGCCTAGTTTTGGAATAGTCAACAACCCTAACTTGAAGTTATCATAACTTTGAACCTGTAATGTATAAAGATATGAAACTGATACACAATGTTCTTCAGTGTGTTTTATGAAATTCCTCCATGTGTCACTACTTGAAACCTCTCAGAAAAGGATTTGTAGAAAAAATGGCATACCTTGTTGAATTCTGGCTTATTCTAGAGAGCGACCTTATAGAGCGTACCCCGCACAAAATGTTTGATGAATTGATATAAAAATATTACAAAATAAAATAAAGACTTTACCCTAACCAACACATTTTTTTTCACGGAATTTGGATCTGTTATGAAGAAGTTATGGCATTTTTACCCGAAACACATGATTTTGACTAGTTTCAGGACTGGCCACAAACCCTATTTTCCATGGAGTGTAACTCCCAAAATACAATGATCCACAAGCTAAATTTATTACCATATATACTTGGATATGTTTTCTCACTTTCATATAAATTTCATGTTCTGAATCATTATAGAAAAAAAGTTATAGCGAAAATGGTGAGATGACCTGTAAATAACATACCCTAGAAAGCACCATCAAAAGAATTTATCCTTCCTTGCATTTCGGCCTTATTTTCTTCACCTTCACTCAGAATTCTGGTTTAGATATCCTTGGTTACCTCAGAAACATATAGATATTCAATATTCTCAAGTGTATTTCAAATGAGAGAGTCTTTCCTCTTATTTATACTCTCCAAGTAGCTTCCTTAAAAACATCTTCTAGGTCACTTGGCCCACTTTCCTTCTTTCAAGGTTGGTTCCACTTCTAATTTCTCCATTAAATTTATTATTGAAATAATTTATTTTGTATTCACTTTGAATTATAATACACTCATCACTTCACTTTATTCTTTACCTTTTAAAATATCTTAAACCACTTTGACTACTTTGACCTTTTGGGGCTTCTAGATGACATATGAGGATCCTCCAACTTCGTAAGGCCGTAACTCTCAAACCGTGAGGAGTTATGTGATGTTCTACATACCACCAAAAATGGCATGACATGTACTATCCATATAGAATAGTATTATCTAAAAATATATCATAACTCATACCATTACCCATCAAACAAACTTGGGTTCATTACCCAAACCTGGGGTCTCCAACTTCTCATGGCCATAACTCTCTAACCGTGAGGAATTATGTGATGTTCCACATACCACCGGAAATGAAATGACAAGAACTATCCATATAGGATATTTTCCCTGAAAAATTCACTTTCCTTCATCTCATTATTCCACAATTAAGCATGGTTTCTCTTACTCCACAAAGCGTCTTCCCGTGAGGGCTTTCACCATAAGGGGACCACTTTGGAGTTCATCCATATTTACTTCTTATCAACCATGAAAAAAAAATAATGAGTCATATTTACATCAAAAAATATTGGGTCCATTACCTAAACCTTTGTGCTACAGATATTTCTTCAATGGTTGACATCAATGACAACCAACCTTAATCAACAATTGATGCAGTTTTTAAACTGAGGATAACTGTGAGGGTTAGTTTCTCATCATGATTTTATTTCAGGGGTGGTCCTAAAATATTTTTACTAATGTAATAAATGAAATTTGCTTTTCCATAATCCCCTAGTTGGAAGAGGACTCTTACTACTGAAGCGGTTGAGGCAGATAAGTAGAGGATGTAGTCGTGATCATAGTCTGGAGGACTAATCAAAGGGGCGTTGGATAGTGTTTCTTTTAAGTCATCAAAACTGGTTTGGTCATGTTCATCCCATCGAAATGAGATATCATGACACAGTAAGTGAAGGAAACCATGTGTGTGAGTGATGTAATCTGGGACAAAGCAACGTAAAAACTTGGCTTTGCCTTCTAGGCTCTGCATATGGCGCAAATTACAATTTTTGTGATAGCTTGGACCTTGAGGGGGTCCACTGTTATGCAGTTTTGGGAGATGATGAACCCAAGGAGGCATCCTGCGGTGACATAAAATACACACTTGAGAGGGTTCAATAGGATATTATACTGGAGACATAT
The DNA here is from genome assembly GCA_032191745.1 of Picea mariana. NCBI lineage: Eukaryota > Viridiplantae > Streptophyta > Pinopsida > Pinales > Pinaceae > Picea > Picea mariana. The sequence continues at coordinate 212,942 of JASDQU010736977.1, read as the reverse complement.
TTGAAAGATGATGCATAAGTCATCTAAATGTTGGGTTCGTTTCTTGGATCGAGCAGTGTGGTCATCCAAGTAAGCGAGGATGATGTGCGCAAGATCATGGAAAACATAATTCATGGCCCATTGAAACGTATCACCTGTGTTTTTTAGCCCAAAAGGCATGACACGATAAGAAAAAGTACCCCATTTTTATCGGATAAATTGGTAGGTGTGGACACTAATAGATCTCCCTAGATCCACCTAGATCTAGAACAAAATACACCAGAACATGACGCTTTCCTTGAGTTTTAGATATTGAATTTACTAACTAAAGAGGCATAGGTGACATACCATTTAAATATCACTTCCTCTTTCCATATCCATCCTAGATCTGTTCCAATGCTCATACAATGATGAACCTGCAAAAGAACGCAACCAACCAAAGTGATAGTAATAGCATAAACTCAATATAAACCTATGTATGTGATCAAGGAATCATACAATAAAACACAACAAGCTTTATAGGAAAGAATTATATTACTGTATCATATTAAATGTGAAAAAGAGATTACAACCATGGCCTTGATGTCGTAAGGTCCCTTCCAACTATCCTTCATTCCCCACACACTTCACTCCAAGAATTCTGAGAGCACAGATCTGATAATATTCACAATCTATCTTGACAAAGGAAAAACTCAGAGACACTCCAACCAAGCTAATAATTCCAAGCCAAATCCCAATTATCCCTTCTCCATGATAGATCCTCTCCTTTTATAAGCTGAAGAGGACAAGGTGAGGAGGTTAGGATGATCCCACTAAATGATGAAAGCGAGTAAGATCCAAACCATTCGGATGCCACCTCACCATGGAAGTTTCTCCTTCTAGAAGATTCGAGAAAATGCTCATTTTTCCCATGTGTAAGCATTATTGCACCCTACCTATAGAGAAGTTTGCAAACTCCTCATGACCTAGCTATGATGCAGCCTGCGAGAATCAGGAATTCTCACACCCTAGCTATAATGTAGCCTGCGAACTTCCTTTTTTATAGGGTTTTTACAAAGGAAAATGCAACTTCTTTTCTCAGGAAAAGTTCTTCTCCCTTCTTTCTTCAGGAACTCGGGCCATTGACCCCTCTGAAGACTACAGATAGGTTTACATCATTAACAACCATAGGGATGATGAAAATAATGTGTAACACCCATGGGGTAGTAAAAGCAACTTTATATTGATCTGTTGGATGGATTTGGATTTTATTGTATGCGGAGAACCCATCCATGAAGGAAAATGCCTCATGGCTAGCCAGGGATGATTTTAGGGTCTAAATTTTGCTCATGGGCTAATTTTCCATGGTTTTTCAAAAAATGAGATTCGCTATTTTAAAAATGATTCACCCAAATTCTATAGGATAAAATTATTTTACCTTAAAAATCGCCAAAATTTTATAAAAACTATATAAAATACTTAGAAATTTGAATATTTTTACAAAAATATCGCCAAACATTTATAGTTGACATATGAAGTATTAGTAAGATTCGCAAAGGTTTCTACAATTTAAAATAAATTTCGATCCTTAAAATCATCCATGTGGCTAGCATAGTCATTGATAATTTGGTTGATGAAAGGGGTTGGAAAGTTTTCTTTGGGACAACCATGGTTGAGATCACGAAAGTCGATGCAGATGTGAATAGTGCCCTATTTTTTGTTAATGGGGACAGGATTGGAAACCCATGAGGTATATGCAATGGGTTATATGAACTCTGCAATGCATAACTTGTCAATTTCAGATTTGATAGCCACAGCATTGGATGGGTGAAGTGGGAACTTCTTTTGATGGACAAAGGTGACATCTTGCCATGTATCGATGCGATGTTCGACTATAGAAGGATATAGGTCGGGCATCTTCGTATACGACTAGGAAAAAATTTATCAGTATTCATGAAAGAGAGCTTTGTAAGTTTTGAGTTCCTCAAGGGAGCATACGGCACCAATGGCGATTTCTTCTATGATTCCAGGTTTGATGGAAATGTTGATTTTGGCAGTGGGGGAGATATTGACCATGTTGCCTTCTTCAAAAGTGGAAGGGGAAGGGATTGAGGTGTTGAACCAGTCTATATGCCTAGAAGGAATAAAATCCTTGGTTTCATGTGCACATATAGAGGCTTGGAGAGGAGGGTAGTGAGTTGCACATATAGAAAAATCTCTCGGTGATGGAGTGCATTCCATGGGAAATTGGGGGTAGTGAGTTCCTTCAGGATACCTTCGTCACACTGGAAAATGCGAGAATACAATGGATCCAGGGAGGCAACATTGGTGACTGTCATAGTGTGATTGTCCTCAAGTGGTGAATACATAGAGCAGATATCGCAACCATGTTGCAATGGATCGCTTGACATAAACGAAATGTACAGAAACTGTGGGGGATAAACTATGGTAGGGGGACTAAGATTTCCTATGGGAATTGTACCGGCGAATTGGGAGGATTTGGGGGAATATCCTCAGACAGTCTATTTATGAACCATGGAGGGGTGGTAATAGGGGGAGTAACTTGCATCACATGAGGTAAGGTGGGGTTCAGGGGAGGTGATGTTAAAAGTATCTGGAGAAGGAATAGGGGGATTAACTTGCATCACATGAGGTAAGGTGGTCGAATGATTTTGAATAAGCATTAATTAATGATTTCGGTATTCAACAATTAAAGTACACTGGTATGTGAAATGAGAAAATGAGTCACAAAGAGACCAAGGGCATCTCATCCGTTCAAGGACTAAGGTAGAGACATAATGAATGTCAATGACGTGGGTACCCAAAAGTGGTGGTAGAGGGGGATCTTGCTGAAAGGTTTGTCGTATTGTTCTTAATGTCTGGCGAAAATGAGGTAGAGTTGGGAAATGATGAGTGCAGTGGCCATATTCTAAATAGATGGTGCAAGCAAATTTGGTTCACAGCCCTTTATTGCCTATAGTGGAGGATGTGGTCGTAGTACTGGACATTCTTGGAGAAGCAACGAGCGGTGTGGTTGCTCAAGGAAGTTGGATCAGATTGTGTAACTCAGGAAGAGAAGCACATATATTAGTGGGGTGTCCCTCTCTTTCGTAGAGTGTACAAGGAGGTTGAACTTGGGGAGGAAGTGGAGCGGTGGGATCTTCCATCTTTCATCTGCCCCCAGCCATGGCAGTGGTGCTGGAAATTGAGGGTGAGGGTGGCCTGGTTAGAGCTAGTACTGGAATATGCATCAGGATTCCCTCTTACTGAGGAGGGAAATATCATTTAGGAACCATTGTGGTTGGGTGTAGATACCATACAGGGATGGCGAACACCATGTTGGTAAGGGTGAGTGTTGCGGCTACCTGAAAATATTGTACTGTTGGTGGGGGGTAGAATAAGGGAATTTGAGTAATGGCTTGGTGGATTGTCTACCAAATCAGGATTTTCCACTAGGGGAGGGGGAAATTGGGGATAAGTGGTGTAGTAGGGTTCTCAAGGATTCCCTGAGGTAAAATTTCTTCAACTGGTGGGACGTCGAGGTGTGGAGAGGCCTTAGTGGGAGGAATGGTGTCTCCAGTATCCGTTCCATTAGAAGATACAACGCACACTTGTGTTGAAGGATGTATAAGAGGTGGTGCTCCATGGTATGCCCCTAGCAAGGATGGGTCCTTGAAAATTCTGGGGCCAATGTATATGAGTGAATAAGAATCGAAACTAGTGCAGACAAGAGGTAATATGTTATCGATGTTGGCAAAATGGTTAGGATCGTAATGTGTAATTTGGTCGATGGTGGTGATTTTACCATTATGGGGCAACATCATCGTTTGAAACATAGAACAGGCCATTGCCTTCAATATATTGTACATGCAGCTATGTACAAACAAGATATTGAAATCGATCGAGGCATCAATAACCTTAATTCCGATGAGGATGGTTTTTCCCCTAAGTTCGACGAGGACATTTTGAAAGAGCCCTTCAGGGGAGGATGGTTGACAATCATAGGCTCTTAAGGTGATGGTGGATCGTACGATCTCAGCAGAGCCACATTTCTACCATACATTTTTGGACATCATGCAACTTCATCAATGATACACTGATGAACCGTGATGTTCTAAATCTTGACTAGTATTTGGAAAGCTACCAGAGCGAGGAGACAAGGTTCTCCGCTATCTAGATCAAATGTGATGAGTCTAGTATTAGCTGGGTCGACTTCCCCCAAGGAAAAAAGTAAGGATTTTCATTGAGTTGGATAGGTTTGGAGGACCTCCAATACAGACATGGTTGTAGGAGACTGTGCCAAGTCATCGACCACACTATAATTGTGTGCTGCCCTAGCCTGAGGGTTATTGACATTCCATCATAACGAAATGTGAGGGATACAAATAGGGGGTTCAGTGCTAGGGCATGGAATCATCAAGGGCTTTTTGGCTGTAGCTGGAGCTGCTTTCGAAGTGGTGGGAGTATATTCATGGGGCATGTTGTATTGATGACCCCACGTTTTCAAAAGAACTTCTTCTTCGTTGGTGAGGAGGATATTGCGATCTATCGGATTTCCAGGGTGAATGGACCCTGGGTTTTGATACTGTACCATTTGCGGTGGGGTAGGATGTACCTCCTGTCGATTATTCATCACACCTTGGTGTGGAATAAGGTTTTTCAATACAGTTGTGGGTGGTTGTTGCAAATATTATTGTGGGGCCTATTGAGGGGTAGGCGACGCTGGAGGACATGGTGTGGTCATGGATTCTTTCATCCGTTTAAATTAGGCAATTTGGGGGCCATGGTGAGAACAATTTCCATGCTCACTGCAAAGAGCACAAGGGAAGTTCATAAGGAGGTTTTTGTTTTTTTTCCTCCCTTGGCGTTTTTTGTTATTATCCCCTTGGGGGTTCTGGTTACCCTGATTATGGTTTCCCCCAGCAGGTTGGTTTTTTGGGGGGTTATTTCCCCTTGGTCCCGGGTTATTATTGTCTTGGTTTTTTCCTTTATTCTTAGAATTATTCAACTGATGGGTTGGATTTGTCATATTCAATTGTTCAAAATTATGAATTTTTTGAATGGGAGAGGGTTGAACAAAGTTAACGTCGGTGTGTGGTTTTCCATGTGGAGGAGCAATTGGCTATGGAGGACCAAGAAATGGGAAATAAATATTGGTTTGTGGAAATGATCCATAGGGAGAATAGGAAGGAAAATTTCTTTCACTAGTGCCCAGGTTATGTGTTGAGGTAGAAGGGGAACTTGAACTTGGTTGAGAGGTCGAGTGCATCATGGGTGTCGGCGAGGGTCCACCCATGAGTGGAGGGGAAGAAATAGGATATGGATGTTGGTAAGGGGGGTGAGGATATTAATATGTCCCTCCATATGGTTGCAGATATGGGGGTGCACCATACATAGGTGTTGGTTGGATGTATGGGTTGTTGTGTGTCGTAGTACCAATCAACCCATCCGCAACATGAGATATGTCAGGTTTGTCCTGGCCAAATGGTACAGGTCTGGGTGCATCAGGTAATATTGTGTATAAGTAACCCGACTGTGCATAAATGAGGTCGAACTATTGAGCCTTGCTAATGGCTTCCTCTTCAGATTGGGGGAAGGTGGATGCCACATCTTTGGCAAGTATAGAGACGAGTGATTTTAGAAATCAATCGAGACATTTTTCTTTGGTGGTTTCTGCTTTACATAAACTATGTCGTCGACACCATTCATGGATTTGGTCAGAAATATGCATAGTTGAGGTTTGTTTGCAATCAAAGAGAATTTCTAAACCAGTTTCATGATGAACTAGTAGTTGGAAAAAGGCCAAAAAGGCTTTGGCCAAGGATTCAAAAGTCACATGGGACCCTAATTTTTTGTCCACATACTATTTGGTTGATGGACTAGTGAGTGTTTCTTGGAATAGCATTAAGTGGATGGAGTCATCCATGATGTTGTTTGAAGAGCACCATAAGTGGAAGGTCATGACATGGTTGGCGAGATCTTCCCCCGGTTTTCCTTCAAATTTTGGAATATCTGAAGTCATTTTGGTCGGCATATTGGGCCATGTGGGGTCATGTAAAATAGGATCATTCATGAGTTTACTCAAATCATGAATGTTGAGAGACACCAAGTATGGCATGGGGGGTGTTGGTGGATAATAAGTTCTAGCCATGGTGTGAGTAGGTAGTGGACCTGACCCTTGAGGGGGATTTGGTGGGGATGTACTTCTCCCTTGCGAAGAAGTTTTCCCCCCACCTTTTTGTGAAGAAGAGCCAGTGGATGGATGTCCTTGGGAATAGGACCCAATTAAAGTGGAACCAAGCAAAGTTGATCCCAAAATAGTGGTGCTCACAGGGGTGTGAGATGGTTGAGTCGGTGAGTCAACAAGACTAGGAACTCCTCCTAAAATAGGAGGGAGATTCTGCAAGCGTCTGGAATGACGGGGATTATGTGGGTCCCATATGATGTCCAACTAGAAAATTGAATGTGTGTGAATGGTGATGAGAGAAATAAATGAACAAGAGACTTGTATAATTTGGACCTTCACTATATAACTCACAATTGCATGTAATAAAATGATCATCATACATAAATGAATTGTAAATAAGCATACATGTGGGTAGGTGGATTTTGTCTGCGTGGGGGAAAAAATAAAGCAAATGCTCGTATCTAAAAAATATGTATCGTCTTTCCTCTCAAATAGCACTGGACCTTCCAAGAGCACTCAACAGTGGGGTCCAAAGCCATCGGAAGAGGAACTAGTGAAGGATGAAATAATCAGTTATAATGAGGGCTAGAGGGTGCATATCCCAAAAGAGTTGGCGATATTTCCCAATAGCCACATAAAATCTGATCAAGGTGCAATTGCAGCCCACAATTTCCACCTGGGTAGATGTCCTAAATTTTTCCACTAGGTACCTCAATCAAAGTGTAGCATTTATATTTTTGGCCTCAGAAATGGGTCACGCGTTGGATCCCTTCCAAGAGTTGGGTGAATCAAGGGGGGATGCATAGAACAACTGGACCTCAGCCTTCAACCCTTCACGGGTATCTCCCAGCCTTATGATGTAGGAACACTTGACTTGGAGTATTTTAAAGTTCCCTATTTGTCAACTTCTAATGTTTGAAAATGTGAGAACCCGATAATAGGTATTTATTTGGATGCCTACCCGCGAGATCCTACCTAGACTAAAAAAATCTTTTGGCACCTCCTGTGGAGGAAAACTTAGTGAGCTTTTAGAAAAAATTTAGATGTGGTGGGCTAAGAGATTGGGGGTGTGAACCAATATCATTTGAATTAAGTGGGTGTGGATAATTTCTTCAAGAAATAGTGGTACATTTCGGAATTCCTTTTGAGAAAACCTACTTCAACCTCCACAATTCAAGATGGAAATTATGTGAGTGAGGAGTGACCTTGTTTATGAGCAAGTGATGAAATGTGCCAAATTATAATAATTTAAGTGTGAATTTGCAACATGTGAATTTCCTATGGTCCTTACAAATATCTGTTACCTATATTACTAAGTGTCATTGGTACAACCTTGCAGAATTTTAAAATCCCTAAAGAACTAGCATGTGGACATATGGGTCCTTATCAATCCTTTAAACTCCCTAATGTTGTTTACACTAAGAAAGCCTGAAAACTTATCCTAGATTGAAAGCATGTGGGCATGTATGGACCCATTACTTTGATCTTTAAAATCTCTTAATGATGTAAACTAAGAAAGGAATTTCAAGAAACTATCCTAATTTTCTAACATGTGGGCATGTATGGACCCTTTACAAATTTAAGATGATTTCAAAAAGAAACTAAGAGGAGCCCTAGGGGGGCTTTGTCCTCTCCTAAATATTTTTGTTAAGGGAGATAAAATGTCCACTTAACCACCTTTCTAATTCTCAAGATCACTTTATGGTGTGAGAGAAGAGCATACTCGATGATCAAAGTTGATTTATGTTCCCAATGAAAGTGTTTTTATAGGTGATAGCAATAATCTCAACTTAAATTTTACAAACCAAACAAGTCATCCATGTGGACACCAAAGAAAAAGAGGAGAATATATGGTTCTTTTAACCCCCTCAGTTTCTATTTTTAGCTAACCTTTCATATGGTAAAGGATTCTAAGTGGAGTGCATTTACAAATTGCATGAAAGCAATATTTTGAAGGCTAGGGGCCTTCAAATCATCACAAAAACCCTTACAATTTTGAAACTTTGGAAATGTGCGCAAGTTACAATTATGACAGAGGTGCAGTGGGTGAAAAGTGCACAAAATGCACAGAGAACATAAGCCTTTTGGGTGCACAGTGCGCAGAATGCACAAAGAATAGAAGTATTTTGGGTGTACAGTGCATTGAGTGCGCGTCTGTGGGCTGGAAAACCCGTGCATGTTTTGATATGCGTCAGGGGGGTATTTTGAGTGAAATTCTCCTCCTCCAGCTCAAAATATTACTTTAGATAGGTAAGGCTAGGTCGGTTTTGGTACCTACAAGGCAAATGGGTTAAAAATAAGTGCTCTCTAAGCCCAAATAGGGTGGAAATTGATACCTTTCCCCAGTATGGTCGCCAATCTGTTGTGTCTGTTCTGTCACTTGGGTGAGAAAAACAAGGGCACTTACATGCCTAGTTGGGCCTACTAGACAAGATAGAGGTTAGTGCATGAGTTAAACAAGCCAAGCACATGAAATAAACAAGTAAAATAACTAAGTAAATAAAACTATAATGAATAAGAAACTTTTAGAACCATAAACAATCAACCAATGACCAAGATTATGCCACCAATGGATAATTATATTAGTTGGAAAAACACCATAGAGAAAAATAAGGACTTATGAGTCCCCTCTTCCTCCTTGGGAGGGATCTTGAGTTCCCTAATGGATAGATCTTCTTACAATGTAAGAAAAATAGAAAATGATGAAGAAAATCAATGCCTATTCCCTCAAGAGGTGAGTGGAATGGCCTATTGGAATGATACTAGAATGCTCCTAGGAGAAAAGAGGATTCTCAAGGGAGAATTGAGGCATCATAACAATACTATGAAGATCTTGGTTTCTTATTGCACCCATGGCCTCCATTTATAGCATTTACTCAAGGCAATATTCAACTGGTTCTTGGTGTGAACAAGGACCCCTTTAGGGCACCCTTTGGTCCTTGACCAGCCCCTCATTTGGATTTATCTCAGATATGAAGGTCAAATCAAGTTGGGATCAAGTACATAAGTGGTTGAGGGGCCAACAAGAACCATAAATGCATCGTTCATAGGAGTTCACGGCTTTTATTGTACATAGTCCTGCATATGGCGCATTGTGTGCTCTACGAGATTCTTTGGCCCACGCACTATGCATGCGATTCCTTTAGTGATTTTGTGCATGTCAATTTTTTCCCAATTGTATAGTTTTTGCCTTTTGGAAATGCATTTTGGTGTTGCAAGTGAACTAATAGTTGTTTGGCATTGTTGTACTTTTGTGACCATTTTTGTGCAATGTTGTGGGCGAAATTTCAGTGATAACATAGCACATCTCAGAAAGGAAAGGTTCCCAAGGGGAACATAAAACAAGATGAAACTGAAGAAGATAGTACCATGCAAGATCCTAAGAAAAAATGATGAAAATTCTTATGAGATAGAGCTACCAGAAAATGTGGGTATATCGCCCATATTCAACATTTCAGACATGTATCCTTATAGGGAATATGACACAAAAGGATCGGAAGATCAAAAAGAGATTTAGTGGAAAAAGAAGATGCTTGTAGCCTAAAATCTGCACATGGGAAAGATCATAGATTAGAGGATTGGTAAGAAGACTAGGAGAAAAACATATTTTGAGTATTTGGTGAAGTGGAAAGGACACCCAAATGAAGATTCCAGTTGGGTAAATGAAGAAGATATCCAGAAACATGGAAGATCAGTGCAATAGCTCATGGACAGGAGTCCATGAATTGTTTTCCAGAGGAGTATGATGCAGGAGCATCATCATCAAAGCACACATGGAGGACAGCTCAACGCCCTAACGTGCATTTTGAATAATTTTTTAATTTCAAAGTTGTCATATCAATGTAATATCTGGAAAATCTTGTAATTAAAGGCGATCTTAAATGTCTGTAGGTTGATCCATCACGTGAGATCGATGGGAAATGTATTTTTCTTTAATGTTGTAGATTGCAGTACAAATCTGGAGCTTTTGGTCTTATCTGTCTGTCTCGAACTTTTATTGTAATAAATATTTAGTAGTTGATAGATTTTAATTCAATAGGATGGCTATAGAGTAGTTGGAGGGAAAGGCTCAAAGAGCCCCTCTTGTATAAAGCTTTGTATTGTTGCCCAGAAGAGTCTATTGATAGTTGTTGCTGAATTTGTTGTTGTAGTTGATGTAGTTGTATATGATGTAGAAGTTGTTGAAGCTTATTAGAGTGTATGAACACATGTATATTTTTAGTTGAATGAATATAACAGAGATGCATTATTCCAAATGACTGGTATTGCTATGGATGTGTCTATCTGAATGAATGAATAGTAGGATTTTTGTTTAAGTGCAATTCTCTGTTATTTACATATTCTTGTGTTTATGAATGCATCTACATGGTTGAATGTATGAATCTCTGAGATATTAGATAAGTTTTGATTATTTATCTTCATGAAATTATGCAAGGAGTGAGTATTGTCCACAAGGAGTGCATTGACAGAGTCTGTTATGACTCGGAAGCTCATAAGAGATAGTGTGAAGCTTTTATTTTCAAGGAGTGCATATTGTTCGTGAGGACTGCGTTGACAGAGTCTGTTACGACTCAGAAGATCAGAAGAGATAGCGATAAGCTTTCATTTTCAAGGAGTGCAAAGTGTCCACAAGGAGTGCATTGGTAGAGTCTTTTGACTCAGAAGCTCAGGAGGAGTAGTTTTAAGCTTGGTTTGAGAAGAAGTGTGAAAGACCTCGCAAGGTGTGTGCAAGTGAAACATACTTAAGTGAAAACATATTGAGTAATAGACTGTTGCAAGATGTGCATAGTTTCTCACAAAGAAGTTGAGTTGAGGAGAAGACTTGTTGCAAGGTGTGCAAATAAGTCAAGTTTCAACTAAGTGTCGAAAAGGTGCTCTGAGGAGTCATAGGTCTCAAAGAAGAACAAGCTCAGGAGAGATTGTGGGAGAGAATTATTCAATACGGAGATGCCCATGAAGACTCTACAAATCAACGAGCAAGATCTATTCCAAGGAAGCGGAGTTGTCCGAGACAGACAAATTTGGGAGAAGCTGCATGGAAGTTAGCCATGAAGCATTTCAGCACTTCCTGGTTTGGAGTGTTTTGAAGTACTAAGGATTGGGATCGTCGAAGTCCAAAATCATGAAGCGATCCTAGCCATTGGTTGTAGGAAGGAATGTGAACCATAGATCTAGTTTCAGGTTTCGCTAGTTTGGAGTTCGCATGAAAAATAGATATGTTGCATCCAAGGTAGTTGGAATTATCTAGTTGGAATTATTTTCTCTTAACCCAACAACCATGTCTCAGCATATTCATCTTTCTTTTGCTCTCCATCAAAAGTAGGAGGTTTGATCTTATTCATTTCTCCTCTCAATTCATCCAACCCAAACCTCTTATGCTTCCTAACATGAGATGAACTTGATTTGTTGTGTGCTCTCCTATTAGAATTTCCTTGGGAGTGATAGTGATGTTTGCTACCACTCCTCGATCTTCCTTTTTCCCTAGGGGTATTGTGGATTCCTAATTTGTTGGAGCCACTCTCCTTATCCAACTTATTTTTAATTTTTTCTAGGCTCTGCACTAACTTCATATTGAATTTTTCCTACTGCTCTTTTTCTTTCATAAGCCTTTCATTATCAGCCTTGTGACTTTGGACATCTTTCTGCAAATTTGTAATGGTCTCCACCATATTCATCTTATCATCATTTTCTTCTCCATGTCCATCGGAGTTTGTTCCTTCAACTCCAAAATGGACATCCATTCCTCTAATATCATCTTCCTGACTGTAAGCCTCTTGTGAATAGTCCATCTCTCTACACTTTGTGATAACTCTGTTCTGTTCTAATAGTTATTAATTCTACAAAAATGTGTAGCCAATAGAAATTTGTCAAGCTAATTGTTCTCAATAATTTCATGAAAACATGAACCATTCTAATTCATTAATATATCAAACTTTTTTTCTGCTAAATTCCTGAAAAATTGATTGTTCATATCTAATTTATGGGTGAACAGTTATCTTCTCTTGTTCAAGACCTTTCCAATTCCTACTTCCATGCTCAATTCTCAGTTTTGAGCAGGAATTTATGGATACTTGAAAATTTTTCCCTTTCAGTGATGCAATCCCTATACATGGATTCTTCCATCTCAGAGTCGAATTGGCTCTAGGATATGTGTTGGATCCTCTCTTTAGGTTCACAAGCCTTCTTTACTTTGCTCGGTGCAGGTCTATACAATCAAGAACCTCAAAGGTTCCTCCTTAAAGTCCTCCTCTATTTTCAAAAACAATTTTTGAGCACTAGCCCCTTTTCTTCAGTCCGTGAACTCATGTGACCACAAGTTGTGACCGAGTTTAGGTTGCAAGGCACTTATCCTATTCTTTGGGCCTCTAGGTCTCTAGAAATTTAAGCTTCAAAGTTTTTCCTTTCACCACACCTCATTTACTCTGAAAGTCGAAATGGTGAACCTCTGAACAACTACCTCTTTGGAGCTTCGAAGCTCCAGCACTTCAGAGCTTTGGGCTTCGGAAGATATGCCTTCATAAAAATCCATTTCCTCTGAACATCAAATATCTAAACTTCTGAAGTCTTATCAAAAATCCCAAACCAAAGGGGTGCTATGGTTTCGATAGAAGGGAGTGGACACGTGACCAAGCTAACAAGTGACACATGCTCCAATTAATGTTTGGCACATGTATAGTTATCATTGGTAAAACACACATACCAAAGGAATGAAACAAATTGACACATGGCATGCTTACAGTGGTCCATATCACCCTAGGTGATGTCATCATGCCACGTCACTTCGGCATTTCATGACTTCGGAACTTCGGGCTTTGACGGACTTTACATCAGCACACCTCTAACCTCCCAAATGTGGAATTTCTGAATACTCAGAGGATGCACTGATCGACGATCCTCATTCATTGTTTAGATCTATAGTCAATAGGAGCTCTGGGACTTCGGTCTTTGAGAGTTTTGAGGCTCCATATTGTGCTTCCTCCCGAATTTCTGAATTGGCGAGCTCCCAGAGTCTTCATTAGCAACCACACACCAAGGGCTGTTATGTGGTAGAAAACAAGGAGTGGACATGTGGTCATATCTGACTAGTGGAATGTGTCATGTTCCAATTGACCTGATCAACCTTTGAAACACTTGAAAAATGATGACACATGGCACGTATCATCTGTTTCCATGTCACCCCAAGTGACATCGGTAGATTGTATCAACTTGGTGACTTCTTGACTTTAGAGCTCTGGGACTTCGGAGGGTTCTTTCCTTACAACACTTCAAAACGTCTGAACTCCCCGACTTTGCTACTTTGGAGTTTTGGGACTCTTGCGCTTCAGGACTTCGGGAGATTTTACCTCATAACACTTCAAACTACTTGAACATCTAACTGGAAAATACAATGATCCCCAAAGCTCATTAATCAAACAATTAATGTAGTGACACGTGGCCCCACTAACGGGAGACATGTGTCAGGTCCCAAATGGTAATAAGGGCATGTCAAAATTACAAAAAAAAAAACTGACACGTGGTAGACTTAGGGTAGTTCCACGTCACCCTAGGTGATGTCATCATGCCACATCATATCCGACGCTTCGAGACTTCAGGATTCTGAGTATTCGGAGGATTTATTGACTTAACACCATGTTTCTCTCAAACTCTGAACCGCCAAACTACCGAACTTTGCACGGTTGATCTGTGGACACCTGTCCCTATTTATTGGATGGTCCAGATGAGTTTCAGACTTTGGGACTTCGGGAGAAATTCCATCCTACACACACTTCAACCAATTTCCCAAACTCTGAACCGTCGAACTATTCGGGGAAAATCCACTTCTCTCCTCCTCCTAGATGATCTATGGTTGAAAATCACTTTGGGACTTCAGAACTTCGAGCTTTGGCCCCTTTCTCAAAAAAATGTAAACTTCATCGAAGTCACCAAGTCCGAAGGACTTGGATGTTAACTATCGTCCACCTTAACTAGATATGATGACTAGGAAGGGTCTGACTCCCCCTGCATAGATCCTACATCTCAAATTAAATCATGTGGTTATCAACCACAATTGTTGGGATAACTGCTCTGCCACTACTCTTGAGATTTCCATTACCACCCAAGATTTCTCTCAGTGCCCCTCTGGAACTCTTTACATCAAATCCCTATGGATATTTGACTCCAATTCCAAATTCGTGGCCCATCTAGGTTCAATGTTGAAACCATGGGCCCTGATACCAATCTGTAACACCCTGGGCTACCTGTTGGGAAATGTCACTTGAAATAAAAACTTCTCAATCTGTTTCTGATAGTCAAAATTGTCCATACCTAGGCATAGACCCTCTGGGGTATGGAACATAAAGATCTTTGCAGAACATCATACATATAAACTTAAACAGATAATATGCATTCTACTAATACATAATTTAATGCAGAAATCACAGTAATCTCCTACAAACAGCTTACACAGGAAATATTATAAATACCAAGGTGTGTATAGGATACACAACATACAAATTAACATAGAAATGGTACTTATCTTTTTATGAAGACCACCAACTACGTGTAGACCTTCCATGAACCTCCCATCCTTAGACCATGCTGCTCCAAGCTATCAGCAGTGGGTCACCCCCAAGCTGGGACTAAACTCCACCTAGGGTAAAACGGAATCCTAGGCTAGGATGAGGTTAGAAAGTCTCTAGGAAGGATTTTTTCCCCTAGGATTCCACTCACATCCACAACTTATTGTCCCTCATTACCCACATGCATGTCCCACCCCAGGGAGTGTGCCCCTTCTCTTCTTGATAGTCCTTCGGCTACCCCACTCCCCTTCTAGGGCTTTAGCAATAGGCCGGATAGGAAGTCTCAAAGCACTACAACTATTGTGAGACTCTCTCTGGGAAAATCACTTCCCCAACAACCTCTCTCACCTAGAGAGATTTTATCACAGGATTGACAACCTGCTTCTTCATTCCATCTCCCAGGCCAATCCAGTCAAGGTAATCATAGAAACAAAATTGGGTATGGGCTATGGTAATGAAAGTAAGCCACACCAGTCCAGAGAAAAATGTGGGAAGTGAAAGAAAGAAGGTTAGGGTGTGATATGGCTCAAGCACTATGCAGTTGTGTTGTGCTTCATAGGATTAAAACAGGTTAGCTTCACTGGTTTTACAGTTTATATATATTTCAAAGGTCAATGATGGAGGAAGTGGTTTGTTGCGTGACTTCTCAGTGTTTGAATGCATGATTGTGTGAATCGGGAGACTAGAAAGAATTTAGATCGAACCCCCACAATGAATTGATTTCCCACATAAAACTGCATGTCCCAAATCGGACACCTATCTTCATGAAGTTGCATGATCTAGATTATTTTTGGCACGAAATGAGAGTGGAGATATAATAAAGAAATGCACAGAGATATCACATATATCCAGTAATATAATAGAAATATATCAAAGATGCAACCATAAACATAGATATATAGTAATACACGCTTTCTATTAATGAAAGAAATGTAGAGAGACTGTAAAATATAGAGTGAAAGACTCGCTAGAATAGTGGCAGCTTATCTCTGAGAAGAGATGTGACGGCTACTTGCATTCGCAAGAAGAAGATTACAATGAGGCTCTAGAGGCATTTTTACAATAAACAGGAATGCCAAAAGTCCTAGACATCCAAAAACCTAACCCTAGGAGATGAAGCACCAAAAGTCATGTGGGCCCCGTTTGGGTAAGTTAGTACATCAACTTCCCAGGGTCGTAACTTTTGCATACGATCTCCGTTTTAGGCGTATGATAGCTCGTTGGAAAGGTATAATTGAGGAGATTCATTTTGGGGGCTCAATCATTCCTTTGACTATAATTGGGAACCTCAATCTCTAAAACCTTCATTTAGGCCCTCAAAATGGCCCCGAAAGTTAAAACCTGCTAAAAATAGTAAATTGCCAAAATTGCCAGAAAATTGTTTTGAGCAAGTCGGAAAAGGTGGGTGGCCACCGATATCCACCTGGATCAATCCTCCCTCCTTAGGAAGCAATGGTCTCCATTGCATTGAGTTCCTGGGGGAGAGGGAAAAGTGTTTGCTGGATCTGCATCTGGGTGAGTTGCTTGTATTGTTGGAGACATCGCACTGCTTAGTTTGTGGAAGTCTGTCATGAACCTGTTGAAGTTGAGGCTATTCAACAAGTCGAGCTACATGAGAGGAAGGTGTGCAGAAGGAATTTTTGTGCTTTGCTACAACCTTGTCAACCTGCTTATGTTGGATAGAAGGTGAAGGGGGTGAACTATAGTGGTTGCAATGTCCTTTTATTCCCCTTTCGAACAGATTGTGAAGAAGCTGAATTTTGCAGTATGAGATACTACCTTGCGGCACTTTTTAGGTGGAACAATAGTTGGAACTACCTCTGGTATTCTGTAGAGATGACCCCCCAAAGTAACAATGACACTACGGGGTCGAGAC
Source organism: Picea mariana (assembly GCA_032191745.1). Classification (NCBI taxonomy): domain Eukaryota; kingdom Viridiplantae; phylum Streptophyta; class Pinopsida; order Pinales; family Pinaceae; genus Picea; species Picea mariana. Next base: position 196,363 of record JASDQU010736977.1, on the reverse strand, counting down.
TCATAAACAGCATGGCGCTTTCACATATATGGTTGGCCCAAGAGAACATCACAGACATCCAGTGGGGCAACATCACATAATACCTCATCCTTGAAGGGTTGGATGCCATATGACAATTGACATTGATGGTTGACACAAAGATCTCATCCTTGGCGAAGTCACCCGATGTTGTATGGCTGCGAGTGTGGTGTTGTCGACAATCCCAACTATTTGATGACCTCTACTAATATGAGGTTCTTCTGGCTTCTGCTATCAACAATAAAATGCAGTGGTTTCCCCTTCACCCACATCTGTGAATGAAAAATGCGCTCCCCCTCTTCAGGATCTGTTGGTTCTTCTGGTTGAATTGTTGCGATTGCGACAATAGTAGTGGGGTCTGTGTCAATGATCTATCCTTTACTAGTATTTTCAGAATCAAATTCTGAATCAAGGTTCGGCTCCTTGTCTTTGATCTCGGCCACCAATGACTGTTTTGAGCGACATTCATCGGTGTTGTGCCAAGGGTTTTTGTGGAAATCACACCATTTTGTGATGTCCTTCTTTATCTTCCCGTGACCCTTCTTTTCCTGTGTCTTGGACTGGTTTTCAGGAGACTGTTTGTTAGGGTCGTCTTTGTCATACTTTGGGTTTTGCGGATTTGCAGACCCGAATTCCCATTTGTTCTGGTGCTTAAATTTTTGCTCAATTTTAACAGCATATCGATAAGCAGCACCGAGTGATGAGATGTCCAGAAAATCCATTTCAATCTAGATGTATCTGTGTAGAGCCCCACGGTATTTCAGAACCAAATGGTGCTCGGAGTCTTTGATACCCATCTTGGTGTGCAAGGTATGGAAGGTATTGGTGAACTCTGGAACTACTTGGCCCCTCTCTTGCCACAGTGTGATCCATCTCATGTACTGGTCTTGGTAGTTGCCAACAGGGTAATATTGTTCCTTTACCGCATCCATAAAAAAATCCCAAGTGGGATCGACCCCATATATTCCAGACTCCTCTGTGTAAATTTTCTCCCAGTAAGTTTCCCACCAATGTTTGACATGAGGGAGAGATTTAAGGAGTGCGAAGGTGATCTTTCTTTGTCAAAAAAATTGTGAACAGAGAAATAACCTTCTAGTAGAGTTAACCATTTTTCTCGAGCTTCTGCATCTCTCTGTCCTTCAAATACAGGAATATCAAAATTAACTTGTACCTTGAAAGGCGAGGTGCCTCCAAAGTGGTCGCTTGATGAAGATGCACCTGATGCTATCGGCAGACATTTAAGGATGTGGGAAAAATTCTCCATCATTTCGTCCCTCTGTCGCGTGAGAGCTTGCTCAAGCAACAGATTGATAGGATCGTCTGCTCCATCGATTTTCTTTTCTTCCACCATTGAGGGTTTCTTGGGTGTGCGAGAGCAATTGTCTTCAAGAGATACAAGCTCGAGACCCAACTTGCTATACTCGGACCTCGTCGGGGACATGCACTGAAAAAAAAAATCAAGAGCAACCTGCTTTGAAACCACTAATCCGAAGAATGGTGGCAACTTATCTCTGAGAAGAGATGTGACGGCTACTCGCATTCACAAGAAGAAGATTACAATGAGGCTCTAGAGGCCTTTTTACAATAAACAGGAATTCCAAAAGTCCTAAACATCCAAAAACCTAACCCTAGGAGATGAAGCGCCAAAAGTCATGTGGGCCCTGTTTGGGTAAGTTAGTACATCAACTTCCCAGGGTCGTAACTTTTGCATACGATCTCTGTTTTAGGCGTATGATATCTCGTTGGAAAGGTATCATTGAGGAGATTCATTTTGGGGGCCCAATCATGCCTTCAGCTATCATTGAGAACCTTTATCTCGAAAAACCTTCATTTAGGCCCTCAAAATAGCCCCGGAAGTTAAAACCTGCTAAAAATAGTAAATTGCCAAAATTGCCAGAAAATTGTTTTGAGCCAGTCGAAAAAGGTGGGTGGCCACCGATATCCACCTAGATCATTGCATGAGCTCCACTTCCCATTCATTCCCCTTCCCACAGAAACTTAGGATAATAGGATTTATTTTCCTAACCTTAGTCTTTTAAGGAAAATATATTATAATATTCCCTTGGGGTTAATCCCTCAAGCTTAGCCCTTTTTCCTAGCCTCTTATCCCCTCCCCTTTCCCTACCTAGTGGAGATTAGTCCCCCATAACTCTTTCTTCGTGGTCAGTCTACACACGATGATGTATTTTATATTAATGATATGCATGATTACATATAACAAATTAGGCTCATTGGCCTTTAACATCACATAAGCCACCTAGATTATAATCACTTGGCTCACCAGCCTACAAAACATGTTTACAATTCAACAGGGGCTCAGCCTTGGGGTATTACATCGGTTATCTGAATGTTGTGTGGATCGTCTTCATATTGTGCTTCCTCTTCGACATGATAACATGAGATAAACACTTTGATTGTCTGTATGTTCCTCTTTTGATATTTTGTTATGATTTGAACCTCTGTTTCATCAAAAAATATCACTCCCCTTAGTAGCTTCAATGCTAAATCAATGTTCGGGTTCTCATGATCGAATGAGAAGGTTACTACAAAATTATACTGTAATCATGACCATTCTATAGTTCCTCTACGCATCTCTTCATCTATGTACCAGTTCCCTGGGATCCCTTCCAATGTATGAATAAAGTGATGAGGTCATTCCTCTAGCGGCTTCATCCTCCATTGTGTTATGCACTTATCCAAGTGTTCAACTAGTGTTCCTCACACATCATACTTTTGCACTATAGTGTTCCCATGTTCTATGCCAAATCTAATGTGCAGTATTTTTTTACACTAACACCAGTTTTGAATTGTTTCTTTGTGCGCACCCCACCATATTGCAAGTGTTTCCTTGAGTTCAATATCCAGGGCTAAGAGCCTCTGGTATTCCAAAACCATCTCTTCATATTCTCTCAAGAATTCCTCTAAGTCGCTAGTCCATGAAAATTGGGAGGTTCCCTTATCTTTGTACCCACCCATCTTATTGCGTAGTCTATTCTTGCACACCTTATTGTGGAGACTTAATGTATTCGTTGTTGCCAATTATCCAAACTTGTGTCTGAGTTTGAAGAACATGATGTAATGCTTCTCCAGTTGAGTACCCCATCTTCAGTTGGGTTGACATAATCTTCTTCTCGCACAGTGGTTCTGTACAACTATTTATTTCTTCCATATCCAAACAAGTCACCTCTACAAACCTTTCTCCTTCTGAAGGATCCAATGGTGCAATAAATCTATATTTGCCTGATTCAAAAGTCATTTTCCTTGTCTTTAGGTTGATCACAACTTGGTTATCAAATGCTCAATCCAATCCAAGTAATGATGGGTAAGGTGTTGTGGCATCTACTATGTCTATCACTTCAAAATCTTCCATAGTGCGCACTCCATCCAAATATATTGTCACACCTTTAAGCCTTCCAATTGGTAACACTCTGTGTTGATTTGCCAGTTTCAACTAGACAAATGAATAGCCTAATTTGGTTTCTCCCATACACTTCCATGTCTTCTTAGGAAAGACATTTACTTCAGAGCCTAAATCCAGTATAATATATCACATGTTCAAATCCCCAATATTGGCATTTATCCTGAATTATATGTGTGTCCTTATTCTTGTATGGATATAATTGATTTTTTTGTGCTCTTACTTCCCGTATACCTCTATGTTGCATCTTTCTAGAATATTTTGTAAGACCTTAATAGATGATGGATCATTCAATAACTTAACACAGGATTACAGAAAAGTCTTTATGGTACATACTTTCTCTAAAGGTTTTCCTTTACTGGTATGGTCCATTGAAGATGGAATATTGTACATTGGTGGGTCCTAAGTTTACTATGCAACTAATGTAGACACAAATTTTTTCTTAAGAAGCTCTTGTCTGTCCTCCTTAAATGTTTCATTTTCTTTCCACGTGTCAAACTTCTTATGTGGCTCAGTATTCTTCTTGACCCATTAGTGTTGAGTTGGATCTTATTTTGTTGCATAAAATCCTATCATGGCTCCTCCTCGAGTGACTATATTGATGTATTTTACAACATCCCTGGCTTCTACAGAAATCCACTAGACATTCTATCTGTTTTGTTTCCTTTTTTCCTGGATCTTTCCCAAGAGTGTTGGGAAGTCTTACGTGTCATGGTTTTCTACGCAACAGTACATACATGTCATCGGGGGAAGCAGAAAATCCCTTTCATAATGTCTTGGTTGTTGGAAATTGTGGCACACTACTCATTCTATGCCTCGTCATCCACCTCTATATCCACCTCAATCTCCTCGCGGTGCATTGTATTGGGGTACATTTTTATACTGCGTGGGGCTATACTATGGTTATGTATTGTTATACTGTGGTTCTGCATTTTTGTACTATGGCTATGTATGGTTGTATGGTGGTGGCACATGGGTGAAATGAGGTGCATTTTTCCCTATCATCATCTCTACTTGCACCCTTTAAGTTTCTGAAGTTCTTTCTCTCATCAGTTCCAGCGTTCTATAATCCTTATCATCATGACCCACTAATTTGAAAAAATTGCAATATGAACATTTTGGTAATTTCTTATACTTTTGCATCATTGGACAATGATATGGATCATTCTTATGTGCCTTACAAATCTCACACCATGGTCCTCCTATTGGCAAGGGGTTTGACACCCCTATTACTAAGTATTATGAAAAAGTTGGACATTTGTTCTTATGATGTCATTTTGTCCTGCATAGCATGCACCAAACAACTTCTCTTTTCTCTTTTCTCTTTTCCCTTATTCTGGTTAAGTTGAAAATTCATATTCTTCAAATCTTCCTTCATCTCCTCTATTTTTGGATATGTATGTTGATACTAGTTCTCTTCCAGTTGCAGGGATGTTTGCAGAGCATATTCCTAAGTTTGGAAATTATGTTGTCTCAAAGGATACTTCAAGTGTGCTAACAGTGAGTTCACAAATAAGTGCCCATGTTGCATGTCAGTAATTTCATATTTCAACTTACCTTTCAGATGTTTGAACCTCTGATAAATCTCCCAAACAGACTGACATGGTTTCTGTCTAATTTCAATCATTTCATTCATGTACTAGTCTTCTAAGCTTGGATTTTGAAACTCATTTACAAGTAGTTTTTTCATGTCTATGATAATCTTTGCTACTCCATGTGGACTATTTACATATAGGCTCATGTACCAGTCCAGCGCGTGGTCTCTTATTCTGATAGCTAACTGTGCAAGCTTTGTATACTTGTTTGTGATCCTCTTTTCTTCCCAGATCTTCTCATAGATGAATAAATTATTTTCATGGTCCTCTAATGCCTCTCCCTGAAATTATGGTAATCTCATCACAGGATCTTGTCCTGCCATTTTGAACTATGTTGAACTACTACCTCCGCACAGTGTAGATATTTGATTGTTACTTCCTGAACTTGCTCCCCTAGTTGATTTTTTGTGATTGGATCCATGTCATGTTTCTCTTACTCCACTAAAATTTGGTTGTCTAAATATTGGTGTTCTTTTGGGTGTATTAGTCACACATGGGGTTGTAGGTTCCACACTGACAGTAATCTGAATTGGAGTTCTATAATCTATTCCTAACCATGGGCCTCTTGTTTTCCTTTCGTATGTTGCACAAAAGATTTCCTCAATATGCTCCACATCTTGGAGATCCTATACCTCTTATTCATCAATCGCCAAGCCCTCTCTATCATTTATGGCTCTCTTCTTGTTATTCATCTTATATTGGTAAGGTCTTCACTTGCGTGTCTTTCCATCTCTTGCCATTATCTACTTTATCTGGTCCTCTTCCATCATGATTGGGTCCATGGCCTCCTTCTTCTTCCCCTTATCCATCTCCATATCCATATCTCAACCTCATGTTAGTACTTCCCTCCTTCCCGCATGCGCACAGGGAAGTTTAGTTGTTTGATTCCATGGTCATCACCCCTTTGTCATACAATAAAATCTTGATTGAAGTATACAATGATCTAATGTACCTACCTTTGAGTCCCTTTATAAAATCCTTCTTTGCAGTGGTGTATTACTTTGCGGTATCTACTACAAATTTGGTGATAAACCCCGCAACAATATTTTCCAACCAAAACATACTACGCATGTGAATTTTTTATTAACTTGTTGTAACTATGCAATCTCCACAGGATGCCACTCTAGTTGTCTGAACCGATTCGTAGGGTGGTTTTCCTTCAACCTCAATAACCACTCCTTTAATATATGTGGGAAATCATAGAAAAATAACTCATGCAAGTCTCTAAACATGTATTCGTTGAGATACTAGTGTGGTGTCAACTTAGGGTTTTCATTGTCCTTCTACGCAAACTCGAGTTCCTTCATTCTCAACCATCCTTGAATCTTCGTCTTCATTGGATTCCATGGCCTAAACATTCCCTTCTATACTTTCATCCTTCACGCTTTTCTTCCATAGATATCATCCACTCAATCTTGTGCATTTCCATTCAGCAACGAAACCATTTACATGACCCAGGTTTCTCGACAACGGAACCATTTGATGGTTTCTTGGGTCTACCCAGGTTCTGATCTCAAATAGGTTTCCAACAAAACCCTCAAAACTATCAGCCCTCCTGGTAAACCAGAATGCAATAATATGCATAGGGTGCATAGTGTAGTCCCACCCGAGATATATTAGATGGGGGACTGAAATACTCAAGTGTTTGCAGTCTAGGTGTTGACACAAAGTTTAATCTTTCCTCTCTAAACCTGAAACTCTATTATTTTCTAGTTATGGAGCCGCCCTTAGTTCTAAAAAGGAATTAAAAGTCTTTCAAAATTTTTGGGTTTCAGGTTTCGGCTATTCACGAAGTATGATATCAATTAACAATTACAGAGTCTTGGTATCGAAATCCTGAAAAGGATTTATTTTTAAAAAAAATAAAAAAATAAAAAGAATGTTATAAAATCACGACATGCTTTCACAAAGTATCATTTAATCACATTTAATTAAACTCTTAAACATAATCAACAGATCATTAATCATGTCGCGATTCGGGTTTCCTTGTATCAAAGTGCTATCAAAGTCTCGACACTCGAACCCTTGATTCCTGAATTCCCGTAAAGTAGAAACTAGTCACTAATCTTGAATAATTAAAGGATTAATACAAGTGATTAGCACCTTAATTAATCCCATCATGATTTCACGATTCAGGGTTTGCTTATGACATACCTCTTGGGGACACGATCGTCGAAATTCCAAAATGAAAAATCGTGAAAGTCTTTTAAAAGCCTAAAAATAGATTAATTTAGTTATAAACAGGATTAAAGATAATTAAAATGATTTTTCACATTTTGCTTTTCGGGAATTGTTGAAAGCATTCCTTTTGAAACTCCATGTTTTGAAATCGTCGATATGCAGCATTATTTGTAACAGACAAATGGAGATATTTTTAACACAAATGTGTATCTACAGGTGTATCTTCCCCATTAAAACATTAAATTATTATCGCCTTCGTCAGTACGCTCATTGTAAGATGATTTAAAGGTTAATAAAGGTTCTGTGTTTCAAATTTCATTCTTATTTTTTACAATTAGGAGTGAGTTGCATTCAGCTAGGATTATACATTTTTCCTCTACAAATAGGTTTTCATTCTAGAACGAACATTATGGTGCCCAGAAAGGCACCTAAGAAAAGAGAGGAAGCAGTTGAAAGCTCAAGCCCGAAGAGAGATGTCATATCTAATACTACATCGCATGTCATTGATTCAATCAAATCCTGGAGGCAAATTTTTGAAACCTTGGACTACGAAATCAAGAATTTCCCCCATGATTCTGATAACAAAATTTGAGACATAGCAGAGTCTGAGCTTCACAAAGTAGTCACACACCCATGACTCATGTCATACAATGATATGATCAGTTGGGCTTTAAAGAGAATAGATGTACAGACGAGGAGAATTTTAGACAGACAAGGGATCATCGTCGGAACTTTCAGACTGGAGCATATATAAGTAATGTACAAATTGTCTCCCAATTCTAAATATATTTATAATAAAGAATTCGTAAGTGAATTTCAAAGGAAAGAATGCACAGAGGCAAATCAAAAATACTCTGGCATAATCAAAGATTTGTGGGGACACCCAGCAAAATTCAGGGTCGATTCCCATGGCATTTATGCAACAGCCCCATTAAATGAGTACATGGTCTATGTAGCTCTAATGCTATGTAGACTCTTCGGGAAGAAAAGTCCTACCCATTTCCCTACAGAATGGGTGCCCCTTTTACATGAAGCATTCGAAGGCTACAGTTTCAATTGGAAAAATATTCTAACAAATAACATAGCTATGGAGGTTATAGATTATCAAACTGTGAGATCCAAAGGCCAACCAGTAGCCTTTTACATGTCCACATACATTATGGATGCTATATGTTTCATGAATCTGTTCCCCTTGATGAATTGGAGTTGGAACCCAACCTGCACTGAACCCATTCATGAGTATCACTCTAAGCTATGGGAAGAAAATGATAAATATTCATTTTACAAAATCTGTCATTTTGTAGTGATACCAGTGCATCAAATGTTGTATGGTTGTACATTCCCTCACATTTCAGAGACAGCCATAAGAAACCTCAAGGCGGTTGTCGATTGGTTTATTCAGGAAAATTTCTCATGTATCAGGGTTTTCGGATGCTCAATTCCTCCTCACGTACTTCCAAAATTCCTTCTTGGTAGGCTGGTGTGTAGGGAGGTAGCCTATCAGATAGTAACGGGTGGTATTGGGATAGAACTGAAAACAACCCAGAAGAAATTTTGGCTAGTCTTCCCTGTACATATTGGGAATTTTTCGCTACTCAACTTGGGTCATTCCCAGGTTGAAGTTGTAGAACTAGAAGAGGTCAAGTTGGTAGATCTTGAACACAAGAAACATGACCCTTATCAAATAGTGGGAAGTCATATGACTCACTATAGCATGAAAGTGTATGAACATAAAAAATCCCCTTGCGGTGACATGTTCAAAGGAGCCAGAACCTATGATGAGGTATTATATAGGGTACATGCATTATCACCTGACTTGCAGACCAGTTTTTTGACCTTCCAGAGACACAAATGAAGTGGTTTACCAAAGGTACTACAGGGAGAATCAACAACCCCTCCTCTAGCACAAGAAGATACTCCCCCAAGTTTCAGACAAGAGGTGCAGGATAAAGAAAATATCGAGGAAAATTCACCGAAGACTGAAACGTCTTAGAAAAATGAAGAAATCCCATAGACAGAGAACCCAGGAGAAGAAACAGAAAGTGGTTTTAAAACATCTCCCAAGTCTAGTAAATAGATTCCCCCTTCATCATCAACTATTCATACTGATACCCACAAAACAACAGGGGAAAAAAAATCTACAGAGATGGGTAGTCCCATTACTTCCTTGACTCCTTTACAGTCCACTTTTGGGATCCCCCAGCTACAAGCCATATATGCTAGTGACCTTACTCCTATCTCTAGAGATGAGATACCTCCCTCTTATTACTTTTTCAGTAAAAAGAGGAAGGTTGTGTTGAAGTAGGAGATGCATGAGAGAGAAGGTGTTATGGTAAAGAAGCACAGAGTGTTGGTAGATGGGCAAAACTTGGAGGAAGAAGATTTTGCTACAGAGGTAGTGGGCTCCATGGGAGCTTTGGCGACAGCCAATCTATTCAATGTTGACAGTATGAGGACAAGGCTGAAACAGAGAAATAACATGATAGTTCAGTTGCAAAACCAATTAGCAAATACTGAGAAAAATATCATAGAAGAAATAAATAAAGGTCTGGAGCAGGCCAGAGTTGTTGATAAGAAAGAAATTTGATTGCTTAATTCAAGTCTAGACGAGATGAACAAGAAGGCAAAGACAAGTCAAATGCAGATTATTCGGAAAGAAGAACTGGTAAGGAAATTATAGGTTAAATTGAATTCTACAGAAGGTCGGGTTATATATTTGAAAGTTTTTCAGGTCCATTCACTGGAGGTGCATACAAAGATAGAAGATGAGCAACAGAAATTGATCTCTAAGGTAGAGATTATTCAAAATTATTTTCAATAAGTAAATCCCTTGATAACATTATTTTGAAGGAAAAAGAGGCTAAAGTAGCAAGGACCACTTTTCAGGAAGCAGTTGTATGTTCAGGAAACAAAGAGATATCGATAACTCTAAAGCTATCTGTCACAGAGAAGATCAGAGGTGATATCATGCTCAAAGTATGGGAAACCAACATAGCCGAAAACAACAGAATAGCCAAAGAAATCAAAGATGATTGTGAAGAAATGTTTGATTTGTTAGTTAAGAAATCATTAGGTATTGGAAGAGACAATTGCACTGGGATACTAGGATAGATAAACATTGTAAGACGTCAATTGAACTTCAAAGAGAGCTTGAACGAGATTCGGATGGAAATTTCACAATTAAAGGAAAATGGTGTTACCCTGATAGACAAGTGGTTGGTGCAGCAGAACTTAAAATTGCAATAAATTAAGTTTGTTGATAAAGGGTTTGAAGACTAGCTTTCGAAAATTCAGAGAAAGTGTTATCTATTCGAAGCGAAGGATCTTCCAATGCCTCCCAGAAGTTTTGTGTATTTTCTGGAAAAATGTGTCGAATGTATTGGATCAAAAGAAGGATATACTTCAATAAAACAATGAAGTATCATTTTGAAAGCTTGTATTATCTAGATGACAAAAATAAATAAAAGACAACCATGCAAATGGTTGAGGTTTTCATTTTTGTAATTGTTAGCCCCTAGGAGTTAGGAAATCACCAACCGTCAAGAATTAGCAACTTTGTATAAATACCATTTCATAAGACTAAGAAAAGGATTTTTTTGGGCAAATTGTAAGGAAGAAATTTTAAGACTTTTCTGAATTAATACGAATGCATATTGAAGATTCCATATCTTGTCAAGCCTGAGTTATGTGTTCCTCTATTGTTTCATGTTTTTCATATATCTTATTGATGAATGCTTAGTTGCAATTTAGTACAACCCCTATTGTGGTGATTAATTATTCTTGTCATTTAACCGTTTACAGTTTTTCCTCTGTATCAGCTATCAGCAGGTACATGACCTATGAATGTCTGAGGTTTCAATATCATATGATTCATCAAAGTTTTCCTGTCTATTTTCTTCTTCTGTCATAAAGTGAGATTCCTCTTTAATAGATGCCTCACATTGTTCAGCAGCTCTATGTTTTTCTTTCACTTCATGCATATTTTCTCTTTAAAATTTAACTCAGATACAGGAAACGGCCTTTAATTTTTCTATACGATTAATTCAACTTTTTGACGTTCTTCTTTCATATTTCAAATAGAAATAGCAAACTTTGAAAACAAAGAAATTGATATTTAAAACTTTATCCTTCATGATTGTACTCATTACAAGACAGCCCAATATAGAGCTCGGCTTATCAGATCAAACAAGCATTTCTTTAAACTTATTTAACATCATCTTACAGATAGAAAGCAATCGGGTTGAGTTAGAACGTTCATGGGCAACAATTGAGAGATATATTAGCATCCAGGAACACTGGGAAGCTCGTCAGAGACAGTTAAGAAACCAACCATAGCTTACCCCTTATAAAACCAACACCTTCTACCCCTTAACTCTCTCTATCTTTTTTGGATGCCTTGACGGTATACTTTAAATTCTTAAAGTGTAAACTCAGGAATAACATCTTTTTGGCGCCGATGTCGGGGAACGAAGAAACGAAGCTTTTTCCCTAGGAAAAATGGCATTGACACTTTCTTTATTTGATAGTGAACAAAGATTGAAAACCCTATAAGGATACCTTCATATTTCACTTGGCGACTCCACGATAAATAAACTAGATTTTAACCGAAAGAAAACCAGGAAGAATCCAGACAACTAACAGACTTCGCATGTTCCTGACCCAGAAAAAAATTTAAAATCAAGAAGATACCTTAAACAGACTGCCTCATTGACAAATAAAGTTTATCAACCTAAGTTTACACATTCAAACACTAAATATCTACTTGAAGGGTCAAATACCCCACCTCTTTGCGGGGAATTATCTGCCAATGAGATTGAAACCCTAAAGCCTAGTTTTGTGATACCTGATTTTAAAATTGAGACTTTATCAATTGTTTCTTTCACCAATAAAGGTAAAAAATATGTCTCACTTACCGCTTCGATTGACACTTCTTCATTGCTTTAAGTTCATTTTCCTATCTCTTAGAACTCCGATGATTATCCTAGATATCTTGACTCAACCCCTATGGATTATCCTACATATTCACCCTGTGAGTCTGAAGAGACCAATCCACATTTTCCTAATTCTTCCTTCTCAAGTTTCCTGTCCCTTGATAACCAATCACCTAAATCCCTTCTGCCCCATTCAAGCATAACCAAAAGGTTACCTCACCTCTTTAAAACACTCCCTTATAGTTCCCAAGTTTCAACCTCTCAATCATCAATGGCTGCAGTCGGAGGAGGTGGGGCTGGAGGCGGTACTGGAGGAGGAGGAGTAGGCGTCCAACTACCACTCCCTCGGATCTATGCAAAAGTAGCTGCCAAATATGCTCCTTTTCTCCTCCCAATCCCTCTCCATGACCTACTTGAAAACTACATGAAAAATCTGTCAAAATTCACAGGAGAAGGTGATTTAACTGCTACTGAACACATCAATTTCTTTGAACAATTTGTTGACATCCTTGGACTTGAACATGAACATGTTTACTCGAGACTCCTGGTTCAGAATTTTGAAGGACAGGTGAGAACATGGTTATGAGGTCTACCAGCAGGATCTATACGGTCATACGATGAACTCGAAAACGCTTTCATTAGACAGTGGGGAGAAAGGAAAGACCATATCTATTATCTAACCGAATTTGGGGCTCTGAGAAAGACAAACTATGAATCAGTTCTCAAGTTTACCCAAAGGTTCAATAAATTATATAATAAAATTCCAGCCGAGGTCAAAACTTCCCAACCTACAGCGAAAGTAACTTTCATTGGAGCTTTTGACCCTAATTTCACCCTATTATTGAGGGAGAGGAGATCAGTAGACCTCACTAAAATGAAAGATGATTTTTTAGAAATTGAGTCAAACATGATGGCATTAGGAAAGCTAAAAACCAAATTGGAAACTATAAACAAAGAAACCAGAAGGTACAGAGAACAAGGGGGACCCTTTGGATCAGGAAGATCTTCAGAAGACAAAATGGATGATATGGTGAGAATAATCAAAGAACTGTCAAATAAAATCTCAATAATGGAACTAGACCAAGCAAAGAATGAGCATTTTCCCATAAAGGATTTTAGAAAAAATTCTAACCCTCAAAATCAACTAAGAAAAATTAAGAATGAGGATCAAAAAATCCAAGCCCCCTTTAAAAGCAAAAATTTTATAGGAGGAGAAGACATGGAAGATTTTGAGGAGTTAGAGGAAGATATAAATATTCGTGGCGATGACTGTCTACAACCTTATCTAACGAGACAAGATTATGAAAAATCTTTAGACACAGAACATATATTCGAGAATAACAAGAACAGTAGTATTATGGAAGATTCAACCTATCAAGGATTCGCAGATGATATAATGGCCGAACTCCACCAGAAGTACAATCTAAGGCCTAGAAACAGGATTTTCACAACTACCCTAGTGAAAAAGATCCCGCCGATGGGAAAAATAGACGAAGCAATTTCAAAAACTATTGAAAAGCAGACTGTGAAAACTAAAACCGCTGACACACAGCCTACCAAGACAAATTCAGCAAACACACCATCCATAAACACACGGAAAGTAGAGGCTCCTATAACTGAAACAAAAACCTCACAACAAAAGAAAGATGAAAAGAAAAGGCTAGAAACCCAAACCACAGAGATCGACAAAAAAATAGGAAGTTTTAATCTGGAAAATGAAATCAATAAAATCAAAATCCCTATACTCTTGTCGAACTAGCAAAAAACCCAATACACAGAAAACAAATTGCTAAAATAATTAGTTTTTCAGAAAATGAAAGTCAGGTTGATGTTATAAATTTAGAAGATGACAAGCCTAACATAATTTTTGGCCCACATTTCAAAGGTGCTAGAGACACCATTGCCCCTTTCTATATCACGCTTACTGTGTACGATCACCTGATCCATAATTTCATGTAATATTCTGGAGCCTCTCACAACGTAATGCCTAAAGCCATTATGGATAGACTTGGTCTTGAAATCACCAGACCTTACAGAGATTTATATTCATTTGATTCAAGAAAAGTTAAGGGTATAGGCATGATAAAATACTTAGTTTTTAATATTGCACAGATACCTGTGAAAATCATTCTAATGGATGTGGTTGTCGCCGATATACCCCTGAAGTATGGCATGCTCTTATCCAAGTCCTAGGGTGCCAAACTTGGAGGATCCCTCCAACTCGACATGACGTATTCCACAATTCCTATCTTCGAAGGACAGTTCACGCACTTGTACGGAGAAACCAGGTTAGTGTTTATGGTAAGTGACCCACTTAACACAAATAACTATCCTGTTTATATTGATGATCAGGATTTAGGCAATTGTATTTTATCTATTGATGACGATATTGATGTATGTATAGAAGAGAGTTGTACAGAAAAGAAAAAAGAAAAAGAACAAATAAAAGAAGATGTATATAGCACTGGTGTTTGGAAAATGTTTTTTGATGGTGCTTCGTCTTATTTTGGAGCAGGGGATGGAGTGCTTTTTGTGGCACCTGATGACAATTTTGTTACCCCTTTCTCTTATAGATTACAGTGGAACATTGACCACACTAATAATGTATCCCTAGTGTTAGCATTAGAAGCTGTCAGGAGAATGAAAATTAAAAACCTGGAAGTCTTTGGCGATGAAGAGTTAACTGTGAAACAAGTAAATATTCAGTACTAGGCCAAACATCCTATGTTAAGGTCTTACCGAAATTGTGTCTGGGATATGATCGAAAACTTTTTTTCCTTTTTTAATATTCACTACATTCCAAGAGGAAAATCAACAAGAAGATGCATTAGCCAAAGCATCTTCAACATTCACACCTCCCACTGCTTTCAAACTAAAGTACCATATACAAATGACATACCGAATAACATACAACATTGGCAAGTTTTTGAAGAGGATGAACAACTCCGCAAATTTTTATAAATGGTAGATGAGTTTGCCGAAATGCATGCCAACCAAGAAAACCAGAATGACCCCATTTGGATCATGCAGGAAGGGG
Organism: Picea mariana; assembly: GCA_032191745.1. Classification (NCBI taxonomy): domain Eukaryota; kingdom Viridiplantae; phylum Streptophyta; class Pinopsida; order Pinales; family Pinaceae; genus Picea; species Picea mariana. Next base: position 181,183 of record JASDQU010736977.1, on the reverse strand, counting down.
AAGACCCCCAAGAGTTCCAAGATAAAATTGTAACCATCGTATGCTTGTTTTGAAAAATAATCAAATCCCCAAGGGCCCGATTCCCTTAGAAAGGTTATTTAATCATGATGACATCCCTTTGAAGTCCACTTTATAGCCTCAGCCAGAGGAGGTTGAGGATTGCGATATAGGTACCAAAGAAAATCCTAGGTTGGTGAAATTATCCAAGTACCTGACTCCTGGAATCAAAAGTAAGTATGTTGAATTTCTTAGACAATATAAAGACATTTTCACTTGGTCTTATGACAAATTGAGAACTTATTACACTACTATAATGGAACATAAAATTCTTTTGAAACAAGGTGTCAAATATTTTAGGCAAAAACTCAGACAAATTAACCCTATGTTACTATCGGTGATAGAAAAAGAAGTCAAAAAACTCCAGGACGCTAAAATCATTGTCCCACTGAGATACTCTAAGTGGGTAGCCAATTTAGTCCCAGTAAGAAAGAAAAACGGTGAAATCAGACTGTGTGTAGATTTTAGAAACCTGAATCGATCATCACTTAAGGACAATTATCTGTTACCTAAGATGGATCATGTTTTAGAAAAATTAGTTAAAGCTAATAGAATGTCCATGATTGATGGCTTTTCAGGTTACAATCAAATTGCAGTACATCAAGATGACAAAGAAAAAACTGTGTTCACTACCCCTTGGGGTACCTTTATGTATGAAAAAATGTATTTTGGTTTAATGAATGCAGGGGAAACTTTCCAATGAGCCATGGATATCGCTTTCATGGGCGAAAGAGATCAGTTTTTCATTATCTATCTTGATGACCTAACTGTTTTCTCTAAATCTGATGCAGAACATCTAATACACCTCAAACAAACTTTTGATAAATGTCGAAAATTTGGTTTGTCACTTAATCCCAAGAAATCCCATTTTGCAATGCAAGAAGGTAAGCTCTTGGGTCATATAGTGTCTAGAGATGGAATCAAAATCAATCTAAAAAGGGTTGAGGCGATAGATACTATAAATATTCCTAGAAATGTTAAAGAAATTCAGTCTTTTTTAGGAAAAATAAATTTCTTGGGAAGATTCATCCCTAAATTTGTTGAAATCGTAAAATTGATTACATATATTCTCAAGAAGAACAATGAGGTGAAGTGGACAAATGATGCCAAAGTGTCGTTTCAACGTATCAAGAGAGTAATAAGTGAAGCACCAGTTTTGGCAAGGCCAAATTACATGAAGGAGTTTTTGATTTTTTCTTTTTCCTCTGAACACACTATCGCAGTTGTATTGAGGAAAAATGAGGAAGGGTTTGAGCGACCTATTGCATTTTTTAGCATAAGTCTCAAAGACATTGAGTTGAAATATGATATATTGGAAAAACAAGCTTATGCAATGGTAAAAGCTCTCAAGGCTTTCAGAACTTACGTGTTGCACTCAAAGATCATTGCTTATGTGCCTTCAAGTTATGTTAAAGATATACTAGTGCAGTCGGACAGTGACAAAAGAAGAGGCAATTGGCTAGCCAAAATTCATGAGTTCAAGTTGGAAGTCAAACCAACTAAAATTATCAAAGGTCAAGGCTTGACCAAATTTCTAGCCGAATCGAATTTAAGAGAACTTGGGATAAATCAGCTGCAAGAAAATGAGGGATTTTTGGAGATATATGAGTTTGATGTCACTGCACCCACAACTGAGATTCAAGACAAGTTCTCTACTTTAGTCTGGTATCGTGATATTGTTTCTTACCCACTGACCCTTAAATGTCCCAGTGAGTTAACCCCATCTAAATCTTGGACACTAAAGTTACATGCTGTAAAATATTGTATCATAGATGATAAATTGTATTGGAAAGACCCCCTCGGTTTCCTGCTAAGATGCTTAGTTGAGACCTAAACAGAAAGGGTTATAGATAAATTCCATGTCGGAGTATGCGGAGGACATCATGCTTGGCGAGAAACAGCTTATAAAATCTTAAGAGTTGGGTATTACTGGCCCAAGTTATTCATAGAAGTAAACACTAAAGTCAGATATTGTATTCCTTGTCAGTTATTTATAGGCAAGCAGAAATTCCCAGCTTTACCTTTAGTTCCAGTCAAAACCGAAGCTCCATTTCATCAATGAGGTCTCGATTTCATCAGAGATATTCATCCACACTCCAGTTCTTAGAACAAGTGGATTCTAACCACTACGGACTATTTCACTAAATGGGTGGAAGTTATTCCCACAAGAAATGCACTTGACTCTGTGGTAATCAGTTTTATAGAAGAAAATATTTTATCCAGGTTTGGTTGTCCCCGAAATATAGTCACTGATAATGCACAATCATTTAAGTCCATAGCCATGATAAGATTTTGCCAAAAATATAATACCGTGCTAGGACACTCCACAGCTTACTATCCACAGGGTAATGGTCTAGCTAAATCATCTAATAAGAGTTTGATTATTGTAATTAAAAAGGTTTTGACTGAAAACAAGAAAGCATGGCATATCCATTTAAAATATGATCTATGGGCTAACAGGATAAGTACCAAAAGGTCAATTGGGATTTCCCCATTTCAAATGATATATGGCACTGACGTCATTTTACCAATAAATGTTGCTCTGCTAGTAATGAAGCTCTAGCAATATTCAAATGAAGAACCCAATGACGTTACCAGGAGGATAAACCAGTTGATTGAAGTTCAGCAAAATAGGGCCGAAGTAAATGAAAGGTTACAAAGATATCAGGATAACATGAAAGCCTTATTCTATCAAAAAGCTAAAGATATAGAATTCCTCCTTGGCAATATGGTCCTAAAATGGGAAGTCAGGAAAGAAGACGCCGATAAACATGGCAAGTTTGATCCAATCTGGTCTGGCCCATATAAGATTTCATCTTCTGAGGGGAAAATCTCTTTGGGAACATTCTTAACGCCCCTGTAAATGGGTGACACCTTAAACATTACATGCAGTAATGTGTTTTTGAACTCTCATTGTACATACCAGTTTGTTTTCATGCTTTTTTTATAGTTACATTTCATTCGGTAAGTTTCTATTTCGTTAAGAAAAAAAAAAGAGAGAGAGAAAGATTGACTGATTTATAAGATTTCCTGACAATTATTATTCTTTTTTATTCACAGTAAAGTTGCTGACGAACCAAGAGACTAGAGATACTAAAAAGGTGACATGCATAGATATTTATATTAAGTACATTCCAATGAAAAAGGTAATAAATAAATAAGTCTTTTCAGCTGGAAATACAAGAACTGCAAAGGTATGAAATTCCTCTCTGAAAATTCAGGTTAAATTGTCCTAAGAGATACAAATGAATAAATCGGTAGTTCAATCGATGCTAATATTATCACTGAAGTTTTCAAACAAAGAAATGATATAAGCAGGGGGGACTTAAGGAAAGGTTATAAAAGGTAACTAAAAAAACCTTTAAGAACAATCATATGTGCAGCAGAAAATCTGAAGCCCCTTACCTTTCCCTTAACCACAGTAAAGCCTTCTCTTCGCCTAACCCTGGATGTTTTCTCATAAGTTTCTTGAAAAAATAAAGGTCTTAATTTGGCTATGGAAACTCTCAAACAAACTTTCAAAACGAGGGCATGTTGAGTTTATAGTTCTTTAACTTTAGCTGAACCGGAAGTATGTCTAAGTTAATCCTAACTTCCTTATCCTTTCCAACAGGAATAAACTGATTGGTTTTTCTCAAGGATATTCCCTAAAAAGATATCAAGAAGTTTCCCTTAAGATCTCCCCTCAATCCAATGATGTTTGAAGGCCAGAAAGGAGATAATTCTGGAGTGATTTAAGTGAGTTGATAGACCTCTATTGTTAAAATTTCAAGCAGATATTCTCCCGAGTATATTACATACTAATTGATTTCCCCCACTTCATATCTATATATATATATATATATATATATATATATAGACAGATGGTGAAAGAAAATTCAATATTTATTGCCCCCATCTAGTCTAAAGAGATGAAGAAAGGAAATTCATAATATTGATTGCCCTCATATCGGCATTTAAATGTTGGAAAACAACGAAGTGGTGAAAGGAAATTCAATATGGGAAGTCTGATAAATTCATCGTGGTACTAAACATGCTTGTTGGAAGTGAAGAAATATCTCTATATCTGATAAGGTTGTTATACATGAATTACAAGATGCTCTAGTAACTTTTCTTCTTTCAGCTGGATTTACATTATAAGCTTCTAGGATCCCCTAATTTGACACATATGAATTACTTTATCTTGAAGCAAACAGAATCAAGGGAAACTTGGAAGAATGCTTAATTTGGCTTCAATTATCTTACACAAATCTGAGGACGTTTTCAGAAAAGGAAATATATTGAGAACCTGACTCGAGATCATTGGATGTTTTATTTTTGAAGAGTTTTGAAAGTTAACGTTGAGATCGTGAAACCATGTTTTGAGTTTTCTCCTAGTCTATTTCACAGAGTTGAATTATTGACTCCACTTACCCAATGAAGGCACTTGGTCTACGTGCTCTTCTCATCCCATAAAGAAACGAGATCCCTAGATGGAGCCTAATGTTGACACAAAGTTTAATCTTTCCTCTCTAAACCTGAAACTCCGTTATTTTCTAGTTATGGAGTCACCCTTAGTTCTAAAAAGGAATTAAAAGTCTTTCGAAATTTTTGGGTTTCGGGGTTCAGCTATTCACGAAGTATGATTTTCAATTAACAACTATAGAGTCCTGGTAATGAAATCCCGAAGAGGTGATATCATGCTCAAACTATGGGAAACCAACATAGCCGAAAACAAGAGAATAGCCAAAGAAATCAAAGATGATTGCAAAGAAATATTTGATTTGTTAGATAAGTGATCATTAGGTATTGGAAGAGACAATTGCGATAGGCTACTAGGACAAATAAACATTGTAAGACATCAGTTGAACTTCAAAGAGAGATTGAACGAGATTCAGATGGAAATTTCACAACTAAAGGAAATTGATGTTACCCTAATAGACAGGTGGTTGGTGCAGCCAAACTTAAAATTGCAATCAATTAAGTTTTTTGATAAAGGGTTTGAAGACCAGCTTCCAAAAATTCAGAGAAAGTGTTATCTATTCGAAGTGAAGGATCTTCCAATGCCTCCCAGAAGTTTTGTGTATTTTCTGGAAAAATGTGTCGAATATATTGGATCAAAAGAAGGAGATACTTCAATAAAACAATAAAGTATCATTTTGAAAGCTTATATTATCTAGATGACAAAAAATAAATAAAAGACAACCATGCAAATGGTTGAGGTTTTCATTTTTGTAACCGTTAGCCCCTAGGAGTTAGGAAATCACCAACCGTCAAGAATTGGCAACTTTGTATAAATACAATTTCATAAGACTAAGAAAAGGCTTTTTTCTGGGCACATTGTAAGGAAGAAATTTTAATACTTTTCTGAATTAATATGAATGTAGATTGAATATTCCACATCTTGTCAAGCATGAGTTATGTGTTCCTTTGTTGTTTCATGTTTTTCATATATCTTATTGATGAATGCTTAGCTTCAATTTAGTACAACCCCTACTGTGGTGATTAATTATTCTTGTCATTTAACCATTTACAGTTTTTCCTCTATATCGGCTATCAGCAGGTACAAGACCTGTGAACGTCTTAGGTTTCAATATCATATGCTTCATCAAATTTTTTCTATCTATTTTCTTCTTCTGTCATAAAGTGAAATTCCTCTTTAATAGATGCCTCACATTGTTCAATAGCTCTATGTTTTTCTTTCATTTCATGCATATTTTCTCTTTCAAATTTAAATCGGATACAGCAAACGGCCTTTAATTTTTCTATACGATTAATTCAACTTTTTTACGTTCTTCTTGCATATTTCAAACAGAAATAGCAAACTTTGAAAAAAAAATTGATATTTTAAAAATGTATCCCTCATGACTATACCCATTACAAGAGAGCCCAATATAGAGCCCGGCCTATCATATCAAACAAGCATTTCTTTAAACTTATTTAACACCATCTTATAGATAGCAAGCAACCAAGTTGAGTTAGAACGTTCATGGGTAGCAATTGAGAGAGATATTAGCATCCAGGAACACTGGGAAGCTCGTCAGAGACAGTTAAGAAACCAACCATAGCTTACCCCTTATAAAACCAACACCTTCTACCCCTTAACTCTCTCTATATTTTTTGGATGCCTTGACAGTATACTTTAAATCCTTAAAGTATAAACTCAGGAACAACACTAGGAATGAGTGGGGATTGTGGCTAGGTCCTTTTCCTTTTGCATCATCATCATTAATCATTCATCTACTTCTATCATTCATTCATCGTTAAACCTATGAATGCATGTTGTTATAATGATGCAAGAGCATCATCATCAAAGTGTAAGTGGAGGATAGCTCAGCATACTAGCGTGCATTGTGAAATGATTTTTAATTTAAGAAGGGCATATCATGAAATATCTTGAAAAGATTATAATTTAAGAATGTCTTAAATGTCTAGGAGTTCAACCATCTCATAATATCGATGGGGAATGTATTTTCTTTTAATGTAGTAGCTTGTAGTACAGATTCAAAGTGTTTTCTCTTATCTGTCTGTCTCAAACATTTATTGTAATAAATCCTTAGTAGTTGAAAGCTTTTAATTTGATAGGATAGCACTAAGGTAGTCGTAGGGAAAATATCTACGAGATCGTTTTGTATAAATAAATGTATTGTTTCCCAAATGAGGTTCTTGCAATTTATTTGAAGGTTGTTGAAGAGTATTGAATTTGAATGTTATTTTTGTTGAAGCTTATCAGAGTTGTATGAGTCCGTGTACATATCATTTGAATGAATATAACAAAGAAGCATTGACCCAAATGGTTGGTGTTGTTGTTACTGTGTCTATCTAAATGAATGAATGATAGGATTTCTGTTTAATTACAATTCTCTGTTATTACGTATTCTTATGTTATGAATGCATTTGCATGGTTGTGTTAGCGCTCTGTAAAATTCATTCGGCTAAGAAAACAAATGACAAAGGCAACCTACAAACCAACTTTGAGGCTTGAAACTAGCCTTTCAAACCTAGAGAGGTCTCTCTCTGGAGACTTTGTCTCTGTAGAGGATAAAAATTTAAACTTTGGGCTAGATTTAACACTTTTAAACAATATTTTTTGGTTCTATTGGTGAAAGAAAGCAAGACCTTGGGCTATGAAGTCGATTTAAGAAAATGACAGAAACAAATGACTCAGTGACTGAAATCGAGAGGATAAAGGCTAAATGAGCAATAGTATGCAATTAAAAATTGTTGTGTGTGGCGAGACAAAAACACATGAAGAAACTCAGAGCACCGTTGGGAATGAATTCGGAGTTAACTTAGAAGAAATATGGTTTGTCTAAATGGCGCGAAACTGTAGCATCGTGTGGTGAATTCTAGATTCGAAAACATGTTCCAATTCAGACAGATATTATAGATATGAAAACAAATAACACAGGAAAGAACATACGCGAAGAAAGAATACAATACATCAGACTTACACCATTATAATCCTTTCATCAAAGCTTCAGAACTTTTGCATTAAGTTTCAATCGGATCAAAAAACTACAATCAATAGTCGTTGTCTACATTGTTTTACCAACCAACTTGGCTTACATTGAAAAAAAGGAATATATAGATAAGGGTGTGTCACTTGGGCTACCCTTCTCTCTAGTTAATATTCATAGAAACTAGGTTTAGACTACTTTTATCAGATGGCCCTTCGAATGGCCTTTGCTAAAAATAGAAATTGGCTTCACTCAGTCGCATCATAGCCACTAGTCTTTGCCACAGTGTTTCAGTCATAAACAAGGTCTCGTCATTAGGGAATGATGTATCGATGCTTCCCTTTGACAGGGAATCTAGGAGATCAAGTGTTCTGTCAAACTCCTAACAACCATTGTAACAGCCTTGATTTTTGTCATGTGATTGTTTGTTGGTGCATGCATGTGGCGGGTGACTGCAAACCATTCAAGGTGCCTCCAAAATGATGACCTCGGCTGGGAAAAACGCCTCTCTTTGAATTGTCGCATGTCTAATGCACACTTGTCCTTAGTAATGGATGAGATTCCATCACTGTGCATCGTATGTTTTTCGCGCAGGTATTTTCAAAGTCCTAGTCCACGCCACGTCTGGGGGAAAAAAAATGGAGTCTGTCGATCATGCATCTGGTCTCGTTTGCAGTTTGGATACTTGAAGCCTTCTCCTAAGAGACCAATTTCGCCTTTTCAGGTTCGTCACTTTCCTTTGCATAACCGCATTCCCTTTCAGCTTCTTCTGCACATCGGCAAGAGCCGTGCGGACGTTCTCTATAGTCGGTTCACATTCCCTGAAATGTCTCACATTCCTTTCTTCTGACACTCTTTGTGTTTCACGTAGCTATATGATCATTTCCTATGCTTATTTATCCAAGTTGTGTTTCCCTCATGGCCTTGTGATGTTGATACTTCAAGGGTCTTTGTTGCTAATTGTTGTCTCAGCTATATGTTTTCTTGGTATAGCTCAGTGATAGTGACATGCATTTTCTTCATCTGCTGCGACGAATCATGAATATTTGCACTTTCAGTGTTTGTCCTCCTCCTTCTACCCAAAATTTCTTGGCTAGTGCCTTCGACGGGATCCATCCAAATAACGTGCATGAGTGATTCTTTGGTGGCTAACTTTGCACGTGGCTCACTCAGGATTCGGGTTTCCCAGCTTCCTTGTTTTTCCTTGGCCTACCCCTTCTCTGAGGTATTAGTTGTTGGGGGGACAGATATTCCAATGCCCTTCCTTCTTCCACATCCCTTCTTGCTTCAACCTCCATGCGGCGCGACGTCACCCCTTTCGTAGGTAGGAGGAAATCTCCTTTTGGATTCTTGGGGATGCCTATTGCAAGTAGGAATGAATCCTAGTTATTTCCCAATTGCCTTAGATCCTCTACCATCAGTAATTTAATCAGTGAAACATGCGATATCTTCCTCTTCATTTGATCTCCTTCTGCTTGGGCATTGTCTGCCATTTCTTGGAGCCTTTGATGCAAGAAAAAGGGAAGATTTAATAGTCTCCTCCCTATGAAGTACATCAACAATCTAATGTGATGTGAATGTATTATTTTGAACCTTCCCTCATAGGTGAAATATTTCCTAATTACTTCCATCAGCTTCCGGAAAGGCCCCTGCAAATATCTACTTGGAATGCCCATTTCGATTTTCTCACTTAAAAAATCTCACTTGATGAATACTTCGTAACACCGTGCATTCAAATACATTCCCTTAAAACACCTTTCATCATGTGAAGGGTTCTCTTTTGCGGCCAACATATTTTTCTCTGTCACCTGGAAAATGACACCTGCAATTACCACACGGGACAAGCTGAACCTGAGCACAAACTGCTCCACTAGTTTCATGTTGAACCCTCATATTTCTCTACAAAAATTCTTGCATCCGACCTATTCAAAAGAGGCCCTGACCTCCAAATCTTCGTTGGCCAACGTCAAGCTTTAAGGCTCGGGCCCAGCATTCCTACCACCTCGCACACCTTTCCTTATGCTCTGGGATGTCATCATGGCGCAACACATATTGGTTCTATGCGCAGAGAATTTTGTGCGAACCAAAGCCAGTAATATTAATTGACTTGGGCTTGCAAGAAGAATAGAAAGAAATTTGTAAACTTGATTGATGAACAGAATGCATGTAGAGCGCTCAAAATTTATAATCGGGTGGGAAAGAGATGGAAACGTGACGGGGGACACTGAATTCATGGCGACTGTAGGTTTCAAAGTGAGATTGAATATTTTTGTAGTACATCCACGTGACGAGTACACTTCAGAGTGTGTGAAGTACGGTTGATCAGAGATACAGGGCATATGTGATATGAGCGTCGTGATTTTTCATTCTCTCTGGCTTCATAATGAGTTGATGATGGTCACTTCGTCTGCCAAAGTGAGTTCTATTTAACAACTTGCCTCAAATTTAGGCACATAAGACCTTCTCTTTTGATAGGATCCGATTCTTTGGGAAAATAAATTTACCCCTTACACATGTTTTGGTTCTAACATCCCTTCCCAGCTCCAAGGGCCAGCCGACCACTTGCTGACTTCGACCCATTTTATTTTCGGTACCTGACCTCACACGCTTTGACACACGAACTCTGACTCAACTAATATCAACTCTAACTGAAAAAATGATGGTTCTAACAGTTGGATCCAATGGGGATTCCTATCCTTTTAGTGAGGTGGAAAATAATAGTAGACTAGGTGCCTGACCATTGGGGCTTATTCGACTTTCAAACTATCAAACAACAGAAAAAAAAAAATGCAACCTAAACCTTCTTGACATAGTTTTGACCAGACTTAGTGTAAACTCGAGGCCTTCACTCCGAGCTTCAATTTTTTGCTGACATACTGACTCAAAAAACCTCCTTTGAAAGAAAAAAACAAAAAATAAAACAACTATTTACAATAACAATGAGATTTAAATGGACTTTACTTCACTAGGTAGTGTTTGAGGAACTTGTCGTTTACAGGCCCCCAACCAACACATTCTCCATTGAGTTGTTCTAGAAAATATGTGTTGTTTATGTGATACGCACTAATTATAAAAGGACCCGTCCAAATATGATCAAATTTTTTGTGCTTTCCTTTATCTTCGTTTCTCGCGTCCCACTTCAACACCAGATCCCCCATCCAAAATTCCTCTTGCTTAGATTGCTTTTCGAAATTTTTCTTCATCCTCTCTTGGTGAAGTTGTGATTGATTGTAAAAATGATCACTCCTTTGTTGCAAATGAATCAATTGATTTATCCTTCTTTGTGTATCATCTAGCTCGACCTCTTTCTCTTGCAACAACTTTCTGACAAGAAATCCCAGCGAGGTAGGGAAAATCGCGTCTGTGCCATACACAATTTGGAATGGTGATGTGGAGATGGAATTTTTGGTAGTGATTATTTCTACCCACGGTGCATAAATAAGTTTCTTATACCAGGCCTTCTTGTTGTCCTACAAGATTCTTGTAATGATCCTGGTTAGGCTTTTATTAGATGATTTTACTAGCCCATTACTTTGTCGGTAATATGATGTAGAATGTCCCAGGGTTATATTGTAGTCCTTGCAAAACTTCTCCATTTTCTTGGACTTGAAAGAGGTCATGTTATCTGTGATGATTTTGATAGGGCACGTGAACCTAGACAAGATGTTGGTCTCTAGGAACTGAATGATGACTGTGTCAGTAGCCTACTTTGATGGAATCTCTTCGATCCATTTCATGAAATAATACGTGATCGTAACTATCCATCTGAGTTGCGCCAAGGATGGTGGATGAATCTCTCCTATGAAATCTAGGCCCCATTGCATGAACAATTCCTCAACTGAGATCAGCTTCAGTGGCAGAGGTTGAAGCTTTCACCTTCAATCGAAAATATGAAACTCATGGAAACTGGAAACTTCTTTTTACACGTTCGTGAAGATGGTGGGCCAATAGTAACCCGCTTTAAGAATTTAATGCGTGGTGGTTTTCCAGTAGTGATGTCCCCCGCAATCTCCTTTGTGGAATTATCTAATGGCATGTTCTGTGTCATCTTCTAGTATGCAGCTCAGCAATATCCCTCACGGATCTTTCCAATACAGTGAGTTTTCCAGGATTCAGAACTTAGTAGCTTTGAGATTTAAGAATATGGCCTTGGTCTTACTTAAACCTGGAGGGGCTTGTAGATTCCTCAACACATAAATGATATTTGTATACCAAGGTGAATCGATGAACTTCTAAGCCACCTGCGTGATTGTTTATTCATGAGGATTCTATGATAAATTAGATATGAAGTTGATTCCCAGAACGTCACACTTCAATTGCACCATCAATTTTGCAAGGCCCTATCCTTTGATTAGCTTTGTGGGCTTGATTTCAAGGTCATATTCCAGCATGGTCGCGATCATCTTAACTCTTCTTCCCTCCGGGCCAGGCTGAGTCAGGATATCTTTAACTAAGTTGTTGGGCACGTAAGAGATAACATGGAAATGTAGTATCTAGGTTCTGAACTCCTTTATAGATTTCACTAAGGCATATGATTTTTTCTTCAAAATGTCATACCTAAGTGGGGAATCCCTCAGCATCCTGCTGAAGTAGGCTATAGTCTTCTCAAAGTTCTGATCGTCTTTTTGTAACAATATGCCAGCAATGGTATGCTCTGAGGTGAATGAGAACAAGATGAAGTATTTCGTGAAGTCTGGGCTGGCCAACAGGGGAGCTTTGGTCAGTGCTATCTTGATGTCTTCAAATAATTTTCTAGCTTCGTGGTTCCATTTTATCTCGTTCCATTTTCTGAGCATACAGGTGATATGTTTTATAACTTCTGCCAATTTGGGATGAACCTTCTAGAAAAATTCACCTTTCCCATGAAGGATTGCACCTCCTTCTTGCTAAGCGGAGTGCTGATTTTCAGGATTCCTTAACCCTGCTCGGGTCTATATTTATACCTTCTTTAGAGATGATGTGCCCCAATAGTTTCCCCTCTTGGATTCTGAAATATGATTTTTTCGGATTCAAAGATATGTCTAACTTCCTTCACTTTTGGAAAACTTTCTTCAAATGCCTAAGGTGTTTTTCTTCAGAGTCGGAGTACATTGTGATGTCGTCTAGATACATCACTAGAAATTTTTCCTTCTCTTTGGAAAAGGATATATCCATTGCCCACTGGAAAGTAGTTCCAGTGTTCACCAGACTGAAGGGCATCTAAGCGTACATGAACGTCCCCCATGGTGTCATGAAAGTTGTCTTTTCCCAGTCATTTGGGTGTAGCATGACCTGATTGTAACCTAAAAATCCATCTAGCATAGACATCTTCTGGGACCCAACTACCTTCTGCAGGATATAGTCCATCTTTGGGAGTGGGTAGTTATCCTTAAGGGATACTTTTTTCAAATTCTGAAAATCTATGTACAACCTTATTTCACCGCTCTTTTTCCTTACCGATACTAGATTTCCAACCCATTTTGAAAACCTCAAAGAAATGATAATTTTGGCTTCGAAAAAATTATTTACCTCCTTATCGACTAGCGGCAATGATAAGGGATTTATCCATCTCAGATTTTTCTTGAAAGGATTATGTTCTTATTTGAGAGGAATGATGTGTTGAATCACTTTGGTGTCATAAACTTTTAAGTCATCACAACTTCAAGCAAAAACGTCGGGAAAATCCTTCATGAGCTTGATGTAATCCTTTCTGACCTCTGGAATGAGTGTCTTTGATAATTTGATTATTTTATGATTCTCCTGGGTCCCTATATTACAATCCTTGACATCCTCATCGTTAGCAGAGATCTTGGGATTTCTAGCCACGTCGTTTTCATCAAAAATCTTTTCCAATGGGACTAATCCTTTTGGGATGATGTTTTTCTTTAACTGTACTATGTCCCTTCTAGCTATCTGGTTCTGGAAAGGGTTGTTTTCACTATGTGCATCTGCACTTTCATCTTCGTCACAGCAACACTCATCATCAATGTTCATATTATCGAACTCGTCACTCATTTGGAGAAATCTCTCCACCTGTTTGTCATCCTCAAACACCTGCCAATACTTGATATTATCGGGTAACATAGGCCTGTGTTTGACTTTGATCTCATACTTTCTGTTTGGAAAAATGGGAATTTTAAAAACTAAGGCTGAGGTGGCCAAGGCATCCGCAATCTGATTCTTCCCCCTCGGGATCGTCGATAAATTATACTCCGAGAATTATTCGAGGAGGTCCAGTGCTAGGTTTTTGTATGCTCTAAGTATGGGGTGCTTGGATTGATATATGTCTTTCACTTAGTTTATAATGAGCTCAGAGTCTCCATGCACCGCTATCCTCTTTGCGCCCAACTCTTTCAAAACTCTCGGACCCAAAATCAGTGCCTCATACTCAGCCATATTATTGGTGCAGTCGAAAACGAGTTTGTATGAGCAGATTTTTGTGCCCACCTTAGGAGGATTTATCCATATGTCGGGCCCTGCCCCTTCCTCACTTACGACTCCATCGAAACTCATGTTCCACATCTATTTCACCATGTGGTTATTCGGGTTTTCACACTCTGCTACTCGCCGCGTGGATTTTTCATCAACAGCCATGACAGTCATCGGTTCTTCTTCTTCAAAACTCAGGTCATTGTAAAAAATGGAGGAGCTGATCTCAATATTGGCAGAGTAGATGGGGTGGTTATTTGGATGCCATGTATTTTAGAAGTACTTCCTTGTATAACCATCTATCCTAGCCAAAAAAAAGTATGGTGGCATACGACATGTCCATTTGTAGAGTCCCCTTCAATTTTGTGGCCCATGACATGGATAATAGCATAACAAACTTAGGGGGTATATCGGCCATGACCATGTCCATAACCAAATTCTTAGAAGGGATTTGATCCAGCAAGACAACTATATCTTTGATCAGACCCAGAGATTTCACTTTTCTTGAATCAAAAGAAAAGAGATCCTTATAGGGCCTGGTGATGTCCAAACCCAAATTGTCCATGATCACTTTGGGCATGAGATTGTGCAACGCACCCGAATCTAGCATGGAATTATGAAAGGTCATGTCGTGGACCCTGATACTGATATAGAACAGGGGAATGTCCTCAGTATCACCCGTCTCCTCTACACGCGAACTGAACAAAATAGCACGATGATCATCGTGGACGTTCAAAGTGTCAGGATTCCCCCCCATATTTAGCATTTTAATGATCTGATCCCGATATTCTCCTTTCTTGATGAGTTCGTTGAAAGGGACGGAGATTTTAATCCATTTTGTTCTCAAATTTAAAAGGGGGAGATAATTTTTCTACCTCTTTGATGCATGCCTACCGGCTTGTTTCTAGCGCTCTCCTTGGAACTTCCTCCTTTGATTTTGCCTTTTTTCTCACATCATTGGTTGGGTTTTCTTTCTTCGGTTGGCTTGTGGAAGGGAAATCCTCCTGATTTTTCCTTACGAGATTCATCTGTTGAGGATCCCTTATGGGATTCGTCTACTGAGGCTCTGTGGATGCCTTTTTTCTCTTGAGGTTGTATTTCTTTTGGAATTGCATGATGGCAGTGTGATAGCCTTTCCTGAATTCCTTTGTTTCCCAAGACAGCATGTCATCTATCTCCAGCATAATGACATCATTTTTTCTCATGTATTGATCATGTTCCCCCTTCGTCAAAAACATGCGTGTGTCCTTGTCATCGCAGCAATGCATTTGATCTTCGAACATCTGATCAAAATCTTCGTCCTTGTAATTGTTTTGGAACAGGGGCCTTATTTGTTGGTCTCCCTGGTCTCTTTGTTCCCTCTTCCCGATATGCGGGACCGGACCTCTTATGGGGTTATGATTCCTAGGTTGGGGATCATGTTGTTCTTGGGCAGCGGATTTTTTTCCTAGGGACATTCTTTCCATTAGTTTTTCCATTTTCTTCATCATCAAGTTGAACCTATCCTATGAGGGTTGAGAGGTCGATGGATGTGCATCTCCTTGGGGTTTCCTCCCACCTCTGTTGAAATTTTATATTTCCTGACACCATTATGTTTACCTAGACTTCGATTACGTCGCTCATAATAACGTCTAAATTTTTTTATCTTCTCTCTCTTAATAGCAGGGTGAAATCACTGTCAAAGGAGTCAGTGTATCGTAGCTGCCCAGCCCCAGGAGATTACTGGACTTCTGTAGGAATCGAGTTGTAAACCCTCATGAAACGGGCCAAGATCTCTTGCACCGTATCATCCGGCACTCTTTTCATATTTTTATACTGTGTCATACTCTACAAAGGATTCTTTTTGTCTCCCTGTCTAGTAATGAAAGACATTTCAAATGCAGCGAAGTCTTGAATGCTTTTTGTTGGGAGGACTTTGAACCATTTTCTCACCTCCCTCAAAAGACTCTGCATGATCAACCTCATTTTTGCGTCTGCATAGTCTACCTCTTCTAGGCCGATGAAATTGTTGAACCAATATAGATGCTTTTGGGCTGAAACATTTCCTTCAGCGTTGTAGATCTTGATCCTCTGACTGTAGTTCTAGGGAAAATCATGCAATTGGGAAGGTAGAACAAGGGAGGGGAACCTGGAAGCCATTTCTCTAGGGGAATTCGAGATTTGGGGGATTTTATGAGTGGGATTTGAAGCTTGTGGTATTAGAGATCGAAACCTTTCCTCGTCAAAAACTATATGGTCCAAGATGGTTTATGATTTAGACCTAAACAAAGTTTGTTCGAACAAAGTGTCAAACTCAAGGTCGCCAATGCTTGGAGCCCTGTCCTTACGCAAGGATAGATTTATGTCTAAGTAATAGAACGGGTCATGTGCCTACTCCCTTACCCTGCGCAGAAGTATCTCAAGATCATACACAGGCTCTACAAGGTTAGGGTCAGGATTGGCTCTGGTATAAATGGTCTTCGGAGCCAGGTTTTCTGAATGGCACTACTACGTGGAATTGGCCTTTTTCACTGGATTCACCAGGGTAAAGGTTTCAGCCAATACATATTTTGGCCCCATTATTATGCTTAGGGGTCAAAAATATAGCATTAGTCATTTCCCAGGGAAAATTTATTCAATTCCATCCCTGGCAATGGCGCCAGAATGTTACCACTCTGTAAACTTTGTTTGGCTAAGAAAATGAATGACAGAGGCAACCTACAAACCAAATTTGAGGCTCGAAACTAGTCTTTCAGACCTGGAGAGGGATCTATCTAGAGACTACGTCTCTGTACAGGATATAAATTTAAACTCCGGGCTAGATTTAACACTTTCAAACAATATTTTCTGGTTCTATTGGCGAAAGAAAGCAAGGCCTTGGGCTATGGATTCGATTTAAGAAAACGACAGAAACAAATGACTCAGTGAATGAACTCGAGACGATAAAGGCTAAATGAGAAACAGTCTTCAGTTAAAAATCATTGTGTGTGGCAAAGATAAAAACACATGAAGTAACTCGGAGCACCGTTGGGGATGAATTCGGAGTTAACTTGGAAGAAATATGGTTTTTCTAAATGGTGCACATCTAGAGCATTACGCAATGAATTCTAGATTCAAAATCACATTCCGATTCAGACAAAGATTACAGATATGAAAATAAAGAACACAGGAAAGCACATACGCAAAGAAAGAATACAATACATCAGACTGCCACTGTTAGAATCTTTTCATCAAAGCTTCAGGAATTTTGCATTAAGTTTCAATCGGATCAAAAAACTACAATCAATAGTCATTGTCTACACTATTTTTCCAACCAACCTGGCTTACATTGAAAAGATGGAATATATAGATAAGGGTGTGTTTCTTGGGCTACCCTGCACTCTATATGATCTTCATAGAAACTAGGTTTCGACTACTTTTATCAGATGGCCCTTCCAATGGCTTTTTCTTAAAATAGAAACTGGTTGCACTCGGTCACATCATAGTCACTCGTCTTTGTCACAGTGTTTCAGTCATCAGAAAGGTCTTGTCGTTAGGGAATGATGTTTCAATGCTTCCCTTTGACAGGGCATCTGGGAGATCAAGTGTTATGTCATAATCTTGACAAGCATTGTAGCAGCCTTGATTTATGTCACATGATTGTTTGTTGGTGTGTGCATGTGGCGGGTCACTATAGACCATTGCAGGTGCCTCCAAAATGATGACCCTAGTTGGGAAAAATGGCTCTCTTCGAACTCTCACATGTCTAATGCACACCTGTCCTTAGTAATGGATGAGATTCCATCACTATGCATCATATATATTCCACTCAAGTATTTCTCAAAGTGCCATTCCATGCCACGTCTGGGGAGACAAAGAAAACGGAGTCTTTCGATCATACCTCTGGTTTCGTTTGTAGTTTGGATACTCGACGCCTTCTCCTGAGAGACCAATTTCTTCTTTTCAGGTTAGTCACTTTCCTTTGTAGAACCGCATTCCCTTTCAGCTTCTTCTGCACGCTGGCCAGAGCCGTAAGGACTTTCTCTATGGTCGGTTCACATTCCCTGAAATGTCTTGCATTCCTTTCTTCTAATACTTTGTGTTTCGCGCAATTGTTGATCATGTCATGTGATTCCCTGAGTTGTCTATTTAGCCAAGTTTTGTTTCCCTCGTGGCCTTGTGATGTTGATACTTCGAGGGTCTTCATTGCTAATTGTTCTCTCAGCTCTTTGTTTTCCTGGTATAGCTTAGCGATAGAGAGTTGTGCTTGCTTCAGCTGTTATGATGGCTCACGAACATCTATGCTTTCGATGTATCTTCCCCTCCTTCTGCCCCAATTTTCTCTACTAGTGCCTTCAATGAACTCCATCCGAATAGCGCACATGAGTGACTCTTTGATGGTTGACTTTGCACGTGGCTCATTCGGCATTCAGGTTTCCCCGCCTTCCTTGTTTTTCCTTGGCTTGCCCCTTCTCTATGGCATTGGTTGTTGGGGGGACAGAGATTCCAATATCCTTCCTTCCTCCATAGCCCTTCCTGCTTTAGCCTCCACGCGGCGCGACGTTACCCCTTCCATAGGTAGGGGAAATATCCTTTTGGATCCTTTGAGATGCTTGTTGCAAGTAGGAATGAATCTCAGTTATTTCCCAATCTCCTTAGATCCTCCACCATTAGTAATTTAATCAGGAAAACATGTGATATCTTTCTCTTTGGTTGATCTACTTAATCTCGAGCGTTGTCTCCCATTTCTCGGAGGCTTTGATGCAAGAAAAAAGGTATATTTAATGGTATCCTCCCTATGAAGT
Source organism: Picea mariana (assembly GCA_032191745.1). Classification (NCBI taxonomy): domain Eukaryota; kingdom Viridiplantae; phylum Streptophyta; class Pinopsida; order Pinales; family Pinaceae; genus Picea; species Picea mariana. Next base: position 162,516 of record JASDQU010736977.1, on the reverse strand, counting down.
GCATCAACAATCTAATGTGATGCGAATGTATTCTGTTAAACCTTCCCTCACAGTTGAAATATTTCCTAATTACTTCCATGAGCTTCTAGAAAGGCCCCTACAAATATCTACTTGGAACGCCCATTTCAATTTTCCCACCTAAACAGTCTCTCTTGATGAAGTCTTTGTAACACTATGTGTCCAAATGCATGCCTTTAAACCACCTTTCACCACACGAAGAGATATGTGTCGTGGTCAATAGAGTTTCCTCTGTAACCTGTAAAATGACACCTACAATTACCGTGTGGGACTTGTCGAACCTGAGTGTGAACTTCTCTGCTAGTTTCATGTTGAACCCTCAGATTTTTCTACAAAAATTCATGCATCTGACCTTTTCAAAAGAGGCCCTGACCTTCGAATCTTCGTTGACCAGCTTCAATATTTAAGGCTCAGGCCCAACATTCCTTCCACTTCACGCACATTTCCTTATGCTCTAGGATGTCATCATGGCACAACGCGTATTGGTTCTTCATGTAGTGGATTTTGTGCGAGCCAAAGGTGGTAATCTTAATTCACCTGGGCTTGTGAGAAGAATTGCAAGCGATGCGTAAACTTGACTAATTAATAGGATGCATTTAGAGTGCTCGGAATTTATAATCGGGTGGGTGAGATATGGAAACATGATGGGGGAAACTGAATTCATGGTGACTTGAGGTTTTAGACTGATCTTGAATATTTTTGTGGTACATCTACGCGACGAGTACACTTTGAAGTGTCTGAAGTATGGTTGATAAGAGCTGCAGGGCATATGTGATACAAGCATAATGATTTTTCATTCTCTATGACTTCATAATGATCTAATGATGGTCACTTTATCCACCAAAGAGATTTCTATTTAATAAATTTCCTCGACTTTAGGCACATAAGACCTTCTCTTTTGACAGGACTCGACTCTTTGGGAAAAGACCTTTACCCCTTACACATATTTTGGTTCTGACATCCCTTCTCGACTCCAAGGGCCAACCGGCCACTTGCTAACTTCGACCCATTCAATTTTCGGTACCTTACCTCACACGCTTTGAAACACGGACTCTAACTTGACTAAGACCGACTCTAACTAAAAAAATGGCGATGTTAATAGGTTGAATGTATGAATCTATGAGATATTAGATAAGTTTCAATTGTTTCTCTTCTATGAGCCTATGCAAGGAGTGCATAGTGTCCATAAGGTGTGCATTGATAGAGTCTATTTCGAATCAGAATCTCAGAAGAGATAACGTTAAACTTTTGTTTGCAAGGAGTGCATAAGTGTCTGCAAGGTCTATGTTGACAGAGTATGTTTTGACTCAGAAAGTTCAGGAGGGATAGCTTGAAAGTGTGTGTAGGAAGAAACGCACTCAGAGTCACATTGTTCGGGAGGAACGATTGAGCCATATAAGAACTGTTCCAAGGAGTGAACAGTCTCCCATCAAGAGTTAAGTTGAAGGAATCATGTTGCAAGATGTGCATAGAGTCAATATTTGGCTAATTATCGAATAATTCATTCTAATAAGTTTAGAGTATCAAGAAGGAACAAGTTCAAGAGAGATAACTTGGAGATTTGTATGCAAGGAGTGCATATTGTCCGCAAGGAGTGCATTGACAGATTCTTTTGACTCAGAAGCCCAGGAGGAGTAATCTAAGATTATTTGTAGAAGAGTGTGAATAATTGATGCAAGATGTGCACAGTCGCTCACAAAGAATTTAAGTCATGGAGGAAAACATGTTGCAAGGCATGCACAGGGTCAAATTTCAACTAAGTATTGAAGAAAACACTCTAAGGAGTTAACAGTTCGAAGGGAGACCAAGCTTAGAAGAGGTAGAAGCAAGAAATATTCAATAGGGAGGATCCCTTTAAGATTTCACAAAATTAACAAGCAATATATGTTCAGGAGGAAGCGAGATCATTCCAGACCGTTAGATCTAGGAGAGTTGCACGAAGGTTAGTCATGGAGTCTTTCAACCCTTTGTGGTTCAGAGGTTCTAAAGTGTTTAAGGAGTGGGGATTGTCGAAGTCCTCAATCCATGAAGTAATCCTAGCCATTAGTTGTAAGGAGGATATGTGGCAGTGGATAAGCAAGCTCGGCAGGAAGAGCTTCAGAGAAATTGCATAGTGCAAATGGAGGTTTTTGTCGAATTCACGAAGAGCGAGGAGATCTGGACCATCGAATCCAGAGAGAACACATGGCGGATATCCATGATATTCGAAGGAAGATTATTTTAGAGGAAATACAAAGGTGGAGTATCCAAAAACTCCCGAAGGTCAATCTAGCTAAGGAGATCATGGTCGTTGATTTGAATTGGATGTGTGTTGTCAGATCATAGAAGGAAAATTCTAGCTGCTAACTGTTTGAGCACGTGGTGCTCGATCTGTCACTTTGGGTGTGAAGCACTTCAAAAGGAAAAGGGGTTGGAATGTTCAAAACTCCTGAACACCAAATTCCGAAGCACCTTTCAAGGTTTAGCCCCAATTCATGGCCCGAGGTCACATGTGGAGAGGGGCTAGTAGAAGGAGCTAGCACCCGCAAATTCAAACTTAAAAGAGCACTAAGAAAAGGGCTTGCGGGATCCATATGAATTGTGCCAAAGGTGATAAAAGGGTCTGTGTTAAACCAAATTGGGGCTAGCAGGGTACCGAGGAGCTAATTCGTCTCAGCCTTGTGAAGATCCTTGATCGGGAGGTCACGTGACCCTAGGAGAGGAGGGGGGCTACATCATATAACTATTTTTAATCATTCATTCTTGAGCTAATGATTATTTATTTCCTGGAAGGGTATCTAAGACTTGGTCAATGAAAGGAAGAGGAAAATAATCCTTCAGAGTGGCCTTGTTAAGCTCCTGGAAATCAACACAAATTCTCCATTTCTCGGTTACTTTCTTTGGAACCACTACAAGCAGGGATACCCATTTACTTTCGAAGATGGGGTAAATATGGCATCATGGATATACTATAGAAACATGTTTAAAAGGGCTAGTTAATAAAGAAGACAATCCATTTTCAGTGCCCTGATGATGGGGATTCTCTGGACCTATTAAAAAATTAAATATTAATAGACTAAAATGGAAAATGAGGCAGTTTTGGAGTTCCAACGAATCTTTCCTGGACCAAACAAACCAAGGATTCTCTGAGCGGTAGCGATCTAATCGAGGCATATGATCTAGGGTGTTCATAAGGAGCAAGCACCTTGCATGTGTCTCAAACTACTAGGCATGGGGAGTACTGGACTGGATATTGATCTAATCACCTCACCTCATATGTGTGATGCTATAGAGAACAAGTAACGAACTTAGTAGAACAACAACCTCTTGTTAACGTGGGATTTTTTTATTGGTAGAACCCTAGTAAAAACGTTCATTAACAATCACATAGAACACCATTTTTTACCATGTTTCACCCCCTTTTGGGGCTACATCCACAAATATCTGGCTTCTCTGTTCTTTTATTTATTCTACTACAAAATTTGTGTTGCATGCATTACATCTTCAGTATTACAATCAAAATGAGGGTAAGTACCCTCTGGGAGGATGACTAGATCACACCAGTCTCCTCATCCTGTGACCTAACCCTCAAATACTAGCTTATTCGACTCTACCAGAAGAATCATAACAAAAATTACTACAATCAAATAGTTTCCCAACCAACCAAATCTCAATAAACAATTGACCACCCTTTTCCTAGACCTCCTAGGTCCTTATTTATATTACTCTATAGTCTTATAGTTCTTACAATATTTGTCAAAAACCCTAACTCTAACATGGTTAGGCATGTTTGCATGCATGCCATGTTTCTTTTCTTCCTGCGTGTTATTTTTCCTTCTTTTTCTGCATGTTGCTTTCCTACCACCTGTTGCACGTGCTCCAAAAATAGATCTTACTCTCCAAAAATGGGCATTTTCCCAAAATAGACTTTCTTCCCAAAATAGGCATGCACCCAACATGAAATATTACAAGGAAACACATGTTATTAACAATAGTTTATTAAATATTTAATATATGTAAATTATATAAAATTTAATATATAATATATATAAATATAAGTTATATAATATATAATTTATATAAATACAATTTATATAATTTACATTATATAAATTATATAATTTATAAAATATATTAAAACAAACATAAAAATCATAATCCCTCACCCATGCACCCATAATTAGCTCCCTCGAATTACCTCACCTCTTGGACGCGACTGAGAGCCCATAACCTCCCCCAAATTACCTCACCTCTTGGTTGTGACTAAGAGTGAGAAAATCCATTGTTGGAGGGAGAGAAGCCATTGTTGGATCAAGATATCACTCACACACCCATAACTCCCCCAAATTACCTCACCTCTCAGCCGTGACCTAGAGTGAGAGAAGCCATTGTTGGAGCGACAAAGGAGGAGTGACTAAGAGTACCCTTGCTGGAGAGATGGAGTAGGCGACAGAGGAGACCTCGTTTTGACTAGGAATGATGCCAAAATAAGTAAGTTCTTATAATCCTTTAAAACCACAAATCAGGAATTAACTCTCCTCGTTTTGAATCTCGTCCAAGGTTCTGTAAGTTATGGTTTAAGACTCGCTTGAATTAAATGATTTAATACCTAATATGATTTGAATCTTGGACATGAAATGATTTAAGACCTGCTTGAATTGGTAGGTTATGGTAACAAAGGCACACCCCATAAGAAACATGTCATCATCAAACTAAGAGTGGCTCGATTATTTGACTCCCTAGACAATCGATATGCCCTTCAAGTTTCCAACAATTCTCTCTTGATCCAACCTTTTTCTCAAAGAGAGAGCCATGAGACTATATAATATTGGAGACAAAGGGAGGCCTTGTTGCATCCCTCTCTTACTCTAAAAAAAGGAGTTCAACCTATCATCTACCTATGATGTTATCCATGGGCATCCAATGCATGCTTTAACACAATGAATAATATTTTTTGTAAAGCAATAAAAAAAATGATTAATATAACTGACTGAAAACATTGGCCACGAGTATGTCATTTGTGAATTGAAAATGGGAGAGGGGATATAACTCACCATGGATAAGAAGGCCTTTCATATTGTGACTAATATTTGCTTGACACAAACTTCTTCGCAATCTTTCAATGACCGGTATGAATAAGAAAGGTTATAGAGAATTAGCTTTTATAATTCCTTGGGAAGGATTGAAGGTGGAAGAGGGAGAGCCATTGACTAGGATAGAAAATAAATATGAAACCTATTGTTTAACCCAGAAGATCTAGTTTTGATACAATCCAAGGGTAGATAGCATTTGAACACAAAAATACCAATTAATATGATCAAAGGATTTAGACATATGAAACTTAATTTACATGTCTAGCTTTTTAGTCAATTTTAAGGAGTGAATAATCTCATGTACTACAATTATCCCATCCATAATTTGTCACCCTTAAATGTATCCTCCTTTTTCATGAGAATTGATATGAGACATGATAAGCGTTAGTTAGTTTGTAATGACTTTATAGATGATTTTGTAGGTCAAATTACCTAGAGAGATTGGTTTGAATTTGTTTGGGGCGTTAGCTCTCTCTTCTTTTGGAATGAGTGTAAGGAAGATGGGGTTGAAGGCCTATAAAATTCCTTGTGTTTCTATAGATTCCTCAACTACCTTCCAAGCATATGTTCCTAGCACTAACTAATGATTTTGGAAGAAATATGTTGTAAAACCATCTAGACCTAGAGATTTCCTTGATGACATGTCCATTACTATTATTTCAACTTATTCCATAGTAACTCTTCTCATCAACATAACATTCTAATATTGGATCACCATCTAGGGGATGTGTTTTAGGATGGACATTATGGATTCCTATTTTTCTATAGTTGGTTCAAAGTGTAGCCCATGATAAAATTATTTGAGTTCCTTTTCTATGTCACCATGAAATATGTTTCCAAACACTTCTTTGTTTCAATTTTTGAGTTTGGAATCTAGATTATTTAATATTTGTTGAAATCGATACATCAATGATCCCTTAGTTGGATCCCCCTCCTTTAATTTTGATGTATCTAGTTGGTTTTGGTTCTTCCTCCTTAGAGTTGGTATTATCCTCCTTATATGATGCCATATCCAAATCATATTAGGTTCTAGGTTCTTTTCCTTGGGCTATAGATTCCATTTCTATTGATTACTATATTGATTATTATGTTGTATCTTTTTTCCTTTGTTTTGGATCCTCCTAGTTGGGTTTGGGTGATGGATGTGGCTCCTTTTTTTCATCCACTAATTTTGGCTCTAGGTCCTCTTGTTTTGAGGCTAGTGACTAGAAATTGTTGGTCACTTTGGGTGTACTAGGGGTCCCCTAGTCCATGTGCTTCTTGATTGATTTCCATTAGCAAGGAAATATTTGGAGGGCAGCCCCTAGTAAACAACTAAACAAAAAAAAAACTTGCAGCTTGTAGTTGAGTTGGAGCAACCAAACACTATGCAACTAGCGGATCCACCTAATATCATGGTCAAAATATTTCTATCTAGCATTAAACATAGGAGATAAAGGGGGATTTTGATGCAAATGAGAGTAGTAGGATATATATATATTTCCTTTATTATTCGATACCAAAGGAATTTATCTTGTACAAGCCTCCCAAAACTTATGGATACCTAGGTACTTTAAGCCAACACTTATGGCTACCTAGGTACTTTAAGCCAATTATAAAACCTAGGTACTTTAAGCCAATTATAAAACCTAGTTACTTTAAGCCAATTTTTCCATCTCCAAAGTATTATAAAGAAAAGGAGCGGAAATATAGTCTTGATCTTCCTCAAATATACCAATAAATCAAATAGATGGTCTCTTTAGATTTACCTGGATACATGTAACAAGACATTAAAGGTCCATAATTTGTTTGAGGCTTGTTGCTTCCCTCCTAGTATGATCACAAAAATTAGTATATCATCAACAAATAGTAAATGTGACAAAATACATGGATTGCCAATTTGGATACCATTCATGTTGCCCGCTATGAGTGTGTCCTTAAAAGATCTTCTTAATTCCTCAGCTACAAGAATGAATAAATAAGGAGAGAGTATATATCTCTACTTAAGACCTCTTTTAGGCTTGAAAAAGGAAGTTGTTGACCCATTTATGATAAATGAGAAATACACTAAGGTGATATAGTTCATTACCTAGGACATAAATGCAACACAAAACCACAAGTGTATAAGTAGTAATCTCAAATAGAGTCAACTAATTTTGTCATATTCTTTAGAGAGTGTTACACATCAAAAATACTCACTTTGATAGTGTCGCAAGTGTTAGTCGCAAGTGTCGCATTTTGCTCACAAGTGTCACAAATGTCAAGGAAGCATACTGCCATGATGCCTATATCGTGCCTGTAAATGACATTAGGAGGACACTTGGCACATGTCAAACACTTGATTTGGAAGAGGAGGAAAGGTTAACTGGGCTCATGAACCTTTTGCCATCTGAAAACACTCAAAAAACTAAGTTTTTGAAGGAGAGCGCTCCCCTATACCTCTTCTGGGAGTGTTGGCGCTCCCCCTTACACTATCTGGGAGCATTATAAAGCTTCTTTGGCCCTTCTGGGGGAGCACTGGTGTCTTTAGGAGTGATGGCACTCCCTTTAAGCCTATTGGGGAGTGCTACAGCACTCCGATGGCCCTTTTGAGGGATCCCTGTCTATTCTGGGCAGTAGTTAAGTTGTTGAGATGAATGGGGGAAGCATCCTTTCATTCTTGGAAGGTAGTTGGATTCGAATTCTCAATCAAGCCATGATATTAGGGTAGATCCCTAACTAAAGGAGGAAAATCCTCAACTCACCCTAAAGATATCTCAAGCTATTGAGCCTCTCCAAGGCTATATAAGCAAGCTTTCTAATGGTGAAAGGGGGACTGGAAAAGGGAGAATCACACCAAACTTATGATCTTATAAGTGGTGCTGGAACATAGATATTTTGGAGGCAAGAGACCTATGATATCATAGGGATCAATTGGTGAATCTATCATCATTCGTATTGTGGATCTTTTGAGCAAGGGATAGACAAGGAGGACTTGACGAAACTGCTGCAATTCATCTATGGTTGTAAGCAATGTTTTGTCCTCATTAATATAATTTGCTTGGCCTATTTCTTTCTAATTCATGTTAAATATCACATGAATTTGTCTCTTTAGTAGATAGACCTATTTCAGACTAATCTTGATAGAGTAGGAAGTGGTCGTACTTTGTTTGTCTACAGGACTTATCGAAGAGCGAAAGATTGGAGCTCAACTCGGAGAATGCAGGGACAAACGCCGATAAAAGGTACTTATTTTCTCCTTCCTCCTCACACACTATCCCACCTATATCTAAAAGGAAGTCATTGACCATGATAAGCACTTTCTGTCTTAGAGTTAAGAGTCTAGCTCTTTGAGGAGATCTATCTGTCCGCAGGGAGATTTTCCTTCAACAGAAATTGGCGACTCCACTTGGGAATCGAATCGATACTTTTGGTTTTGATTTTTCCTCATAAGACCTTGTATTTCCCTTTGGTTGTTTTTCAACCTTGTTCACCCCTTCATATCTGATTGCATTTTCTTATTAACTCTTTACCCCATCACACTCAGCTTACCTGTCAAAATTTGGTCAAAATTTTGGGTTTTTGGACATTTTTATGAGTTTTTGAAGCCTGGCGCCCCCCTTGCCCATGTTAGTAGAGTTTAAGCACTCCCTGAAGGTGTTGGACAGAGTTTTATAATTCCCTAGTGTCCCTTACACCAGAGCACCAACCCATTTTTGCACAAAATCTCTTCAAAAATTCCATTTTTTGGAGGTCCAGACCCTGTTTCTTCACTTGCTGAGCTGCTTTGTGACTCAACGATTCTTCATTTGACCTTTGACATGCTTCCTCCTAAGAAGTAAACACCTTGTTTTTCATATTTTATTCCCTTCTTCATTCTTTTTGATTTTTTGCTGTTGAGAGCTTGATATCGATCCGCTGCTTTTTTCCTCTCCTATCCGACTGAGCGGGAACTCTAGTGAAGGACATTAAAAGTCTGTGACTCTTCTCATTTGGTTCTTTGAGGTCATATGATCCAATTTATTTCTCCTTCCTTTTGCATTTTTTATTTTCTTTCTCTTGTTTGATTGCAAAAGTGTGTGTTGTTTGTACGAAATCTGCATATTCTTGTCTAAATCTCCTTGATCTAAAAGGGTAGTTGGCAGGAGAAATTTTGCATTGAATTGATTATCATTCACATACAAACGACAAAAGATACATCTTAGTGATTAGTTTGCATATTAGTTTGCATTTCTGAAATGTTGTAGCATCATATTGGATTTGATTAAGAACAAAATTGATTGAGGGCATTCCTTATCAAGTGTTTGATAGTGAAAACGACTCTTCCTCTTTCCCTTAAATAGGTATTCATTGAAAATAAATGATTGCTTATCATATTTCATGCATATTTTTGGGAATTGAGTCATCATTCCATCAGTTTCACTTTCGTACACCCTCTGAGTAAACAACAACCATTAAAATCAACGCTTAACTAAAATTTATCAGACTTTTTACATCTTTGTTAGAAAACCTACATTTGTTTAAAGTGTAGGGCTTTGGAATAGGTTGAAAGGATAACTTTCCAAAGCTATCGAACAAACTTAGTATCTTTCGGTAGGGAGAATCAAATCCAATTGTCATATTGGCTTGCTGGGATCCCCCTCTCACATAGGGGTTACGCACAAGGTCGCATCAGGGTGAGTTACGGAGATTATCCCTTCATGGCCCAACTGTTTGTAGTGGTCGGATCGTATATTGGGGGTCACTGGAAGGTATACCCATGATTATGTGTGGGATCCTTTCAAGCTAATTTCGGACTTGTTATATTTCCCATACGTTCCGACTGGACTATCGACTGTACCCATCTAGGGGCTGACTATGAATTGGTAACCTTAGTGTCCACAATATTTAGGGTCTCACACAAGGTGACAGTGAAGGGAAGTCTCACTGTACCTGGAACAGACGCTGGTCAAACTCACTCGGGCTCCTTGGAGGGTAAATCCAAAATTACTACGTGGAAGCTTGCACCAAGGCGTAAGTCCATTAAGCAGGTCGCCAATGTAACTGATCCAGCTGCTCTATCTCTGCCCCTTCCTATTTTGATCTCGTGACATTGGATTTCATCACCAACTAGTGGTTTCATCATAAGAAGGTTTTTTTGATTGTTTGCTTCTCAGATTCATAGCATGTGTTGTTTTTTTTACTTAGTGGACCTTAGGTTGAGTCAGTGTTAATGGCATCAAATCCTGGGAGTACCAATGGAGGAACCCCTTCTCCTGGGGAACCTTATACCTTTCCTTCATTTGGAAACTTTGGTCCTCCATATGTTGCAACACTAAGTCTTCCAGGACTCACTATTGGATTACTAGTTTGGTTGTTCCCCACTCCGGTGATCCCGAATCCTCCCAATGTTTCAGTTGCACCTAATACTTTAGATGTCGGTACACCACCCACACATCAACCTCACGTCAAATTTTCACCTTCTTTTCCCATTAACTCTCCTTCTATTTCTCCTTCTTCACCTAGTGAAATCTCTAAAGCAAGTAGCCATGTTGATCAGAAGAAGAAGAAATAGAAAGAGAAGAAGAAGAAGAACCTGAAAAGGACAAAGACCCCAACAACATCAAATGTTGGCTCTAAGCAACTAGTTACTATTAATAGTACTGGGAGTGTTGATGAGGTCAACAAGATTAAAATGAAGAATCCAAAACCCAAATTCCCTTGTAGCCTTTGTAAGGGTGACCACTTTCTAAGGGATTGCCTCGGTCTTACCCAGGTCTTAGAAATGTGGTCCTCCATGTCATCAGCCTCTGTCAGTCATGTTGATGATACCCCGTCAACTAGTGATGTTTAGGTTGGTAAGAAGAAGAAAACTGTTAAGTTCCCTTGCATGTTATGTAAAGGTAATCATTACGCTCACCTTTGTCCTCGCATGGACGAGGCTTCTTCTCTTTTGGAAAAACTTCAACTTCCAAAAGGTTATCGTAAGCTTTCCTCTGACCCATCGTTGGTTGATAGGCTGGTCAATCCAGTTCCATCCTCGGTCAGTCCGGTTGATCAGGTGGTCAATCTAGTTTCCTCCTCAATTGAACCACGAACCCAAGTAGCTGATCTAGTTCCGTCACCGATCAGCCCCGCTCTNTAAGCTTTCCTCTGACCCATCGTTGGTTGATAGGCTGGTCAATCCAGTTCCATCCTCGGTCAGTCCGGTTGATCAGGTGGTCAATCTAGTTTCCTCCTCAATTGAACCACGAACCCAAGTAGCTGATCCAGTTCCGTCACCGATCAGCCCCGCTCTTCATCAAAAGAGTGACACCAAAGTGGTCGATCGGTTTTCATCCTCGGTCGATCCCATTCTCCCATTAGAGAGTGACATGAAAGAGGTCGATCTGTTTCTACCCGTCGACCCCATTCTTCCCTTGGAGAATGAAACTCAAGTGGTCGATCCAGTTTCTCCATCGGTCAATCCCATTCCTCCATTGAGGAATGTCAAAGTGACTGATCAAGTCCCTTCCTCGGTCAATCCCACTCTTCCTCTGAAGAGTGGCAAAGTGGTCGAGCCAGTTTCACCATCGGTCGATCCCATTCCTCCATTGAGGAATGTCAAAGTGATTGATCCAGTCCCTTCCTCGATTAGTCCCACTCTTCCTTTGAAGAGTGCTAAAGTGGTCCATCCAAGTCCACCATTGGTTGATCCAATCCAATCATCGATCGATCCTACTCTCCTTCCAGAGAGTAAACCTGATACTTCCCATGTTTTTCTAGTTAATACAGACTCTATCGTGCCGGGGGGCATTCCTCCTTCTCTTGCGAAACCCCCTCCAAGTAATGAGGCCATCCTTTTTGATTGGGGTGTACTAACTAGACCTCGTCTTCCCTCTCACATTCCTTTCCATATTACAGTACAGGTTCGTGGTCAGGATGTTCCTCAAATGCTGATAGATGAAGGTGCGTCCATTAGTATTTTGTCTTATGTTGCTTGGTACGCTTTGGGTTGTCCACAACTTGCACCGGTTACACAGAATCTGTTAGCTTTTAATAGAAGAACTAGTCAACCTTTAGGGATCCTTCCTCAGTTTCCTGTAACTTTGGGAGGGAAAATTGTCTTTATTGATGTCATGATAGTTCGAGACCCCTTGGATTTCTCTTTACTCCTTGGGCGGGATTATGTCTATGCTATGAAAGCTCTTGTATCCACCCTTTTCTGTGTGATATCTTTCCCTCACAATGGAAGAATTGTGACTATTGATCAACTTTCATTCATTGGCCCCGACTGGGTTACCTCCCTAAGTGGTTCTTATATGCAGACAGTAGCACCCCCACTGCATGTCAATTATGTGGCATTGTCTCCCATGACCTCAACTTCCGACGATTTGGATCCGGTAGTGGACATGGTGATTTCTTCGGTAGGATTATTGGATCCTGATCTCCTTACTCCTATCGCGACCCTCGATATGTGTTCCTTCTCAAGTGATTATCTTCCATCCAGTGAAGATCTCCTGGAGGCCATGACCACGTTTTATCCATTGACATGGTACCCTTCTATAGCATTATCCTCTCGGAATCCATGATCAAGAAGCAACCACGAGCATAGTTTCTCTTCTTTGTGGAAAGCTCGTTAAAAAATGAAATAGAGGCCTTGAGCATAGTTCTTTTCCTGTGTCAAGCTCATTAAAAAAAAATGAAACAGTCACCTCTCTTGAACCTTCTTTTCATCCACCCTTCTCCTTTTTTCTCATCTACTAGAGAAATTGGTGACAACCTCAGAGACGGTGAATGAATCGAAGCTTGGAGGGCATGTCTCCAGCCTTTGATAATCTTTCTAGAGTTAAGCCACTAGCTTTCAAGCTGGGGGCATACCGAGCTTAGTCTTTGTTCTTTCTCGTGCTCGCAAATACATGAGAATTCATATGGGTAGACTTTTATCTCTTTTTCGGACCTGTATGGATACACAAAAAAGGAACCCCCTGGAGTCTCCTTTAAGCTCTTTTTAGACTCTCTAAAGATGAAAAGATTACCGAGCGATCTTGTTCTCTTCACGCTCGTTAAAGTATTTGAAGAAAACGTCTATTGAGCGATAGTTTATCTCTTTTTCGGTCTCGTCAGACTACTTTACGAAAAAGGAACTGAGAGAGTTCTCTTTTAAGTGTTTTTCCAGACTCTATAATCATGAAAAACCTTCGAGTTTTCTGTCCTTGGACTCGCTAAAAAAAACATCGACAGGCCCATATGGGATCGAACCCTTACTTCTTCCAGTTTGTTAAACAAAGGAAGAGGAACTTACCGAAGGTGAGTTTTATCGAGCATGTGTTATCCTCCTCAAGCTCATTAAATTTAAAAAGAGGTACTCATCTATTTGAATGGGGGAAAATTTGAAAGAAGCAAGCCAAGCAGTCTCTTGAGAACATTACCAAGTAATTCTTAGAGTCGCCCTTGAACACGGAACTTTGTCTTTTGCATGCATTATAATCTACTGAACCTATGCACTGAGCCAATCCTTTGAGTCACCTGACGTAAGTCACAGCATCCACTGCATCATCAAGTTTTGGTCCATGTCATGTTTCTATTGTTGTGCCTCAGTGTTCAAGGGAAGTATCCGCCTTGAGAGTCAGCCATCACAAATATATTGTCTCAATACCCGTGTCATTCCATGTTCATTTGATCTGCCATTTACATCTCTATGTCTGTTTCATGTCATTGATGGGGGATAGATCAAGGCCCTCCTTTGACAAGCCTATTCCTATCGACTTCAACACATTATCCAGGAATTAGACTTAGAAACCAATTAGTACTTTGGGACCTGCATGCCTCAATGGCAGGCCTCCTCACATTCGACGGTGGGTTTACATCATTGACCTCTGATCGGATGATTCCACGGATGTTCGACTCCAGCTCATCAAGTCACATTCGTTGGAATGTACTAGGGTACCTTGGGAATCATTGACATTAATGGTGATCTCCCTTGTGCTTGTTAACGGTTTACATCATTGACCAGTAATCAATTGGTTTCTGCCATGTTCGACATCAGAACATCTATTCACATGGCTAGATTCGTACTACATTGGGATCGGTAAGAAGACCCTAGGTTGAGTGATCACTTTGATATGTACTTTGCCCAGGTTGCGATGGAGTTTCTCTTGAAAAATGACACATATACTGTTACATAGATCCACTTTGTATTGGTCGTGGCTATGTCTTGTCATCTCGTAGATCCACTGTGTATTCTTCGTGGCTACGATCTATTCATGTCATAAGAGTATAGATCCACAGTGTATTTTCAGTGGCTAGACCTTTTTATTAATACAATTATGGATCCGCAGTGTATTTTATGGTGGCCATATCTTGCAAGTCTTGATCACCCAAGCATAGGTATGCCTGCCTTGGATTTGAAACATGTCATAATATTTGTTGGATGTTTGTGTGCAGCTTTTGTCAGGTTCTCTGCGTCTATACCCTTGCTTGAAAGTCTACAAAGCATTTTAGTTATCAGTTCTCATCTTCTAACTTCATACTTTGGGGGGGAATCTGTTACACATCAAAAATATGCACTTTGATAGTGTCGCAAGTGTCGCATTTTTCTCACAAGTGTCACAAATGTCAAGGAAGCATACTACCATGATGCCTATATCGTGCCTATAAATGACATCAGGAGGACACTTGGCACATGTCAAACACTTGATTTGGAAGAAGAGGAAAGGTTAACTGGGCGCATGAACCTTTTGCCATCTGAAAACACTCAAAAAACTAAATTTTTGAAGGAGAGCGCTCCCCTATACCTCTTTTGGGAGTGCTGGTGCTCCCCCTTACACTATCTAGGAGCGTTATAAAGCTTCTTTGTCCCTTCTGGGGGAGCGTTGGTGTCTTTAGGAGTGTTGGCGCTCCCTTTAAGCCTACTGGGAAGCGCTACAGTGCTCTGATGGCCCTTTTGAGGGAGCGCTGCCTATTATGGGCAGTAGTTAAGTTGTTGAGATAAATGGGGGAAGCATCCTTTCATTCTTGGAATGCAGTTGGATTCAAATACTCAATCAAGCCATGATCTTAGGCCATATCCCTAACTGAAGGAGGAAAATCCTCAACTCACCCTAAAGATATATCAAGCTGTTGAGCCTCTCCAAGGCTATATAAGCAAGTTTTCTAATGGTGAAAGGGGCACTGAAAAAGGGAGAATCACACCAAACTTATGATCTTATAAGTGGTGCTGGAACAGATATATTTTGGAGGCAAGAGACCTATGATCTCATAGGGATAAATCGGTGAAGATATCATCATTCGAATCGTGGATCTTTTGAGCAAGGGATAGACAAGGAGGACTTGACGAAACTGCTGCAATTCATCTATGGCTGTAAGCAATGTTTTGTCCTCATTAATATAATTTGCTTGGCCTGTTTCTTTCTAATTCATGTTCAATCTCACATGAATTTGTCTCTTTAGTAGATAGACCTATTTCGGACTAATCTTGATAGAGTAGAAAGTGGTCGTACTTTGTTTGTCTACAGGGCTTATCGAAGAGCGAAATATTGGAGCTCAATTTGGAGCGTGCAGGGACAAACGTAGATAAAAGGTACTTCTTTTCTCCTTCCTCCTCACACACTAGTCCACCTAGATCTAAAAGGAAGTCAGTGACCATGATAAGCACTTTCTGTCTTAGAGTTAAGGGTCTAGCTCTTTGAGGAGATCTACCTGTCCGCAAGGAGATTTTCCTTCAACAAAGAGGTATTAAAGAGAATGTTTATTAAATATTCTCTCATTCAATGGGGTGCATGTAAAACCAAACAGGTGTTTTTCAGATCTATCCTCATATAGTGATGGAATTTCATGAATACTAAAGGAAAGTGAGACATATAGTAGGCCTAAAAGAGGGAGATCAACTAGATGTCAAAAGATTAGAAGAAAATTCCATAAACGAATGGATTTTTTTCTCACGAAAGGGGGGTCATGTTCTTATGATGATGAGACCATAGGTGACATCAAGGTTCCCTAGAGGTACAAACATATATTGAAACAATGGGTACCCAAGGATCTTCCTCATCTAAACACATATTTTTGTGTGAACGAGATGATATTTCGGATTGCACCATCGTCATTACACAGTTTGGGGTTGTTTTGCATGGATGGAATAAAGGTGGGTTACGAAAGATGTATTGAATTGATGGAGTATGTAGAACCCTACTACAATTACAAATATTGGATGTGGCTGGTCCAATATACACGCAGTATGCGTAGATACGAAGTTTCTGCAAATTATTTACAGCTAAAAGACAATAATCAACATAAAGGATTGAGTATGTACATTGACGAAAGGCCAAAAGCGTCAGGGAATATTACAGGGTTTATAAATAGTACACAACCTAGGTCTACAAATAAACAACTCAATTGTGTATTTGAGGGGCCTGAAGGAAATCATGTTTTCGTGTGTGCCATAAATTCAATAGTTGCAAGGTAAGAGTTGTTGATCAATTACAATTTGAATCGAATAGATACAAACATTGTTAATATGGGAGTGGTAAATATAACATTTCACCAAACCTATAATTAATGAATCTAATAACTCAGGTTTTTTTTAATTAATGTTTTTTGTTAATGTTTCATTTCGATATAAGTAATATAAGGAATATGTTTCATTAAATGACACCATCCTCTAGGCAGCAGGTATACATCATGTTTTAATTATGTTTATTGAGGAGTCTATTGGTTTCATTTCGATATTAATGGTTTCAATATTTTTTTTGCAGGTTTTTTATCAGGGCAAGTCCCTAATGGATGAGATGACACCATTGTCGGGGCAGAAGGTATACCCCATTGTAAATTGTACAAAATAAATACAAGCAATGTGTTTTTTAATTATGTTTTTTCAAGAATCTATTGGTTTCATTTCGATATTAATGTTTTCAATATTTTTGTTGTAGGTTGCGCCTGACCAGGGAAATTCTCCGATAGATCATAGGACACCATCCTCGGCCCAGCCAGTATAACCCATATTAATTGTACAAATTAAATATGTTGTATTATTACGATTTTTTGATGAGTCTATTGGTTTCATTTCGATATTAATGTTTTATATATTTATGTTGCAAGCTACGTATCCATTAGCAGAGAAATCCATAGAAATGGATGTGGATGAGCTAATGTGCGGTGATAACATCTCATCATCGCTTAACGCCTTTCATATGTTAAATAAATCCATAAAAAAATAAATGCGGAAATCCTTCGTTTGGTATTCATTCAACCGCAAACGAAGGATATTAGAGAAAAGATTGATCGTTTAACTATGAGATCCCAGTCGTTGAATGTAAGCTGCAGGATATTTAATTAGAAGATAAATTCATTTATGGTTTTATATTTTCTACTCGTATATGTCATGAACTAAAATATGATTTGTTTTTATAGGCGTATTTGCATCCACATAATCCTAGTGAGGGGCATGTTGTTTCTATTGATGATATTGATGAGTCTTCACATCACGAGCATCTAATCCCACGTGAAATTGAAAATGTGCCATTTTTTCCAACTAAACAGTGGAAAACACATAGCAGGACACCCGAGAGGGAATATGTGGGTGCACCCTCTATTTCTCAAGGCACCATAGATCATGCAGAACAGGGTCAGGGGGTCGATGCAGTAGAGAGTAGTATTGATATTTCTCAAGCATCATTTCCTGGATCTTCCCGTGATATTGGCATGGGAACAATACAGACCACATTTTTGGTGGACGAAAATCTCGTTCCCATAAATATAGAGAAGATCCCAAGTATTTAAAAAAAAAATTAACTATTATATATAATCGGATTGAAATTTACTCATAGATCGTTCTTTTTAAAATAATGATGACATGATCGTTTTGCAGGAAATGATGTTTTTTTTTAAATATAAATGATTGGTCACTAGAGATATTTGGGCCCACCATCCGCACAGGGTGGCATAAACAAATCAAAAATTTAAAATATGAGCTCATTAATCACTTGATTGGGTTGTTCAGTGTTGATATCTTCAACCGAGCAGAGGTCCTCAAGAAAGTCGAACAACATATGAATATTGTGAGGGACCAATATAGGGTTCATCTAGAAATGAACCCTAGGTATGAGCACCCTCCAATGATTCCAGTAAGGGAGTGGAAATCCCTATTGGATGATGGAAGGTAGAGGGCTTTAAGAAAACAAGGAAAGTTACCGCCGGACACAGGAAGGTATGCAGTACTTTGAACAATGTAATTATATGTTTATTACTATTTATTTTTACATGAAATTTTCAACATCTAACATATTTCAAACTTTTCATAGGCTGCGAGACACGTCAAAGGAAACAAAGGTCAGACTACAAAAGTATGGATAGCACAATCTTGGGCCTAGTGGTTATTCAAATCTAGTGGCGCGAATTGTAAGTATCAATAACTCAAATATTGTATCCAAATAATAAATCTCATATAAATTTGTTTTTATTTCACAATAAAAGATATATTGATGATCTTATGCAAAATTGCAAGTCGATCAGTTCAATGAAGTGCCAACGGAGGACAACTTGAGGCTTGGCTTCCAAAATAGCTTTGCAGCTATTGTTGAATGCCGAAAAATCTTGGGCGTTGGTACAACATAGTCTTCCAGTGATCCACCCTGCACACAGGTAAATAAAATCAACAAAGTTTGTTTAAGATTGATTACTTGTGCAATCTATTCATTATTAATTGTTTCCATAAAATATTGAGCCTCTTTGTTTGAAGCAAGAAATCCACAATAAACATAATGGCCAGGATGGAGAACGACCATCTAATGAAGGTCATGATGTGCATCCTAGTAATGGATGTATTCATGTGCTACAAAAAACTTAGTATGAATTATAGTTGAAAATATTTAATTGCAAATAGTGTATTAATTTCAATCTTTGATGTTTCAACTCCAGATCATGCAGAGGGTCATCTTGTACAAGATGATCAAGAAGCTAGACATGGAGATGAAGTACATGATGTGGCCCTATCAAGTAAAGAGCACCACTCTAATCTTTTTTTTATTAATGGAATACTTGTAATTATATAAACAAAACATATCAATTTAGCATTTCTTCATTATTGCAGTATATCCTGGCACCTTACAGCAGCATATTCCATGTCGTGAGTACACAACCCGAAAAACATTAAGACAAGTTGCAGAGGAGACCAAAAGAACCGATAAAGATGTTGTAGAAGAGGATCAGTGGATTTCTAAATTTGTGAAAAGAAAAAAGCCAAAATAGAAGTGATTGTAATAACATTATGACATATTATTTTTTATAATATAAACTAATGTCATGAAATATTTTTTTCCTACGAATGAATTAATGAATGGATGTTGAATGTTTCTTTATGATGAAAAACACATATATGCACACAAATTCATTTATTTTCAATTACATGCATTGGGTATAGGGAATTGAGAGTGATGTGAGGGGGGGAGGGGCCATATGAGCTTCCACCTTCATGTGGTTGGCCCTGTTGAATAGATAATATTAAACTATTATTGAAACAAAGAGAAGCTCAATAAGGTAATGCTCGTTATTCTTATGTATTATATATTCGTGTAAATTTTGAAATGCATGTCTATTTCTTAAAAATTTTATCATAATTTAGCATTTCATGGTTCGTTGATTTCTACAAGACTTCGCACTAGGAATTGCAACTGATCACTAGCCTATCTGGAGAGGTTGCATTAATTGTACAAAAAGGTACATAATCAATACTCGTGAATTTGTTTGTTTATATGTTGTTTTATTTATTTACCTTTCATGTGCATTGTAGTGCTTTACTTCATTCATTATACGTAGTTTATTTCATTCATTCATGATCGTATGCATCTTTACCCTAACAAACCTAATTCTCACTTTACCCTGCCAACCCCGACCTTACCTTTCTCTCACCTTCCAACCCTAACTTGATGTAACCTATCCTGGTCATCTTACATACCCTATCTTTTCTTACCCTACAAACTCAACCTAACCTAGCCTTCCCTTAGTCTAACTAAACCTAAATTAATTGTGTAGTATATTGTACCCCATGGGCACCATTGATGGTGTGTACCATTTCATGCCAATAGGGAACCTTACATGGAACCAATATTGTTAGAATATTTTTTGTTTTGAAACCCATTTTTAACCTCAAAATTCCTCTAATGTAAGTGATTCAAAGAAATAACACTTTGCTTACAGATTAGGGAACCTTTTTTACTTGAAATCCTTCAATGATAAAAATAATTTGGAACCTTGGAGTGGTGAACCATTCATAGAGTAGGGCCAAAAGAGTTGTTGGCCCTAATATTTTGTGCTACTTCACAAGGGTCTATGGCATTATCTACTCAATAAAAATCGATAAGTTGGATACAAAGAAAACTAAATATCTCATGTCACAAGGGGCTACGGAATTATCTTCTCAATAAAACTTGATAGGTTGGGTTCATGTACATACATTTGAATCTCCATTTTATCTCAATAAGGTAAGAAGGGTATCATTTAGGGCCTTCAAAGGATTTGGTTGTGGATCATAAGAATCCTGACTTGGGACACTAATTTACCCAGTTTTGATTTGGATGAAGGTTCTTCTTCATTTGAAGTAGAGGATTCTTCAGGTTTGACCCCACAAGGAGCTTCCAATGCCTCTCATGCACCTAAGAGCACTTGTATATGATGATGTGCAACTTGATGATCATTTTTTTAGAGAAATAAATTTCCCTCATCCTCCCATGTATTAAGTGTTCATAACAAGGACATCAGTACCTTGCTAATGCCCAACGAATTCTCCCCTCTTCCTCGGATTTCCATATGGAGGACAATAATAACCACCAACCACAATTGTTGTTGGTAAACCCCAAAGACTCAATGGAAATGTATTCCTTGGAGCTTATAACTTGGTGATCATGACACTTAGTAACCATTACACCTGCATCTTCATTGTATTGCATACTTTATAAAGGAAATTTTTGGTATTGTACTCAATGTAATTACTCAATGTAGTTACCAAGGCTAATACATGTGGCATAACACAATAACTTATAGTGGCATTGTTACCGCTTAATTTACTAGCACATCAAAAGTACAAATCTCAAGGTCATTTTGGGAAGTAGCTTGAGATTTTGTGACATCATCAATACCCCTCAATTCATGGATCTATATTTACATATGTATATTTTATCATTATTCAATGGAGAACAATATGGATCAAGTGATTGTTTGAATGAAGTTCCAAAGTTTTGCTTGGAACTCTTAGAGTTATTTTCCTTTACCCACCTCTTTTAGTGTCATTGATTTTGGTGGTGATAGTATCCTTATGTAAAGTTATGTTTGTTAGAATCAATGTTGTTTTGATCGAGTTTCTTTTGTATCCATCTCTTGATTTTATGCAAAAAATGGGCAAGGTTTTTCAATAGTTCAGAGGTTCTAGTTCTACCAATTCATAGAGATTTAAAATCAAATGGTTTCGAGAATGTTAATGATGCAAAGGTAGTTTCATATTCATTTGGCTACACCAACTTTTTAAACCTATAAATCTCATAATCACCTTTACTTGTTTCTTCAATCTAGCATTTTCATTTTCAATCCCTTAAAACTTCTACTTCAAAATCAATTAAGAAGAATCAGGTAAGTGTACAATATTCTCAAAGGTATTGGAAAATTTAAAAAAAAAATGCGATCCATTTTCCCCTTAATTTATATCATCCACAATTCCCTAGACACTATAACTAATGTTATTAACATGTTAAGAGTACTTGTATTATCATCCAACTCTCCAAGGATTTCATGACGCCATAGAAGTTGCTACATGGACAACTTAAATTTATTTCCCTTCGAACTTTAAGCTGGTGTAGAAGTATTTATAACAATGGCCTTACCTTATACTCTTGGTGCTACAAAATTTAGAAACCCCATATACATAACCAATTACCACATCTCCATAGTGAAATTTGGATGGGTTGGGGAGGATAGGGAATCTACCAAACTAGTGAATTCAAAAGTGGAATTTTTGATAAATGTCAAAAG
The DNA here is from genome assembly GCA_032191745.1 of Picea mariana. Taxonomy (NCBI): domain Eukaryota; kingdom Viridiplantae; phylum Streptophyta; class Pinopsida; order Pinales; family Pinaceae; genus Picea; species Picea mariana. The sequence goes on along the minus strand of JASDQU010736977.1, from coordinate 140,494 downwards.
CCTACTATTTACAAGCTTATCCACTATAAAGGTGGATTAGTTGATGTATCATTTAAGGTGTCTATTGTTAGTAGGTAGGGGGAGGTATTGGTCTTCTTGCAAGCTTTGGAGGTAATAATTTCCCTTTCCAATCTTCTCAACAATCTGCTATGGTCCATTCCACAAAAGGTAAAATTTTGTGTGCTTCCTTTATGGTTCACAAATTTTGTCCTACATTAAAATTAAATCTCTAGTTTGGAAATCTTTGTAGAAGAACTTTTATCAAACCAACTTTTGACTAGGTTTTGGTGGGATGTGAACTTTATTTGGTTTTTTTTCTTTCCTCTTTGAGTTTGAGGAAGGCAATGATTATATCTTGCATAAAAGTATTTCCATCTCCTAATGTTTTTTAAGAAAGTTGTACGGAGGGTAAGAAAATGTTCGAAGGTAGCATTGTTTCTTTGCCTTAAAATAAGAAATAGGAAGATATTCCTAAGGAAACCTTTGGGGTACCTTGGTTGTCCTATAATGCGTTGAACAATAGATTGTGCCAATTATGATGGTGATTAGCAATTGTTTTCTTTATATTTAGAATCAAGTTATTTGTTTTTTATATGACCAAACCATTTCCTTGTGAGTGATATTTTTATCATCAACACACATTGTTTGCTCAAAAAAATTCCATCTTTTAAATTTTGTCTTAGACTGTTTTTTCCCTGGAGGATGAGCTTGTGCATGGGGGCAAGTGTCATGTAGATGTCTTGTTTGGCGACAATTCGGTACCAGAATGTTGTATTCTCATAACTTAGTACTTGATTCCATCTAAAATATTTTCACTTGAGAATCAATTTGTCCAAAATACCTTTACTAAGGTCCATCTCAACACAAATATGATCATATGTGGAAAAACTCAATGTAGTGCCTCTCTTAATATCTATTTCCATATAGCTACCAAAAGAGTTCCCAATATCCTCAAAAACTAATAAATGCTAGAAATGTAATGGTAGGTTTGGGAGTGATACACAAACTATATTCTAGTTGTCAATGGGATGTTAGGGTCAAATTCAAGAAACCATGGAGTAATTAAAACATATTCTTTTCCCAAAAACTAGGGTTCCTTAAAAAAATTCTAATAATTAGCATCATTCTAAAATAGAAAAACAAAAAAACCTTTGGAGAAAAGAAATATCTCACAAGTATCTCTCCAAATTGAGTGGATACATTTGCGCAAATCTAAAGGAGGCCAACACCCATTAAATTTGAATATGACCCCTTATAATTTAATTATTGAATGTATTTTTTTTATCTTCAAATTTGATATTTTCACCGACAGCACCTCTTCTGATTTATCCACTATAAATGCACTGGACATAAGAGGAATTAGAGTAGATGAAGTTGGAGATTTGTTTTTTACTATATCCTTAAAGGAAGGTTTGGAAGATGAAGATTCAGCTTCTCCCATTGCTCCTCCATCCATGTGTAAAACGAAAAAAAGAGTTGAATATTTACAAATTTTGTAGTTAGATAACAAAGCATGACCCTTGATTTGTTTCCTTGCAAACATAAGCCTCTATTGGCTTTCTAGAATCCTTTGCATGCATTCAAACTTTGTTTTTATATCTTCTATAGAAACTTCAGAATGTACCCATATCATCACAATTTTACATGAGAGGAATTTGATCATGATTAGAAACCTACTTGAAGAGCATGCATTTCTTTGAACTCTTGGGGTGCATCATCAAATTGTAGAGGGTCTGAGAACAATGATTTAACACTTTGTTGTATAAGGATTATGCAAAACAATTGGCATGCATATATTTCTTTAGAGATTTGGCATGCAAAATCTATTGTCATTGTATCTTGGAGATATTAGGATGGGAACCACTCCAAGTAGCTTCATTGGTAAAAATCCTAATCCAAAAGGCAATCTTTTATTGTCTAGAATCACACTTTCCATGACACCATGAATCTCATCACCTTTTGAAAATTGTTCATCAATCATGGCCAATAGATTGTTAATCCAGGTAGATAAAGTGTAGCCTTGCCACCATGGGTATTTGTATCTATGCACTTTCCTCCATGGGCACATGCAATATCCTCCCACTTGATTTTTGTTAGTGTGTAAGGTTTTCTTTAGTCATATCCTTACTAAGGTTTCTTTCTTTTTGAAGAGTGATAAATTTTAGCCCAAATTAAAATATGCAGGAGGAACTGAAGGATAAAGATCGAGGGATAAAGGAAAAATGTTTGTTATTTTTGAATTAATAGTCAACGATTAGCACAATTTAAATCTGGTTAGCAATATTCTAAACTAGAGGAATGATGAAAAGTTGGCAGAGGTTCTAAAAGTGGTAAATAATTAGAGATATGCAGTGGGGCCACTCAAATAGTGAGTCTTAGATCTCATCAATGGTTGATATTCATTGCGGAGGTTGAAAGTGATCAGGGGTTAATTACTAAAGTGGGTTCCGCAATGAAAACTGTGGTATATCCATTGGGGTATGTGTCGATACAAGTTTCATTGCAGAGGTCAAGGCGGTGTAGATGAAAACCATCCTCGACAACTTCCGCCATCACACTTTATTTAAATAAATTGAAGGGTTTATATGTATATTATTTTCTGAAGCGCCAACGTGAGAACTGTCGAAAGGTATTGTCGCTATCTTTGCAACCCATCCTCCACTGTAAATTCGAAGACTACATGTATTTATAAAGTGGTCTTGATTCCATGGAACAAACCAAAATTTCAAATGCACCTTATCAGAACCCTAAAAATAAAGAAGATTTAATTATTGATAGGGATTCTAATGTGTTCGACCCTGTGTTGTTTGTAAACATTGTCATTGAGTCTAGAAGTAGGTTAAGTGTGTTAGGAGTCCAAAATGCACCTTTTATAGATGTTGTTAAATTGTTAATTTTTCCCTATTGTCTCGAACAGTCATATCAATTCCCGAAATTCATTAATTGGTGTGCCACCCATTATTCGCATTCTGAAAGGGTCATTGTGGATACAAATGAGTCTGAAATTTTATGCAAGGTTGTCAGTTAGAGAGTCGTTAGGGTTACACAAGGCTTTTGTACAAGGTTCGGATTCATTTAATGAGATAGAAATGATTAGGGTTTGCAGGGAATGTGAATTGGAAGTAAAAAACCAGTCTTTTTGTCATATTGTCAAACCAGATTAGTCCATTGCAAGTTTGTCATTGCCTTATAATGAAAATATCTTCAAAGAAGAAGTGCAGTTGGTTTGTTCACTTATGATTCAAATATTAGTGTTATATAATGATCAACATGTTGTTGAATTCATGCTAGGTTTTCTTCTGAGAGTCTTCAAGTCTGAGTCAAGTTAGATAGTATGCCTTAATTTTGATGAATTCCTAGTTGAGACAATCCATTCACAGCTACTGAATTTCCACTCTTTGAGACATTCCAGGTATCAAACCTATTTGTTGAGAATGTTGCTAGTTTCAAATCATGAAGAACTAAATAAGATGGTCCCATATTTCTCATTTGTATCAGCAGAAACAAAGAAAATCACTGTGTTTACTTTCATAAAAAAATCATGTCAAACATCTACAGGTTAATCCATAATGCAGTTTTTCCCAGAGTCTTGGACGAGATGAGAATAAATTGCAATTTTACCAGCAGAACAGGATTGGATATTGGATCTTACACATTAGTTCTATAGTTATTAGAATTTATGGATTTCATGAATCACCCTATATCCTGCTTGCTTTTCTTACCCCCGAAATTTTTGCATTGGAATTTATTAGACAAATTTTGGTAACATAATCAAAACATTTCATTAAGATGAATAAGGAAACAAATATCAAGTTTCCATTTAATATAGGTCCTTTTGTTGTAAAAAATAATTCTTTCCTTCCAACAGTAAAGGAGATGTTGAAAGTCCTGAGTTTCCCAAAAGCAGAAAAGATAAGGTATGATCCTCATCAAATTATATCTAAGAGAAGATAGCAAAATAAAAATGCTCCATATGATCACCAAACAGTAGAAGGGCTAGATAAAATAGCCAATTTGGAGAGTTTTAAGGAAGGTGAAAAGTTGATTGAGATGCAAGAGGATGCAAGCCAGAGCAGTTCTCACACAATTAATATCCAAACCCCTGCTAAAGCTTAATTATAGAAAAAAAAAAAGGTTTTTCAGAGACAATAGAAAGGAAGGTAGATGGGGAACAATCTGCCAACAAAAGGATGAAGATTACTAAAGTAAAGGATATTATTGATTTATAGGAAGAAGCACAGGCAAAAGATCAGGGAGGTTTTTCTCTTGTTGAAAGGGAGAAAGGTGAACTAGAAAGTAAAGATACTTCATTTGTTTTCCATAGTCAAAGGCATGTATTTAAAGATGTTCAAGGAGATCCATATAAATCAAAATAATATATCATCAAGGAGTATACAGAGAAGAAGACATTGACATTAAAAGAAGCTTGGAAATTATTCCCTAAATTCAAAAAAATATCTCAAGAGACAGCTTCACTAATTATTGTTAAGGATCATGAGAAGAATACTTTGAACATTGCAGTCACAGATGAAGACAAGGTGTCAGAGGTAAATATTAGATATGACCAGATCAATGCACCAGACAAGATACAATTTCATAAGAAAATTAGCGATATGATTTATGCAGATTTGTTGCAGCTGACATTGAAGAACTCTAAGTTGGCATTGTTTATGTCTAAGCTTGAGAGTCAATTGAAACAAGAAAATGCAGCTAACAAAGCTTGGCAATTTCAAATCAAAAGATTTGAAACATATTTTTTATCCTGTGGGGAAGATCCAAAAAATGCTCAAGGAATGAAGAAGTTTTTGGATGAAAAAGAGAATACTATTCAGACTCTTAAGAAGAAGCTAAAAATTCCAGCATCAGAGCATGTAAAAACTCCATAGCTTACAACAATTGAGCAAGAAAATGAATTACTACAACAAGAGGTGATAAGTTATAAAGCCAAAATGGTGCAGTTGGAGAAGGAGAAAGGGGATTGGCTCAAAGAAAAATAAGAATTGATGGAAATAGTTTCCTTTGCAGGCCTCGGTCACGAAAAGAATGTGGCTACAGATGACGATGACCTAGTAAAATCCATGTCACAAATTAGCTTGAAAGATGGGGAAATAAATGTTGGACAACTGAGAAGGGGGGGGTGAATCAATTGTAACCTTGCTTAAACAATTATGTTTATTTTAAACTCTTTACAGAGCACTCAATGACAATCACAATAATGCAGGGAAGTAAGCAATAGTACATTCAACATCATTCACACATATGATATACACAGAGACAAATATTTCCTGAGGAAACCCATAAAGGGTAAAAACCTCTTCTTCTTTATATGATAAGTAATATTTACATTCTATACATTATCATACTTATGAGCACCAACTCATAATGAGGCTACAACATCTATTTTGCAAGCCGCAACTTGCTGAGAGCACCAACTCTCTATTTTCTCTAGCACCCACTAGAAGGAAGCACGGATTCCCTGGTTTCTCTAGCACCCACTAGAAGGAAGTAACAACTCCCTATGTGTTCCAGCACCAACTGGATGGAAGCACCAACTTCCAGTCACATAGGCACCAACCTGTATAACAGAGAACAACAGTTCTCCCTTGCACCACCTTGCCACCCTAGTTTCTCTGGCTGCAACCAGATGGAAGCTACAACTCCCTGTGTTCAAGCACCCACTTGAACCTCTGAGGACAACAGTCCTCCCTAGCACCTCCCTTCCACCCTCAAATATAAAGTTTGCTATGTATTAATTTATCACAATGATACAATATTTATCATTGGCTTGCTAGGCTTATCACTGTTCTGCAATGCTGCTATGCTCTCCTGTATCAGTGTCTCTTTGTCTGCATCTTCTTGCAATTTATGATCTTTTGTTTTTCTCTACAAGAGCACCTCAGCCTTCCTTTAGTGTCTCACTGTCTTGTTGCACACATCCTTTCACTTTCTATGCTTCTACCTTTTATTCTCTGTGTGCAATGTCCATTCAATGCACCATTCCTCTTCTCTGTCTTTCAGTTGTTGCACACTCCTCCTTCTCCACTCCTTAATCCCTCTCAACAATAGCAACCATCTCTTCTTTCTTCTTCCTTCTTATAGTCTCTGTGCACCTTGTGCATTCCCTGTGCGCAATGCTTATGCATGCTCTTCATGTCGAGTGCTCTGCCTGTTCATCATTGCAACTCTTCAGCTTCTCTGGCTGTTAAACCCATGTGTCCATCATCACTGTGTGTTATGCTGAGATTCCTTAGCCTCTCCAACAATCGAGACTCTTTGTCTTCTCTATCATAGTCGAGCTCATCCTCTCTATTACAGTTATAGGCTTCAATGCTCATCCATCTGTAAATTGCCTCTACGAATAGTCTTCATTCCACTGGCAGATTCCTTGAGACTCTTCAGCTCCACTGGCAATCACACAGAAGTCTCTTCGAGTCCTCTAACAGAAACCATCAGTGGTTTCTAGCAGTTACATTATGAACCTACAAAGACCACTTCAGCAGCTGAATCGCCACTGATCAATTGATTGTGAAGAGCAACAGTATCCCTTTGATCATATTCCTGAATAACCTGCACCGTTGGATCATAAATTATGGGTCTCGTGCTTATTTTTCCATTTTGCAATTCGGCGTTTCGGCATTCTGGCATTCGGATTTTCGGCATCCCTGTGGTGGGGCATCTCGACTCTCCAAGTCACGATCTTCGAAATGGAGATTAGCTTCATGCTACCTCCTCCCTTGAGCCTTTGTTGATGTGACCATCGGTGGTGACCATATCCTTATTCAAAAACGCATTTCGGCATTTCTGCATTCCGGCATTCCTTGTCATGAAGTGTTTTGACGCTCCATCTCCCGGTATCCGAAATCTACACAAAAAGGTGTTTCAGCATTTCACATTTCGCGACTTCGGGACTCCTGTGATGAAGAGTCTCGACTCTTGACTCCTCCAACTCACGGTATCTGAAACTCTAGTTGATGTGCATGTTTCAGGATTTTCGGCATTTCGCATTTCGGCACTTCGGGACTCATGTGTTGAAGAGTCTCGACTCTTGACTCCTCCAACTCCTGGTATCCGAACCTCCAATCGATGTGCCTATTTCGGGTTTTCGGGGCTTCGCATTTCATGTTTCTAGGACTCCTGATGATGAAGAGTCTCGACTCTTGACTCCTCCAACTCCCGGTATCTGAACCTCCGATCGATGTGCCTATTTTGGGTTTTTGGGGTTTCGCATTTCACGATTCTGGGACTCCCAATGATGAAGAGTCTCGACTCTTGACTCCTCCAACTCTCAGTATCCGAACCTCCGGTCGATGTGCCTGTTTCGGGTTTTCGGGGTTTCGCATTTTGCGATTCTGGGACTCCTGATGATGAAGAGTCTCGACTCTTGACTCCTCCAACTCCTGGTATCCGAACCTTCTGTCGAAGTGCCTATTTCGGGTTTTTAGGGTTTTGCATTTCGCGATTCTGGGACTCTTGATGATGAAGAGTCTTAAATCTTGACTCCTCCAACTCCCAGTATCTGAACCTCCGGTCAATGTGCCTGTTTCGGGTTTTCGGGGGTTTCGCATTTCGTGATTCCGAGATACTTGTTGTGAGTGTTCTTGACACCTCCAAGTCCCAGTACCCGAAACTCTGAAATGGAGTCGGATCTAATGCATTCAATTTCAGATCTGAAAATTACTTCCAAGTGACCTCAAACAGTAAACTAGGGTTGTTATCATTGAATAATTTTACACTAAAATTATGACAGAAAATTACAGTTAAAGCACAAAGATCATAGAGAAATCATCCATACACAAGAAACACAAATTTTGTTTAGTAAAATTTTCGAATTTAGAATTTCCAAGGACAAAACCAGTCCTCTCAGCAAAAATTACAACTTCAGCAAATTCCAGAAAACTTGTCCGACTTACAAATCTGTTATACCCTGCTGACATCACCCTATATGGTTGTTGACGTACATGTTGTACAAGATTCCTAATCAGTTGTATGGTTTGCATGTGTCGTATAGACTAAACGGATCATAGGTGTGGCATGTTTTTTGTTGTTGTATGATCCACACGTGTCGTATGGACTGTATAGATCACACGTATGGCCTCTCTCTCTTGGTTGAGAAATCAAAAAAGAAAAATAGAAAACCCTAGGCCAGTTTTGTCGAAGTGAAGAATTTCCTTTGCTGAAATTGTCACCCCAATCTCCTTGGAAAGAGTGCTCACTCACTCATGCCAACACCATAATGACAAGATGAGAATGTCACAATGAGATGTATGGTGCCTCCCCACATTGTCTCTCCTTTTATAGGAGTCTAATAAATGAGTTTAACAACCCTTCTAAACTCAACATTAAATTAGAATTGTTTATTCTTCTTTGTGGGTGTGAAGTCCCAACTCCATACAAGAGGGGTTTTCACAAAATAAAAAATGCAATGTGAGTGCCAACAAAGATTCCCACATGCCCGACACCAAGGATAATGTGAGAATAACTACCTGATGATACAAAATATCAAAAGTTTCTACACTTAGTTGTTTTCTGGAGTCTCTACTCTGTTGAAGTCCCTTGAAGCTTGCATGGATTATAAAATCTATTAATTTTTGTTAAAATTGTGTTCATTCTTAAAACTCGTTATCTCAAAACATCTCAATTGCAACAAGCTTTCAATTGGAATCTTAGGGGATGTTGCATATAACAAGTTCAACTAGCTTGAAAGTGGTTTCAATGTTGACTCAAACAAGTGGGGAACTCAGTTGAGCAAGTTCTCAAATTTTAGAAAGAAGGCAGTGGATACATGATGAGATGGACTAAGAAAGTGTCAATAGAGCCAAAAAGGGAAATAAGTAAAGAAGGAGATTTATAAAAAACTTTGGTCACCAACAAGAAGAGTAGAGTTGACCCTAATAGTAGGGATTAAATGTCATATCCCAAATTGGCCCCTCATAGTAGAAGACACCATCCCGAAGTAGGAAAAACTTTAAGGAAGTAAATTTTGTATCAGAATATAATACTCTAGGTGAATATTTTGGTTTGGCAAAATCATAGATGTAGATAATATAGCAGAACAATCAATAAACATCATTTTATTATTAATCCTTGTAAATTTTGGTGTATATTATCAATTTAAGTATATTATAAAAAAAACTGAACAAACTTTAAAAAAAAAAAAAAAAATTACTAACTAGCAAATTTCTTAAATTGTTTTTTATAAAAATGCCAAAAATAAAACCAATTTGCAAAAAATTCTCCCTTAAAAGTGCATTGTCTCTCAAGACATACTCTAGATGCCAATTGTCCCTTGAAAATGCATTATCTCTCAAGACATACTCTAGAAAGGGACAATCCTATTGAAAAACAACCTTTAGATGTCTTTGAATGGGTGTTGGAGAAGATCAAATGAAAGTTAAACAAATGTCAATATGAACTTCCCAATCTTTTAACTTCAACATCAAAGGAATCCATGATTTTAAATATGATAGTACTAAAAGGATGGTCACACGTAAGTCAACAAAATTCAAATGCGATAAAGGTAAGGGAAGATGGAAAAGGTAGATGAGAGAATACAACACAAACATTTAAAAATTCGGGATCACTAATGATGTTGCAGGCATCCATATGATTACTAAATATTGAAGCAAAGTAGAAGATTGTCATTATTGAATGTGAATACCTTTTTTATACTTGATAGTCACAAGTTGCAGAGAATATATTGTAACTAGATTGATTAAAAAAGTTAAATAAAAGGAGTCCCGTTCAGAGCAACAGAATAAAGTAGAAGACATAGCCCTCGTTGGGAGGACGATGAAGGGAAGCAAGAAAGGAGACAAGAAGGGTAATAAGAAAGATTCAAGTCCAGAAAATCAATATTTAGTCAGATTCAATGTTTTAGGTGTCACCAGTTGGGACATTATGCCAGCCAGTGTCCGGAGAAGAAGGGGAAGGCAAAATCACTTTTATATTGGATCGGTTCATTCAACTTCAACTGGTTAAAGGGTGGGAAAGAGTTAACACACGACTGCTGCCATGCTCTTCTTATCATCAATCTACCTTTGATCCTTTTTACTGGAAAAATATATATAAAATATATAGGAAAGGGATAATATATCCTTGGGATAATATATCCAAGAAAGGAATCTATCCTTCCAATAGGATAAGAAAGAAATCCTTTGGGGAATCTTGCTTGACGGCTACCTATATAATATAGTATAGGGAATTGTTTAAATTTGTGATTAAAATTTGACCATGTCAAACAACCCCTATTAGACATTTATATACGAAAATTGATAAGGAGTAGATATTTATATACGAAAACTGTTTATTGTGATTTTGATTTATGAATTGAGATACTTAGATTGTAGTTTTTAATGGTAAAAATTATAGGAGTAGGCTAATTGGGAGCAATTTTATCTTCCGAGTTTCGCTTTTTAGGTAAAAAAATGGACCTGAATCTGATCAAATTTAGGGGTTTTGTCTCATTTTAAACTAACCCAGATGCTCGAAAAATCGATCAAAGTTCTGGATTGGCCCAAAATTTTAAAACAGATCATCGAAAAACATGCCTGAAAAATAAGAAAAGATTACTCCCAATTTAACCCACTCCAAAATTATCCACCAAACACACTATCAATCATTGACAATGTACCTTTATTAGATTGTTCCAATGTACCTTTGTTGGATTGCTGGATAGGACACTTTTCACAATCTAATTAACAGGATGAAAAAAACAATCAATGTTCCACAGCTTATCATACTAGCTTTTACTCGATGAAAAAAACAATCAATGTTCCACAGCTTATCATACTAGCTTTTACTCGATTTGTGAGCTAAGTACTTCCACCTCTTTTATTTTTAGTAAGTTCCACCAGGTGCTTGGTTCACGATGATCTTGTGTGATTGACTCATGGTTTCCTGATTTTGGCAGGGATCTCCTGCCAAAATCGAAATGCTTTCTTTTCTCATTGATGATGGATCCTATGATCCACAAATATGATAATTTTGAAACACTGAACAAATGAAAAACACTCCCATTTCTTGAGTTCGATGCCAAACGTTATCCAAAACGTTATCTAGAAAAATAAAAGTTTGTACATTGTAAATACACTGCAAACCCTCATTTTTCTTCACTGGTTTCTTACGGCAGCCTTGTGCATTTTCTGAGTAGACTTCGCGTTTGTACGATTTGTGAGCTGTTTTTGAGATGCTAGGTGAGACAGATTCATGGGAAAAGCTGTTTTCTAATATTCTAGAGGGTTTCATGAATATGGAATATTTAGTCTCTCTCATTCTTGAATTTTTCCTTTTTGTTCTTCTTAATGGCATCCGCTTGTTTGCATGCCTCCATGGAAGAGACTTCAAGACCTTGGTAAAATTTGTCGAGAGATGACTGACCTCTTTGTAGGCATGTCACAACGTTGTAGATCTTGCAAGGAGGAAGGTTTTGAGGACAGAGGTCAGCCTGTGTGGAAAGTTTTATCAAGGCTCCACGCTTATCTTTTACATGACAGTACATGGGATTAAGAGTTGTAAAAGAACGAGAAAGGCAAAAGATAGAATGCCAATTATAAAGAATATGCATGGGCAGGGAAACGAGTAAAAGAAGAGTTGGAACTCCATTAACCCCTTCACCAAACATCATAGAGCCAATAATCGTAGAAGAGAAAAAAATGTCTGATGGTTGGAAGAAGCTGTGTTTGCTGATACGTACGAGTATTATCAGACTTGCAAGTACTAGGAGAGTCTTGAAATACTTTTCAATTTTTGATGCAAAATCTTGGCCTGTTGGTTTACTTTTTTTGGTTCATACCATTGCTCACCATCTATGGTGTTTGGACTTTACATGTAGATTTTTGAACTTTGTACAACAATCTATTTTTGAACTTTGTACAACAATTTGGACTTTACATGTAGATTTTTGAACGTTGTACAACAATAAATTTAAAGTGTATATATAATTTCACATTCGTCTTTTTAATACTAATAATTTTACATTATTTTTTATTTTGATGTCTATCAAGTTGATTTATCATGGAATGATATTTTTTATTTTTATTTTTTTTAATTTGGGTATTATCGTTAGTATTTTTTACTTTTTTTTGTGTTGGAAATTTTTATGAGTTATTCCCAAGTCTAAGCTGTACTCTTCTCCCTGACTTTGCCAAGTCATTCCCAAGTCTAAGTTGTACTCTTCTCCCTGACTTTGCCAAGTCATTCCCAAGTCCAAGCCATATGTCTATAGGAGGAAAGATGAAGTGGATAGTGAAATGGCCAGATGCAAGTTTAGATCCAGCATCCCTCTTAATGTGGTTCAATCACCTTACTGGCATGACATGTTTTTATCTCCCAAATGGTAGAAGAATATCAATCAGGGCCTTCAAAGAATTGGGGAATCTTGCCATTTTTACTAAAAATTATCCCTTTGGACGAAAGGAAGTTGTGATCATGACCGCGATTGTTGAATGTGTCCAAATACAAGAATATAACATGGCTCGCAGTGCCACCCTCTGCATTATTGCTAGTTGTCACACAAATATTAGTACCAAGAGGCTCGTGTTGGATGAATTCTCTACTCAGTCATTTCTTAGAACCATATCTGAATGACATTAACCAATAAAAGGAATATGAAACTTATATTAGAGGAATTCTCCACTCTGTTATTTAACCACAAGTTCATATTTGTCCAATTTAATTGAAAATTAGGGTTCTCCAGGGTAAAATTGTTTTCATGCTATTCCAATGTGTCTTTGCTCCTGTAGTTTTGTTCATATTTCAGAGTGGTTTTGAGAACACATGGTCTGCTTTATTTCTCTGTTATCACTAAATATAAGAAAAAATAGTCGTGCAATCAAGCATAGGCTTATTGTATTCGCTGTAAGTTTAAGATCTGTTTTGTCAAGCGTGCCATTGGAATATCCGAGACAGTGTACAGATCAATAAACCTCCAGAGAAATTGTTGTTGGAAGTCTTCAGAAACTGATCCTTCGGCCAAGTGTGGTGTCTTTGGACTCAAGAGACTTTGGGCCTAGGTTTGTAGGTTTGTGTCCATACCTTTTTGAGGAATGATTTCTGTGTTGATTTTTAGAGTGATATGGTTTACAGCTACAAACTGATTTTCTGCTAGGATTATGTCTGTTCTTAAATTTGTGTTTAGTTGTAAACTTTTTTTGGCTGAAATCTCTTGTTTTTGGTTGCTGTTTCTATTGTTGAACGTACTTTGGATTAGTACTCTAAACATGTTTACTTAAATCACTGTTGTTACCACTCAAGTTACTGTTGATATTACACTAAAGTTGTGATTTGATTGTACTAGGCCTGTTGTTACAGTGATGTGTCATATTAGTCGTTAGTGCAGTCCTTAGGTCCATGGCAGTTTGTACCATAGCATCACACGTGTGCATGCTTATGTTCAAGTTGCTTCCAGTTATGAATAACAATGATTTGGTTGTTTTCCAGTTATGTTTATAGTTTATTGTGTTATGAAATTATGATCTGTTGGCTGCTAATTGTTTCTAAGGGATGAATAATTCTTAATTTTTTGACAGTTGGTAGTGAAAGTCATTGGCTATTGTCATAACAGCCAGCAATTCATGGAGCTCATGGCTAACTTAATTTCTTAGCATGACGCTTGATATTCAACTTAAAACGTATCCAATTATACATAAACCATATGAAAGCTCTCAACATGCCAGAATTTTAGTTAGGTGAATCAATCTTGTACTCGTTAAATTAAAAGATGCAATCATATTAAAATTATTCCAACTTTCTTTTTCTACCAGATGAAATGTCCCATGGAACAAATTAAAACTTAAGAATGTTATTTAATATAATCCCATCAGAGTAGAAATCTGCAGACATCACATGACAACTGATGTTACAGTTTCTAGGTCTCCCCCATCAAAGCCTTCTTTTCTCAGAAAGTTGATTTTCTCATAATTTAAGGGGGCTCTTTGCTAGTACAAATTCTGAAACTTAGGAAAGCAAACTCACAATCTTCTTATCCATAAAAGAAATCTAGTCTGGGGAATTTTTGTGGACTTTCTAGCTGCAGCTGGCTTTCAAAATTGAATGGCACTGAAATCTTAACATAAGCATGAATAGGCTAAGTGATTTCTGTCAATAATGTAACGTGATACAGAATCTGACAACAAAGCAGTAGAATTTTGTTTTGTTGTGGGTACAAGTATTTGCGTCCTTCCAGCAGCAATTCTCTGTCCAACAACATTTGCATAGAACATACCCGAAATTGCAGGAACAAACACATCACTATTAGAGCAGATAAAAAAATCAAGGGCTCTTTCAAATTCTGTTCTTCCGGAATGAAAAAGCTGTTCCTTTTCATCAGATGGCATACTATTTTCCTGTCACAACATAAAGTCGATTTAGAAACAAATTGTGTATGAGAGATAAATAGTTAAGCAGTGAAATAAATATTATACCTACATCTACAAGATTGAAGATATATACAAAAGATGAAGTAGCAAAGGTCATAAATAACAGATCAGCAACATGATGGCCACAGGATGGTTCACATACCTTGGTATATACATTTGGAAATATATCTTTGAGAGAATTGAGGTTTTCATGCCATGTGGACTGTGTCAAATAGAGAGGAGTATCTGTTTGAAATCCAACTTTTCTCAAAAAGATGCCAACATCCTGTGCTCCAAAACACTTTTTTGTTCCTGACCTGATGCTGCCACCAGCATTTTCACAGCCCTTTTCGAGCAAAATATCCATTCTCAAATCTAT
>JASDQU010736977.1:35541-47392 GCA_032191745.1 Picea mariana | reverse complement strand
TTGGCATTATCGTCTATTGTAAAAAGGCCTCTAGAGCCTCATTGTAATCATCTTCTCATGGATGCGAGTAGCAGACACATCTCTTCTCAGAGATAAGCTACCAGCGCCCTAGCTAGTTTATTTACATTCTGTCTGTAAGCATTTTTCAGTCATTTGTTATTAATGAAATGAAGTCTTATTTCCACTGCATCTCTGCGTTTATGTGTATTTCTGTATTTCATTGTGTTCCTACATAAACCCGGATCAAGGTTCCACCCAACCTAAGGCTATTTTTGAGAAGTCCAAAGGGGAAAACAATGACAAAAGAAGAATTGCCTCTCAAAGTGACAAATATGGATTTTGTTTTATCTGTTATAATTGATTTGTTGAGGACAATGGACTACAAAAAGTTTTGGACAACAAACTATTTTCTGGGATACTATGGATATTTACATGTTTTGGATATAATTTGAAATATTTTTAATATTTAAATTTCAAATTTTGGAAATAATTATGGGAGCCACAAGGAAGCATGTGTTTATTGGTTGTCTAATTGTGTTTATTTTTGTAAGGAAATAAAAGTGAGTCACAAGGGATCCCACCTACATAGTTATTATTTAATAAAATACCCTTGCTTATTATTATTATTACTTCCCCTAAACTAAAATTAGTTAATTTTTAGTTAACTTAACTAAATGAGGTAGTTGAACTACTTCAACTAATTTGGAATGCATAAAAGCCAAATGAGAAGGAAGAACAAGGGGAGAATAGAAGGAGAAAGAATACTAAGGTTTGCTCTTGAGTTTTATTGAGATAGTTTAGTTTTCATTCATTTTTCAATTCATTAAAGGCTTAATTCTCTTTTTGACAACAGGGTCGTATTGTAGACAACAAGGTTCAAATATGAACCATATCATTCAGATGTTTGTTTCAGAGGTGTTGATCTATCTTTGATAGTTTGTGTAGACTTGTCTGCTTATGAATTTATTTTCATGACTAATAAAGGATATTGTGCAGAGTCAAGTGGGCAATAGTCTGTGGAAAGTTGATCTAGATTTTAAAGTTCATTTTTTACTTCTTGTCAGAGTCCTTTTGTATGGTTTTCATCGTGGATATCTAAGTTTGACCTTGGTCCATGACCCCACATGGATTTTTGTAAAGAGAAGGATACTTTTGATTTCTTGGAATGAAATAAAGTGATTGATATTCTGTCTCATTTGTGTTAATATATGACTTCGTTGTTTTTTATTTTGATCTCCACATTTACTTTCTGCAATCTGTATATGTTCAAAAAATTATATAAAAATGTTATATTTTGCAACAATTTTTTTATTTAAAAAATCAACCTAAGCCCTTGTAATCAATACTTGTGGATAGTGAAATACATTTTGAGGCTATAAACATAGGGTATTATTCTTGACTATCTTTCCTTAGCCAAGAAAGATTTGAAAATGCTTGAGTAAGATAAATTCATATATTTTCCTCAACACGGTGGAGATAAATTTCAAAACTGGGAGGAGATGAAGAAAGTATTTATGAAGAAATACCAAGACCACTACAAGGGAAGAGAACTCAAAGAAGAAAATTTCAAAATGACATAGAAAGAAACTGAAGAAAGTTTGGAGGACTACCTGGAGCGATTCCAGTATATCCTTTAGAGACCAAAACAAAGCCAGCAATGCAGGGAAACAATGAGGATGATTCTTCTAAGAGGCATAAGGGATGAATTCTTGGAAGTTCTCAACCTAATGGGATCATGTGATGTTTCTCAATTTCCATATGATTAAGTATGCAACCTATATAAACTATATTCAAGAGGAAATACCAAGACTAGTAGAAGCTCCAGAGATGCCACTTCCACGTTCACAAAATTTGTTGCAGGAGCAAGGGTCAAAAAGGATGAAATTGGTAACATGTTTGAAAACTTTAAAATTGATATTCTAAAAAATTTAAGCTCACAATTGGATGTTTTGCAGGTTAAGAAGAAGGAATCGTTGAAAAAATATCTATCCATATTTTTCCTCAAGTATCGAGAAAAACACCCTTGGAAGGAATGCCCACTGGAAAACATTGAAATTTGTGGCATTTGTGAGGAATCCCATAGAACCAAAGATTGTCCTTACTTACCAGGAGTCAAGGAAATATATCATGGAGAGAAAGGAGGCTCAACTTCATTGTATGCTATGGCACCACAAAAATCATGGCACTGACCTTCAAGTATGGCTCAAAATTATGCATCTTAATTTCCTTATTCTCTTAATCAAATGTGGAATGTTCATATGCCATGGAAACATTGGCCACCTCATCCCAATCCACACCAAAATTGGCATAAAGGATGACATGGCCCACCTTATGATGACATGACTACTTTTCCTTATCCCACACCACCAATGTATACTCAACTCTCACAGGCTCCTCAACAACAATTTAATCAACCACAATAACTTTAATTATCATATCCTCAAAACCCTCCACAACCAACCCAAATCCTTGCCTAACCTATCCAAAATCCTAACAATAATAAGCCAGTTCAGGCCATGTATGGAACTAATATGCAAACCTTTCCCACATATTCTATCACACCTATTTCACTACAGGAAATTCACCTAAGGTCTGGGAAATTTTTTAACCCAAACCCTCAGTAATTGTCTAAGAGAAAGAAGAAGAAGAAACTCCCATACAATCTAAAATTCCTCAAACCACAACTCCATTACCATATAAATATCAAATTCAATCTCAAGTTCAGACTACCTCACAAACCAGTTCTCAGAGGGAACAACTACTACAGTCTGATCAACCTCCTTTTCCAGAAAGGTTGGAATTAGAAAGGTCAATAATACCATTTGAGTTTGATTTGATGTCATAACTAAAGAACCTTTATATTAATATACCTCTTCTACAAGAAATAAAGGACATCCCAATTTACACTAAAAAAGTTAGAGATTTATGCATTTAGAAACCAGATAGATGAAAAAAGGACCCCTCAACCATCTAAGTCTTAGGGAAATTGTCAAGTTTCATGTCCACTGGAATCATTGCATAAAACTATGTGGACCATGTGCTCACAGTATTTATTAATAAGAATCCCATTTCAAACACCCTAATTGACTTGGGTGAAACCATACATGTAATGAAATTAGAAACATTGAATCAGCTGATACTTTATAAAATCCTCCCTACACTCATTGTGCTCGAATTGGTCGATCGATCCAAGATCAAGCTAGAGGATATTTTAGAGGATGTGATTGTTTTGTTGGACTCATGGGAATACCCAACATATTTTTGTGTCATACAACTCGAAACCAATCTGGGTGGGAACCCTTTAATACTCAGGAGACCATGGCTAGCCACAATTGATGCTTTCATCGATCATAGGTCTAGGAGTATGAAAATTATACATGAAAATAAGACTATACAAACCACCCTATACCCCCCTTCTAAACCAACAACTAAACTTGAATGCACATAATGGATTGATGAAGAAAAAATTGATGAATTTGTTTAACCTATTCTTACTATTGAACAATCCATGAGTCTTAACAAAAATATTGATGAGAATCTGATTAATCATTGCATCACTAATCTAGATTTCCCGCAGTATCTTGGGGGAAAGTCATCATCTCACATTCAAAATTCTATTGATTGTCTTATTGAAATTTGTTTTCAAGATAATTGCACTGAAGAGGAATTGTTCGCTTCCTTTTCATCAACATTTCTTGTATAATCAATTTCTGAATCTAATTATAAGACTATTGAAATTTTCCCTGAGAAAACACTAAACATAAATTCTTCCTTATACAACACATAGGAAGGGAAAGTAATCCAGGCCTTAATAAATTTTTCAAATACCTTTGCATGTGAATACATCGATATTAAAGGAATTCACCCAGAAACATGCATCCACCACATCTATATTCATAAATATGCCACCCTTGTCAGACATCCATAAAGAAGAATGAATCCATCCTTGAAGGAGATAGTGAAAGAAAAACTGTAGAAACTTTTGAATGTTGGTCTCATTTATCCCATATCGGATAGTTAGTGGGTGTCACCATTAGTGATAATTCCTAAAAAGAACAAGAAATGGAAGGTATGCATAGACTATAGGGAGTTGAACAAGGCTACTCTAAAATACCATTCCCACCTACCTTTTATTGACCAGGTTCTGGACACACTAGTCGGAAAGAAAGTATTTTCTTTTCTAGATGGATTCAATGGATACAACCAGATCCTCATTGCTCCAGAAGACCAAGACAAGACAAAGTTTACATGTCCATCGAGGACATACACCTACAAGGTACTACCCTTTGGTTTTTGCAACGCATCAACCACATTTTAGTGAGTGATACTTGGTATTGTTTCTAATCTATTACATGATTGTATGGAAATATATATGGATTAGTTTATTGTGGTAGGTGATACTTTTGAAGAAGATTTGGATAACCTTGAACAAATTCTAAAAATATGTAGGGAGACAAATTTTTCATTAAGCAATGAGAAATTTTTCATGATAATAACTGGAGGAATCGTATTAGGTCACCATGTGTTCCTTGTAGGAATAAAGGTAGAAAAAACTAAAATAGAAGTAATTGTCAACATGATACCTCTTACTAATGAAAAGGGTTTCTGAATCTTCCTAGTTCATGTAGGTTATTATCGACGGTTTGAAGAAAACTTTACGAACATAGCCTTACCCCTATTCAAATTTCTGACAAAAGATAATAAGTTCTATTGGGACAATGAATGTCAACGTGCATTTGATATACTTAAGGATAAGCTCTCCTCAACCCTAGTGTTTAGAGGGACAAACTAGAACCTTCCATTTCATATCTCAACCAATACATCGAATTCAACTTTTGGATTTGTATTGGGTCAAAGGGAAAATATATTCACTTATGTTATTTACTTCATAAGTAACAATTTATCTCCATTTGAATTAAATTATGCTGCAACTGAAAAAGAGTTCCTTGCAGTGGTTTATGCAATTAATAAATTTTGGCACTACATCACAGGGTATGAAGTCTTTATTCATACTGACCACTCTACCATGAAGTACTTGATAAACAAACCCATTACAAATGGAAGAATCACCAGATGGTTGTTGCTGCTATAGGAATTTGACATCACCATTGTTGATCGATTGGGTAAGGAAAATCAGGTAGGAGACTTCCTCTCTAGGCTTCATAATAAAGGTGAGAATATTCTTGTTGATGATAATTTTCTAGATGAAAATTTATTTTATAGATATACTAACTCACCATGGTTCATAGACATAACCAATTATCTTACTACAGGAAAAATGCCACCTCACTTCTCACTCAAGGAAATGAGAAGAATTGTTAAAATGAGTGCTCCACTTCTGGATTAAAGGGGATATATTTTATACTGATCCTCACGTGATTATTTGCAAGTGTGTGAGAGAGGATAAGATGTTCGATGTCATCAAAGCATGCCACAATGAACCTTGTGGGGTTCACTTTGCAGATAGAAGTATATCCTACAAGATCCTCCATTCAAGCTACTTATGTCCTACTCTCTTTTGATATGTCAGGGCGTATGCCTATGGATCTAATAGTTTCCAAAGGATGATTCATCTAATACAAGCAGATGAGATGCCTCTTTAGTCTCAAGTCCTCATAAATCCTTTTGAAATATGGGCCCTAGATTTCGTAGGACTAATCAACCCCCCATCCAAGGGTAGGAAGAAAATTTTAGCATACACTGATTATGTTATGAAATGGGTGGAAGCAAAGGATTTGTTTATAGTTATATAAAGATTAGTAGTGGATTTCCTATTTGAAGATTTTATTACTCACTTTGGGGTACCTAGAGAGATTCTTATCAACAGGGAGATTCAGTTTAAATCTAAGTTGGTCCATGAAATTGCTCAAAAGTATCTCATCAAGCAAAATAAATCTTCCCCGTATCACCCAAAGGCCAATGGGCAGGTGGAATCGACAAATAGGGTTTTGGAAGGAATTCTGACAAATATAGTCCAACTGCACAAGAAGGATTGGCTAGATAGACTTTCCAAAGCCTTATGGGATTATAGGACAACATGGAGGAGTACTACTAGTTTCTCCCCATATGAGTTAGTGTATGGGAAACAAGTCCTTCTTCCTATACAATTTCAGATCAAAGCATTCCAAATGGTATTAGAATTAGGGATGGACTTGACCGAGGCACACAAGGAAAGAATTTTTCAACTCAATGAGTTGGATGAAATGCATCTAGGAGCTTTCTAACATACTTGATATCATCTAGTAATAGAGGGGAAAATGGCATGACAGATTAATAAAAAGAAATAGTTCAAGGTCAGTGACTGGGCGCTTTTGTTTGAATCTTGATTCAAATACTTCAAAGGAAAGTTTAACACTCGTTGGATTGGCTCTTATGAGATTGAAGTTGTATTTTATAATGGATCTGTCAAGGTTCAAACAATAGATGATGAGAAGGCTTCCTTCTTGGTTAATGGGCATAGGATCAAGTTATATCAAAACCCCAATTCTAAGGATGATTTTTTCAAGAACATCATGAAGCAAGATGAAATGCATATGGCAGGTGAGGGGGTTTCCCCACAACCTTCCTCTTCTTAGTTCTTCCATTTTTCAATAAAAAAAAATAGAAAAAAAAAATAGCAATAAAAAGTAAAGAGAAAAATGATGCTCTGTTGTGAAAACCGGGAATTCTGGTGTAGTTGGGCTGGAACCTCACTTGAAAAAACAAATTTCTGGTTGGCGGGGTTCCCAAATAAAATTGTATCTTGTAATGGTTCATTTTTTTTGAAAATATTCAAATCATTTTATGGTTCTCATGTTGGATGATGAGGTATTCATCAAGTCCCTCCTTCCAACAATCTTATCCCATCAACTTCATCTCCTTATTCGGGCTCCAGGATCAAATATTATGACAATGCTTTGGGATTTGTATGCCCTAATGAAAAATTCTCTCTCTAGTAGCAGTGGGGATGCATCAATTCCCCCTGATTGCTAGATCCTACAAGATACTTGACTTCAACACATCTACTTGTATTCAATAGGATGCATTGGAGTGCCTTGATTCTCATCAACATGATTGGTGAGCAATCTTGTGTTGGTTAACGATATTCATTAATGACGAGTAATCCAATGATTCCCTTCCATGTCCGAATTCAAGAAAGTTATTCACATGGGAAGGAATGTAAAAATGTGGGTAAGGACAAATATTTTGTAGCAGTTCAACCAAAGAAAGAATGCATCATCCCATCTTCAAAAGTTATATAGCAGAGTTCCATTTCCTATTCCCATTCCTGTTCATGTTCCAATTCTTGATCCAATAACATCTTCATGACCAGAGTTAATTGAATATAGTGGTTCTCGTTACTGCATCTACTATATCATTCATGGTGGTTGATAAGAGATAGAGGATCTCCATTCCATCATAGGTACAATATGATACCATGAGTACATCATGGATTTCTACCAATGTTATATACAAATCTACATTTTACAGTAAGCATCCATGATAACGAATCTTCATTTACCATACAACCCATAAAAAACTCCTTGCACTAGAACACATAACTCATAAATTTCATGAATGGTATGGTTTAACAAGGTTGATTAAATAAAATAGTAAGACAATTCCATGTAATGGAAGCTTGGTAAGTTATTAATATTTTTTTTTTTTATTAAATTTGAAAACTTTTAATACTATGGAAACTTTTGACTCTAATTGCACCAACCATGAATTTATTTCCCTGAACCACCACACATACATTGAAGTGACCACCTTTCTATTACTCGATTTGACATCATTACTAACCCTCCACCATTGGATGTGCAAATCACCATCATTTCAATTTCTTCTATGTCGATCATCACCATACCTAAACGTTTAATTGTATCATGATGATTAAATAATCATGATAATGATTTCCCATCAAATTTCATTTCAACCTCATCGCCATTGCTTAACCCTCCTCTTCACGTCTATTGGTTCGATATCATCAAATAGACCCTGCATCTTCTGGTTGTGAGAAGAGATGAATACTGCACTCAAGAATGAACTAGATGGGGTCGAGTTACTTTAAGCCTACCCGAAATGCAAGAGGAGAATAAAGAAGGTTGGCTTGCTACCTTTATTTCTAAAATACAGTGGGCACAACATGGCATTTACCAAGGAATTCACATTAGGGTTTGATGAAAGCAAGACAATCATTGGGTATTTGGAGCTCGTGGTCTCATAAGACTCTATTGCACAACAAATAGAGCTCCCTCAATATGGTGAATGCTAGTTCAAGAGAAAGAATATATAGAAATTGAGTTGGGATCTATTCTTGAAGTTGACTAGCATGAAGACAAAATGGTCAAAGGGAACAAAATGATGCCTATTGAAAAGGAGGTATAGAAACCTACTAATCATGCTACAAAAGTATATTACATATGAGGGCCATTTTAGCCTCACATTCCTCTACCATATCATGATTTTATTGCATTTCAAGGGACAAAGGATTAACCTGTCTTACTTTTTATGGAAATCATTGACCAATATGGAAGCCATGACACAAAGAAAATTCTACACCAGAACTATGGAGCAGAATTTAGATCATCACGGTCTTGTGAAACTTTTAGTCTTGGATGAGCTCAGGAAGAAAAATGACAACAAGGAGGATTTCATTGCTAGAAACTAATTTGGGGAAGCCTAAAGGGAAGAGACAGGACCTAGGCCTAAGGGAGTAGGGATAGAATGTGAAGAGGTGTAAGAGAAGCTCGAGGGGGATGAGGATAAGTTTAAGGAAGATGAGCAAGATAAAGGATCCAAGGAACCTGAAGAGGAACCCAAGGAAGAAAAATGAGGATCAGGTATGAAGGAAGTTGACCATGAGTTCAAGGTAGAGGATGAATATCTTTAGGTCATCTCGAGTTTCAAGAATCCAAGAGAACCAATAAATAGAGGAGTCTCGGTGATGCCTAATCCACCAAGAATGACAAAGAGCCAAGCCAGACTCATTGGAGAGTTGAGTCAACCTCAAAAAACCACAGAGAAAGAGGTAATAATCGAAACCCCTCCTCAGAAAAAGAATTCAAGAACTCTTGAAGAAACAATAGTTGTGTATGAGTTATTCAAGAACTCTTTTATATTTTAATTTTAATATGTTTATATTATTAAAATTTATATAATAGTAAAGTAAAAAATAGTTAAAATAATTTTTTTTATACAACATTAAATTTGTATATAAAAAAATAACTGAATTTTCTATCACATAATAATTGAAGTTTTTATTTTTATTTTTTGATACTATATTTATATTATATAATTCAATTTAACTTATTTTGAAGTTCTATGTATGTATAAAATTATAAAAATAAAGTATGATTTGAAAATTATATTATTAGATAAATAGATGTTGAAATAATTTATATAAAAATGTGAATTCAATCCAATATAAGATGCTCCATCCATTATTATAAATTATTCAAAAGAAGTAAATCCAATCCAATGTAAGACGTTCTATCCATTACCATAAATTAATGTTGATTTGTAGCTAAATTTATCATTTATATTTGAAATAAAATAATAATCCATTGTTTCTAACATTTTCAATTCTCTTTTCATAGAATTCATGACATATTGATTTTTATTGTAAAATGAAAACTTTTTAAGTTTTGGCTTTAATGTATAAATCTTTTGGTCATTTCTAACAATGTTAGCGTTCCAACGGTGGTCATATCGAATAATGCATGATGTGTTTCAATTAAAGTACATCCTAACTTTTTAGGTTATTAGCAAAGCCTTGCACCAGAAAACAATGAGTGTACACAACTTTTAATAAACACTAAAACTATTATGTGCTTATTGTTGAACGGTAGTGGGAGGAGAGAACTAAAAATATCCAACACCTAGGTGAAGATAAACAAGATTTTAAAAATGGTTTTGTTGTACAGTTGCTCAGGAAGGGAGGTTGGAAACTTGTTGAGAGATGTAAGGATGGAACATAAAAGTTGAGTAGGTTTGTAGTGCAAAGAGAATGTAAAACTCTTCCAAGTGAGTTCTGCGTTACTAATTTTCCAATATGTTCTATCTTTAATCTTCATTTCTTTTACAATGTTTAAAACATTGCTTATCTATCAATTATGATCCAATTACAAATTGAATGATAATAAATCAATAATTTCTAAAAACAACATATATTATAAAAAATAAAAATTATTATAAACTTGTTCATATTATTACATAAATAACATTAAACTGATTATATATTAAATTTATAAACTTATTATATGGCAATTACAAATTGAGTAATAATAAATCACTAATTTCTAGAAACTACATATGTTATTAAATTATAAACTTATTCATATTATTACATAAATTTTATAAACTTATTATATATAAATTTTATAAAAGAAAACAAAAAAATATTATAACCTTATAACTTGATTAATATATATTTTTTTTGTAAGTAAGAAAAATATATATTAAGTGCCTTCCAGAAGCAGAGTTTCATAGCAAAATACAAATATGTTTATGCTGAGGGTGCAGGACTGCCCCAATAGAGGGGAAACCAGTCCAGCTAACCCGAGAGTCCCCATAACTTAACAGAACTATTGTTTACCATCTGAAACATAAAAG
This sequence comes from Picea mariana, assembly GCA_032191745.1. Classification (NCBI taxonomy): domain Eukaryota; kingdom Viridiplantae; phylum Streptophyta; class Pinopsida; order Pinales; family Pinaceae; genus Picea; species Picea mariana. Next base: position 36,799 of record JASDQU010736977.1, on the reverse strand, counting down.
TTTACATCTAAGACTTCCTCATATGCTAAAGAAAAAAAGTTAACAGATAAACTGCTGACCATCTGAGACTAGAGGACTGACAAGACTAATGAGCTAGACACCTGGAGAGAAGTCTGGCCACTTGGCCTGGAAATCCCCTAGCCAAGGCTCCTCCTCCACATACGTAGGTTGATCTGCCAAGATCTTTCCACCTTCCACGTCGCCCGCGGTGTCGTCGGCTTTGCTTTCTCGCACTGCACCTGTTGCTGTGCCTGTCGCAACACCTGTTGTTGCACCTGTCGCTGCGTCTGGCTCCTCCATTGGAACAGCCTCAGTCGGGCTTGAGGCGAGAGAGTCCTGCAGAGAAGTGAGAGTCCGGAGGAAAAGCTCCACTTTGGCGTCGGTTTCTTGAAGGCGATAATTGAGGTCCTCCACTCCCTGGCGGATACCAAATACCAGGTCGTAGAGGGCCACTAAACTATCCCAAATCTGTGCAGCGGTGAAGGAGTCACGAGGAAGAGGCCTAGCCCCCCCAGATGCACGTTGAGGGTGCTCAACGCCACCCATAAAGCCCAGGGGATCGAGGTCGGATGCAGGGACAGAAGGATTCACCGGAGGGCTGCGAAGGTGTTGCTGGGGAGAGCATGGCGTCCTAGACACCATTGCCCCGTAAGTGAATTGCGAATTCGTCAGGTCATGAGAAGATGCCGATAAGTGCCCAGACTGGAGACGGGGGGAAGAGCTAATGGAGGGCGAGTCGGAGGGGGAGACTGAGGGTCACCGAGGCTTCCAAGGTGAGCCCCTCCTCGGTCTTCCCCTTGGACGAGTCATGGTCCAGCCAGTACTTCGAGCGGAGGCGGTCCCGAGCACACGGCGGGGACTAAGGGTCAAAGAGTAAACAAGGTCGAGCTCGAGCTAGAAAGTTCTAGCAGGGTCACACCATTGCCACTGCAGAGCGAGCTCTGCGGGAGACCGACGACGGCGAATAACCAACATTACCAGCCACACCATGCCAAAATGCCAAACAGGAGGGAAGCCTACGTTAAAGCCTACATTAATGCCCCTTCTCATCATATTGAAGTTTAATTAATCGTCGGGGGGGTGGCACGAGCCCTTCACGTGCCCCCGTGTGCTAGTGGCCACTGCCCGCTCCCACAATAACTTGATTAATATTATTACATCAATAACATTACATTTATTATATATTAAATTTAAATTTGATAAATTTATTATATATTAAATTTTATAATACTATTATCTTATATTAAAATTTATAATA
>JASDQU010736977.1:6937-24534 GCA_032191745.1 Picea mariana | reverse complement strand
ATATCAAAAGCCCAATTCTAAGGATGATTTTTTCAAGAACATCATGAAGCAAGATGAAATGCATATGGCAGGTGAGGGGGTTTCCCCACAACCTTCCTCTTCTTAGTTCTTCCATTTTTTAATAAAAAAAATAGAAAAAAAAAATAGCAATAAAAAGTAAAGAGAAAAATGATGTTCTGTTGTGAAAACCAGGAATTTTGGTGTAGCTAGGCTAGAACCTCACTTGAAAAAACAAATTTCTAGTTGGTGGGGTTCCCAAATAAAATTGTATCTTGTAATGGTTCATTTTTTTTCAAAATATTCAAATCATTTTATGGTTCTCATGTTGGATGATGAGGTATTCATTAAGTCCCTCCTTCCAACAATCTTATCCCATCAACTTCATCTCCTTATTTGGGCTCCAGGATCAAATATTATGACAATGCCTTGGGATTTGTATGCCCTAATGAAAAATTATCTCTCTAGTAGTAGTGGGGATGCATCAATTCCCCCTGACTGCTAGATCCTACAAGATACGTGACTTCAACACATCTACTTGTATTCAATAGGATGCATTGGAGTGCCTTGATTCTCATTAACATGATTGGTGAGCAATCTCACGTTGGTTAACGATATTCATTAATGACCAGTAATCCAATGATTCCCTTCCATGTTTGAATTCAAAAAAGTTATTCACATGGGAAGGAATGTACAAATGTGGGTAAGGACAAATATTTTGTAGCAGTTCAACCAAAGAAATCATGCATCATCCCATCTTCAAAAGTTATATAGTAGAGTTCCATTTCCTATTCCCATTCATGTTCATGTTCCAATTCTTGATCCAATAACATCTTCATGACCAGAGTTAATTGAATATAGTGGTTCTCATTACTGCATCTACTATATCATTAATGGTGGTTGATAAGAGATAGAGGATGTCCATTCCATCGTAGGTACAATATGATACCATGAGTACATCATGGATTTCTACCAATGTTATATACAAATCTACATTTTCTAGTAAGCATCCATGATAACGAGTCTTCATTTACCATACAACCCATAAAAAACTTCTTGCACTAGAACACATAACTCATAAATTTCATGAAAGGTATGGTTCAACAAGGTTGATTAAATAAAATAGTAAGACGATTCCATGTAATGGAAGCTTGGTAAGTTATTAATATTTTTTTTTTATTAAATTTGAAAACTTTTAATACTATGGAAACTTTTGACTCTAATTGCACCAACCATGAATTTATTTCCCTGAACCACCACACATACATTGAATTCACCACCTTTCTATTACTCGATTTGACATCATTCCTAACCCTCCACCACTGGATGTGCAAATCACCATCATTTCAATTTCTTCTATGTCGATCATCACCATACCTAAACGTTTAATTGTATCATGATTATTAAATAATCTTGATAATGATTTCCCATCAAATTTCATTTCAACCTCATCACCATTGCTTAACCCTCCTCTTCACGTCTATTGGTTCGATATCATCAAATAGACCCTGCATCTTCTGGTTGTGAGAAGAGATGAATACTGCACTCAAGAATGAACTAGATGGGGTCGAGTTACTTGAAGCCTACCCAAAATGCAAGAGGAGAATAAAGAAGGTTGGCTCGCTACCTTTATTTCTAAAATACAGTGGGCACAACATGGCATTTACCAAGGAATTCACATTGGGGTTTGATGAAAGCAAGACAATCATTGGGTATTTGGAGCTCGTGGTCTCATAAGACTCTATTGCACAACAAATAGAGCTCCCTCAATATGGTGAATGCTAGTTCAAGAGAAAGAATATATAGAAATTGAGTTGGGATCTACTCTTGAAGCTGACTAGCATGAAGACATAATGGTCAAAGGGAACAAAACTAGGCCTATTGAAAAGGAGGTATAGAAACCTACTAATCATGCTACAAAAGTATATTACATGTGAGGGCCATTTTAGCCTCACATTCTTCTACCATATCATGATTTTATTGCATTTCAAGGGACAAAGGATTAACCTGCCTTACTTTTTATGGAAATCATTGACCAATATGGCAGCCACGACACAAAGAAAATTCTACACCAAAACTATGGAGTAGAATTTAGATCATCATGGTCTTTTGAAACTTTTAGTCTTGGATGAGCTCAGGAAGAAAAATGACAACAAGGAGGATTTCATTGCTAGAAACTAATTTGGGGAAGCCCAAAGGGAAGAGATAGAGCCTAGGCCTAAGGGAGCAGGGATAGAATGTGAAGAGGTTGAAGAAAAGATCGAGGGGGACGAGGATAAGTTTAAGGAGGATGAGCAAGATAAAGGATCCAAGGAACCTAAAGAGGAACCCAAGGAAGAAAAATGAGGATCAGGCATGAAGGAAGTTGACCATGAGTTCAAGGTAGAGGATGAATATCTTTAGGTCATCTCGAGTTTCAAGAATCCAAGAGAACCAATAGATAGAGAAGTCTCGGTGATGCCTAATCCACTAAGAATGACAAGGAGCCAAGCCAGACTCATTGGAGAGTTGAGTCAACCTCAAAAAACCACAGAGAAAAAGGTAATAATTGAAACCCCTCCTCAGAAAAAGAATTCAAAAACTCTTGAAGAAACAATAGTTGTGTATGAGTTATTCAAGAACTCTTTTATATTTTAATTTTAATATGTTTATATTATTAAAATTTATATAATAGTAAAATAAAAAATAGTTAAAATAATTTTTTTTATACAACATTAAATTTGTATATAAAAAAATAAATGAATTTTCTATCACATAATATGAAGTTTTTATTTTTATTGTTTGATACTATATTTATATTATATAATTCACTTTAATTTTAATATATAATTCAATTTAACTTATTTTGAAGTTCTATGTATCTATGTATAAAATTATAAAAATAAAGTATATTTGAAAATTATATCATTAGATAAATAGATATTGAAATAATTTATATAAAAATGTGAATTCAATCCAATGTAAGATGTTCCATCCATTATTATAAATTATTCAAAAGAAGTAAATCCAATCCAATCCAATGTAAGACGCTCTATCCATTATCATAAATTAATGTTGATTTATAGCTAAATTTATCATTTATATTTGAAATAAAATAATAACCTATTGTTTCTAACATTTTCAATTCTCTTTTCATCGAATTCATGACATATTGGTTTTTATTGTAAAATGAAAACTTTTTAAGTTTTGGCTTTAATGTATAAATATTTTGGTCATTTCTAACAATGTTAGTGTTCCAAATATCGAATAATGCATGATGTGTTCCAATTAAAGTGCATCCTAACTTTTTAGGTTATTAGCAAAGCCTTGCACTAGAAAACAATGAGTGTACACAACTTTTAATAAACACTAAAACTATTATGTGCTTATTGTTGAATGGTAGTGGGAGGAGAGAACTAAAAATATCCAACACATAGGTGAAGATAAATAAGATTTTAAAAATGATTTCGTTGTACAGTTGCTCAGGAAGGGAGGTTGGACACTTGTTGAGAGATGTAAGGATAGAACATAAAAGTTAAGTAGATTTGTAGTGCAAAGAGAATGTAAAACTCTTCCAAATGAGTTTTGTGTTACTAATTTTCCAATATATTCCATCTTTAATCTTCATTTCTTTTACAATGTTTGAAACATTGCTTATTTATCAAATATGACACAATTACAAATTGAATGATAATAAATCAATAATTTCTAAAAACAACATATATTATAAAAAAAATAAAAAATATTATAAATTTGTTCATATTATTACATAAATAACATTAAACTTATTATATATTAAATTTATAAACTTATTATATAACAATTACAAATTAAGTAATAATAAATCACTAATTTCTAAAAGCTACATATATTATTAAATTATAAACTTATTCATATTATTACATAAATTTTATAAACTTATTATATATAATTTTTTTTATAAAAGAAAACAAAGAATATTATAACCTTTATAATTTGGTTAATATTATTACATCAATAACATTACATTTATTATATATTAATTTTGATAAATTTATTATATATTAAATTTGATAATACTATTATTATATATTAAATTTAATAAACTTAATATATATTAAAATTTATAATACATCAATATCATTACATTTATTATATATTAAATTTGATAAACTTATTATATATAAAATTTTATAAACTTAATATATATTAAAAATTATAATACTATTATCTTATATTAAAATTTATAATACTATTATTTTATATTGATAAATATAATTGAATATATATATATAACATTACATTTTTTTTTTTTAAGTAAAAAAGTGGAACCTGCTATATTAGATTATTGAAAAACTTTGACAAAATATACAGTGATACAGGTCTAAGTCACCAAAAATGCTTCCGATTACCGGAAACCAGCATAAGTGGAGAGCATATAACAGTGGCATGATAAAACATGAAAGAATGTAGCATATGTCCTGCCCGGAGGAAACCAGGACATATGTCTATAGTCCAAATGAGCATAAAACAGTAACATGATAAAACTAAGAACCAGGAAAGCATAAAGACCTAGGTACCCGGTGACCTGTCGCCCTTGCCAGATTGCCATGTGGACCCATCCGGGATGGCAAATGCCTGCGCGCAGAGAGGGCATTTCCACTGAGCTGGAACGTTGGAGTACGCGTCAAGGAGCAAGTCCAGATGCTGGCCCATGAGAAGGGCTCTATGCTCCAGGTCTGCCATGTGGCCTCAGAGTTCAAACACCAAAGCCAGATGCTCTGCACGGAGGAGAGAGCCATGCAGACCATCACCCACATCGCTGAGGGGAACATCCCTCAATTCCACGGTCGCTCCAATTCCAATGTCGAACTCCATCTGCTCCGCATCATCCCCTACATCCTTCCTCTCCGAGCGCTTGTCGTCCGCATTCACATCTGCTCTGGTTGCCTGCACATCATGGCTGGTGGGGCTGTAGTTGCCCAGCAAGGGAATTTCCTCAACAATGCAGCTGAGAATATCATCTTCCTGAGCGAAATTCGGTCTGCTTTCATCCCAGTGAGTCGCCTCTATGGCACGAGGCTCCTGGGTAGTCGACAGGTCCTCCATAAACGGGTCTTCTTCCACGTAACAGGTGGGAAATGCATCCTCAGCCCCGGCCTCCTGCCTGTCTCCTGGCTTAATTGTCGTGGCTTCGCTACTGCAGCCGGCTCCCGTATCTGCAATGGTGGTGAGGAGCGCCAATTTCTCAGCCCGAGCCTTCTTTCGGAGAATGGTGGTCGCCATTGCCAGAGCACGTTCCAATTTTTCCTTCCGTTGCCACTGCGCCTTGTGGGCGTACCAGGCCGAGCCACGGCGATGCCTACCCCTCTTTCTAGCCATGGTTTCCGGGGAATGGATGAGTGTACAGAGCGGTTACAGTGAGAAGTTAATAAGCTAGGACGAGAAGGATGTCAGGTTGCACCAGAGCTCCCAGAAGAAGAGGAGAGCTGGAGCAAGAGCAGCCCGACTCTGTCCAAGCACATAAAAGAGAAAAATTCCAGGGGATTCCTCACCAAAATGCAACGATATGGAAGTGAGCCAGGACGAGAGGGGTGCAAGACTGCACCAGAGTGTCCATGCGAAGAGAAGAGCCGAAGAAGGAGCAGTCCCGCTCTATCCGGGCGCAAAAGAAAGAAAATTACCAGAGGCCGAAGTCACTTGACCCCCCTTAAACCCTGTCATGCTGAGTGCGTTGTGAGCGTGAATGGTCGCACGAGGGAGGAGTCCCTCCGTCGTATAGCTGCAACTATGGCCATCCATCATCGTAAATACAGACTTGTGGGTGGCGGCCATCGACATTTATGCCCTAGCTTAGTGCTAAGCCCGGTGTCACAAGAGTGTCACGTGTCACCCCATCCGGGGTATAACATTACATTTATTATATATTAAATTTTATAATATTATTATTATATATTAAATTTTATAATACTATTATTATATATTAAATTTTATAATACTATTATCTTATATTAAAATTTATAATACTATTATCTTATATTGATCAAATATAATTGTAAATATATAAATATTTTTATATATATATGAAAAAGAAGATATAAACTTTATATATTTAAAATTAAAGATTAACATATATTAAAAAACTATTATTCTTATAATAAATAAGATTTTATCTTTAAATTTTTATGTTTGTAGTACTAAATATTATACATTAAATTTTATATATTTTAAATATAAATATATACATATTTATATATATATGGAAGAACAATATAAACTTTTTAAATATAAAGTATATAAAAAATAAAGGAAACATATAAACTTAAAATATGTATTTAGAGACATGTATTGAGGGAAGATAGATGGTGTTTTAGGGGCAAGGTCTTCACTTATGGATGGTAGTGGGTAGAAAGGGTTGAGGTAAAAGGTTACAATGTCAAAAGTTGTTTGTCTGCTCAATGAACGGAGTGGTGAACCTCCATGTTTCTATGTTTCCTTTATACAAGTTGAGACACTTTAGGGGAATGAGCCAAACATCACCTAAATAGTGAACCAACTCGGGGCATGAGATAAACACTCAACTTCAAATACATTCATTTTAATTACAATATTTTTATAATCTTAATTAACAACATTAATATGAAATGTCACTCAAAGCTTTTATAATCTCAATTAACAACATTAATATGAAACCTTCTTAATTCCCTTGAATTACTTCGACATTTCCATTCGCCCGCTTAGGGGGTATTCTAGTTATTAACAAGGCCCACTCTATGGTAGTTATCATGCAATAAATGTAACATGGCCCATTCATTAATGTAGAGGCTAATAGTGGTCAAGGTTAGGATTTGTTATATAACTATAAATAAGGATGAAGTCCTTCTTATGAGATGTCAAGTATTGTGATCCTATTGGTGATCCAGGTGGATATTGGTGGCCACCCACCTATTCCAACTGGCTCCTCTTGATAGTTTTTAGTTCAACACATTCTTCTATAATTCTTTGAAATTGTGGGTTCTACACTTCCGGGGATGTATGAATCCCTACATAGATTCCATCTAGAGATTGGTGGCCTCCCACCTAATCCAACTGAATTATTTTGGATGTTTTCATGTCAATACATATTTTTGTAATTCCAAGGCCGTTTTGGGGGCCTAAAAAGTGTTTGTTTGGCATGCCATAGTCAAACTATAGACAAAGTTAGATTTTGATGGAATAATGTGTAGTTCTCAAAAACAACTTTCCAATGGGCTATCATGCGCCTAAAATGGGGGTTGTATGCAAAAGTTATGACCTCGAGAAGTTGAGGTACCAACTTACCCATCGGGGCCCACATAACTTTTGGCATTTCATCTCATAGGGTTAGGTTTTTGGATGTCTAGGGTTTTGAAATTCATGAGTAATGTTAAAAAGGCCTTTGGATCCTCATTATAATCATTCTTCTTAGACAGATGTGTGTAGCAGCCACTTCTCTTCTAAGAGATAGCTACCACCATTCGAGCAAGTTGTTTTCAAATCTGTAGTTTTACAGTTTCAGCCTATTTTATTTATTCAATAGAAGTTATTGTTCACTGGATATATGTTGTTGTTCTCAGTATCTCTGTGTTATTGTATTTAGTCCATTATTCTTTTCGTTCTACTCATAAATCCAGATTAGTGGTATTAAAGTGGTCTTCTCTTCATTTATTTTTATCCATGCATGTCCACGACAAGATCTGGGTACAAGAAGTTGGGACTTGAACTAGTCGATTCTTTGCAAGATCGACCATACCGAGCTCGACAAAAACTCATGGGGGACAAGAAGAAAGATGATGGAGAAAGAGATCATTTTAAAATGTTTCTTGAGGAAGCCCTTGCATGACAAAGGAATGAAATGATGGACAAATTTGCACAGATCATTCGGCGACTACCCACAGAAGAAGCATCTTCATCAAGCGGCCATGCAACCCCCTTAAAGGTACAATTAAAATTTGACATTCCATTATTTGAAGGAATTATAGATGCGTATGTTGTAGATAAATGGTTGAATCTGCTCGAAGGGTATTTTTCGGTCCACAATTTTTAGAACAGGGAAAAGATTACTTTTGCACTGCTCAAGGTCATCCCCCATGTTAAGGACTGGTGGGATACTTACTTTGAGAAAATGGCCATAGAGGAATATGCAATATTTACGGTCTCCCCCACATGGGATTCCTTTAGGGATGCCATTAAAGAACAATACTACCCTGTTGGAAGCTATGAGTACCAGTACACAAGATGGGCCACGCTGTGTCAGGAAAGGGACCAGACAATACCATATTTCACCAATATTTTCCATACCCTGTGCACCAAATTGGGTATCAAATACTCTAAATGACATATGGTGCTCAAATATCGTGGTTGTATGCATAGATACATTCAATTAGAAATGGATTTTCTGGACATTGCATCAATAGGTGCGACATATAGATATGTTTTCAAGATTGAGCAAAAATTTAAGCAGAAGAGGTGAGAGTTTGGATATGAAAACTCCTCACAGTCGAAGCAGGGAAAAGGTGGCCCCATCCCAAAAAACAAGGGATAGAGAAAATATGGTCTCTCTCAGGACAACAAGTCCAATCCGCAACTCAAGAAGGGTAATGAGAAGTCAAATAAGGACACGGGAAAATGGTGTGAATACCATAAAAGCCCTTGGAACAACATCGAAGAATGTAACTCCAAGCAGTCACAGGTGGTCGAGCTGAAAGATTCTGAGTGAGAGGAATATTATGACTTTGAATCAAATCCAGAAAGTGGGAAGCGGATCATCGATGCCGAACCCAATGCCACTGTCACTACCACCAAAGTCCAACCAAGAGAACCAAAAGAACTAGAGGAAGGGGAACACCTTTTTTTCTTACAAATTAGGGTAAAGGGGACTCCGCTGCATTTCATTGTTGATAGAGGTATTCATAAGAGCCTAATTTTAGCATAGGTCATCAAGCGATTGGACCTATTGATAACACCTCACCCACAACCCTACACCATCAGTTGGATTCACCAAGGACGATATCTTTGCATCAACCAATAGTGTCATCTTCCCTACATCATCAAGACCTCAATGATGAGGTATTGTCTAATATTTCTCCCCTTGAAGTTTGTTATGTTCTTTTAGGCCAGCCATATTTGTGGAAGTGACATGTTGTGTATGAGTCTAGACCCTACAGTGTTATTATTACTTTGGGTAGACAATTGTATAGGATACTAGAGGTAGTGCCGCCTACCACTATTCCTTTAATATCTTCTAAGAAATGCAGTAAGGTCATTTCACAGATCGGGAAGTTTTTCTTCTTTGTGATCTGTGCTCACAGTAAGAAGAAGGTCGCCACCACATCTGTGACCTCTACACAATGCCTCTCTTTGCAGTATAAGCAAGTGGATGGGATCATGGAAGAATACAGAGACATATTCTCATCACCCACAAAGGTACCGACGCATTGCCAAGTAAAGAATCCAATTGATCTAACCCTCAATGCACCACTGTCTAATGGACCAATCTATCATTGCTCGTTGATGGAAAATGATGAAAACAAGCACCTAATCCAAGAGATGCTTCAAAAGGGACACATCCGATCAAACTCCTCCCCTTGTGGAAGCCCAATTGTGCTGGTGCATAAGAAATATGGGACATGGAAACTCTGTATTGATTACAGATCATTAAACAAAATCACAGTTAGGAATCGATATCCAATTCCCCGAATTGATGACCTTCTTGACCAACTCAAGGGGGAAAATATCTTCAACAAGATTAACGTAAAGTTTGGCTACCACCAGGTTCCCATCGAACCGACTAATGTATGGAAGACAAATTTCAAATCTAAATAAGGTCTCTTCGAATGGTTGGTCATGCCATTTGGATTAACAAATGCACCAACAAATTTCATGAGATTTATGGATGATGTATTGAGACCCTTCACCAAGTCCTTTGTGGTGATATATCTAGATGAAATCCTCATCTTCAACAAAAATTGAGAGGAGCACATGCAATATATTCAATTGGTTTTGGGCACTCTGCAGCAACACAAACTATATGCCAACCTGGAAAAATTCTCCTTTGGCATGAACAGAGTCCAATACTTGGGATAAATTGTTGACGAGCATGGGGTACATGTGGATCTAGCTAAGATCCAAGTCATTCATGACTATCCAACCCCGACCACACTAGCCGAGCTTCAAAGCTTCTTGGGACTTTCCAACTTCTACCAAAGGTTTTTGTTGGGATTCTCCCAGCTTGCATGGGCCCTTAGCCAAGTAAACAAGGGAGGTGGCAAGGAAATTTTCTCATGGGGGTAGGCACAAAAACAAGCATTTGATGATTTGAAACATTGGTTGGGCTCAGATATAGTACTCTCCTAGTCCTTATCTGATTTGAACCAACCATTCAATACTGAGACTGATGCCTTCGACTATGCTGTAGGTGAAATTCTCACTCAGCATGGTCATCCAGTAGAATACCATAGTGAGACACTCTCAGATAATTTATGGAAATACCCCACCTATGACAAAAAAATGTATTCCATTGTGCAAGCCTATCGTCAATGGAAACATTACATTCTGGGAAAGGAGACAATCATCCACACTGATCACAAGCCTCTCTAGTTCATACAAACACAGGGAAATTTGTAAAACGACCACCATCAAAAGTGGTCTACATACCTACAGAAGTTCCATCTCAACATTAAGTATAAAACAGGGAGCACAAATCGTGTCGATGATTTCCTTACTCACCCTCCCGCTGCTAAATTCACTACAATGCTCCATTCATGTGGGCATGAGGCATCCAAGTGGCACCAACTCTATCAACGTTACTTTGAATTTGCCACCACCAATCAACTCTTGGGTATAGGAGAAAATGCCACATATTTTCACATCTAGGATATACTGTTATGCTATCTGGTCCACCTTTGTGTTCCCACAAGTGAGTGTGCAAAGCTAATTTGGGAGGCTCACTACAGTCGGATGGCATGACATTTTGGCATCGAGAAACTTGTGGTAATTCTACAGAAACATTTTTACTAGACAAAAATTTGACAAGACATCAACAAGTATATCAGATCTTGCACTTCCTATGCCATTGCCAATATGACCATCAATAAGCAAGGCTTATACACCCCTCTTCCTACTCTTCAGAGGCCTTGGGAATCCATCTCGGTAGATTACATGTTTATCCTTCCATCCACCAAGAATGACAATGAATGTGTATTTTGGGTGGTTGATTGATTTTCGAAGATGGCCATTATCATAGCTTGCAAGAAGAGCATCACAATGACATATACTACCAAGATATTCTTCGAATGGGTGTGGGTCCATTTTTGGATTCCAAAAACCATCACCTTATATTGAGACAATAGGTTCCTCAACACATTTTGGTTGAGTCTCTAGTCATCGTTGGACACCAAGCTCACTAAATCCACTTCTTTTCACCCCCAATTCAATGGATAGACAGAGGTTGTCAATCAGATGATTGTGCACATCCTGCACATGTACAACTCTAAGCATCTGCGTACATGAGATGATAATCTTCCCTATGTTCAACACAACTACAACATGGATCTCCATAGCTCCACTATCCATAGCCTCTTTCAAGTGGGGCTCGGATTACACCCCTTGGGTCCCATTGATGTTGCACTACCTCTTGCAACCACACAGGAAAAATATTCCCATGTTCAGTGTGAGGCCAACAAAGCCACCAGATTCATTGAGAAGTTTCAACACATCTGCCAATAGGTCCATGAGATTTTGAAGAAATCCAATGCTAAGTACAAGCAACGCCATGATCAACACTGGGTTACCACACTAGTTTCAGGTGGGAGAGAAGGTTTGGTTACATTTTCAGAAAGAGTGCCTTACAGGGCCCCATCGGAAGCTCCACCCACTTCACTGTGGGCCATACGCTATCACCAAGACTATGGGTAACAATACTTTTGAGCTCAACATTCCACCCTTCATTGGCTTACACCTACTGTTCAATGTGGACCTCCTTCGACCATATTTTCCACCATTATTGGACACCTCAATGATCACAGAACAATTGAAACCAACAGAGCTCAACCCTGACTGCATGGAACATGCATCCACTAATCAGATAGTGGACACACAGGTCAAGGGAACTCGATAGTAGAGGATCCAAATTTATCGGGTTGTCAAGGCTGGGAAACTCCTACACCAAGGCAAGCGGCTCACCCGAGGCCAAATTCAGCAGAATTTTTCTCACTTGATGGGGGCACTCAATGCAATGGAGACCATTGCTTCCTAAGGGGGGAGGACTGATCTAGGTGGATATTGGGGGCCACCCACCTATTCCAACTCGCTCCTCGTGACAATTTTTAGTTCATCACATTCTTCTGTAATTCTTTGAAATTGTGGGTTATATACTTTTTGGGTTGTCTGAGTCCTTACAAAACTTCTAGGTGGATATTGGTCGACTCCCACCTAATCCAAATGGATTATTTTGGTTGTTTTCATGTCAGTACATCTTTCTGTACTTCCAGGGTCGTTTTGGGGACCTAAACATTTTTTTTTGGCTTGCCACAATCAAACTTTGGAAAAATTTGAAGTTTGATAGAATAATGTGTAGTTATCAAAAATACCTTTCCAACAGGCTATCATGCGTCTAAAATGAAGGTCGTATGCAAAATTTACAACCCTGGGAAGTTGAGGTACCACCTTACCCATCGGGGCCCACATAACTTTTGGCGTTTCATCTCCTAGGGTTAGGCTTTTGGATGTATGGGGTTTTGAAATTCATGAGTTATTTTAAAAAGGCCTCTGGAGCCTCATTGTAATCATTCTTCTTAGACAGATGCATATAGCTACCACATCTCTTCTCAGAGATAACTACCACCATTTGAGCAAGTTGTTTTCAGTTCTACAATTTTACAATTTCAACCTATTTTATTTATTCAATAGAAGTTATTGTTCACTGGATATCTGTTGTTGTTATAAATATCTCTGTGTTATTGTATTTAGTATGTTATTCTTTTCATTCTACTCATAAATCCAGATCAGTGGTATCAGAGCGGTCTACTCTTCATTTATTTTTCTTTGTGCATGTCCCCGACAAGATCTGGGTACAAGAAGTTGGGACTTGAACCAGTCGATCCTTTGCAAGATCGGCCACACCGAGCTTGACAAAAACCCATGGGGGATGAGAAGAAAGATGATGGAGTAGGATATCCTTTTAAAATTTTACTTGAGGAAGCCCTTTTGCGACAAAGGAACAAAATGATGGAAAACTTTGCATAGATCCTTCGACGATTGCCCACAGGAGACACATCTTCATCAAGCGGCCATCAAGCGGCCATGCAACCCCCTTCAATGTGCAAGTAAATTTTTATATTCCATTATTTAAAGGAATGATATATGCAGATGTTGTAGATAAATGGTTGAATATGCTCAAAGGGTATTTTTCGGTCCACAATTTTTCCAAGAGGGAAAATATTACTTCTGCACTCCTCAAGGCCATCCCCCATGTTAAGGAATGGTGGAATATTTACTCTGAGTAAAGGCCCATAGAGGAATCTACAATATTTGCAGTTTCCCCCACATGGGGTTCCTTCAGGGATTCCATTAAAGAAGAGTACTACCCTGTTGGAAGCTACAAGGACTAGTACATAAGATGGACCACACTGCATCAGGAAAGGGACCAGACAGTACCAAATTCCACCAATATTTTCCATACCCTGCATACCAAATTGGGTATCAAAGACTCTAAATGACATATGGTGCTCAAATGCCATAGATTTCTACATAGATACATTCAAACAAAAATGGAGTATATGGAAATCACATCATTAGGTGCGGCTTATAGATATGTTGTCGAGATCGAGCAGAAATTTAAGCAAAAGAGGCGAGAGTTTGTAATTGCAAACTCCTCAGAGAAGAAGTAGGGAAAAGATAGTCCCAACCCACAAAGCAAAGTATAGAGCAAATATGGCCTCTCTCAGGACAACCAATCCAAGCCACAACCCAAGAAGGGTAATGAGAAGTTGAGGTAGGACATGGGAAAATGGTGTGAATACCATGAAATCCCTTGGCACAACACCGAAGAATGTCGCTCCAAGTAGTCACTGGTGGTCAAGATGAAAGATTCTAAGTCAGAGGAAGATTCTAACTCCGAATATAATCCAGAAAGTGGGAAGCGGATCATCAATGCCGAACCCAATGCCACTGTCACTACCACCAAAGTTAAACCAAGTGAGCCAGAAGAACCATAGGAAGGGGAACACCTATTTCACTCATACATGTGGGTAAAGGGGACTCCGTTGCATTTCGTTGCCAATAGTGGCAGTTAGAAGAAGCTTATTTCAACAGAGGTCATCAAGCGGTTGGACCTGCCGATAACACCGCACCTGCAACCCTACACCACCAGTTGAATTCTCCAAGGATGATATATCCGCATTAACCAACAATGTCATCTACCCTACAACATCAAATCCTTCAAAGATGAGGTATTGTATGATATTTCTCCCCTTGAAGTTTGTGATTTTATTTTAGGCCAACCATATTTGTGGAAGCGACATGATGTGTATGAGTCTAGACCTCACAGTGTTATTATTAATTTGGGTAGACAATTGTACAGGATACTAGAAGTATCGCCGCCTACATATATTTATTTAATATCTGCTAAGAAATGCAATAAGGTCATTTCACAGACTGGGAAGTTTGTCTTCTTTGCGATCCATGCTCACAGTAAGAAGAAGGTCACCGCCACATCCGTGACCTCTACACAGAGCCTCTCTTTGTAGCAGAAGCAAGTGGATGGGATCGTGGAAGAATACAAATACATATTCTCCTCACCCACCGGGGTACCGACGCACTGCCAAATCATGCATCGAATTGATTTAACCCCCGGTGCACCGCTACCTAATGGACCAATATATCATCGCTCTCTGATGAAAAATTATGAAATCAAGTGCAAAATCCAAGAGATGCTTCAAAATGGTCACATCCAACCTATATCCTCCCCTTGCAGAAGTCTGATTGTGCTGGTGTAGAAGAAAGACAGAAGTTGGCGACTCTGCATTGATTACAAAGAATTAAACAAAATCACAGTCAGGAACCGATACCCAATTCCACGAATTGATGACCTTCTTGACTAACTCGAGGGGGAAATGTTATTCAACAAGATTGACCTAAATTTTTTCTACCACCAGGTTCACATCGAACCAACTGATGTATGGAAGACAACTTTCAAATATAAAGAAGGTCTCTTGGCATGGCTAGTCATGCCCTTTGGCTTAACAAATGCACCAAAAACTTTCATGAGATTGATGGATGATGTATTGAGACCCTTCACCAACTCTTTTGTGGTGGTATATGTGGATGACATCCTCATATTCAACAAAACTTGGGAGGAGCACATGTAGAATATTCAACTAGTTTTAAGTACTCTATGGTAGCACAAACAATATGCAAACTTGGAAAATTTCTCCTTTGGCATTAACAAGGTCCAATACTTGGGCTACATTGTTGATGAACATGGGGTACATGTGGATCCAACTAAAATCCAAGTCATTTGTGACTAGCCAGCCCCAACCATACTAACTGAGCTTCATAGTTTCTTAGGACTTGCCAACTTCTACTAAAGGTTCGTGTTTGGATTCTACCATACTCCACGGGCCTTCAACCAAGGGTGATGGCAAGGAAAAGTTCGCATGGGGGCAGGAAAAATAACAAGCATTTGATGATCTAAAAAATCACTTGTGCTCAGCTCCAGTACTCTCCTTACCTGATCTACAACAACTGTTCGAGATTGAGACTAATTCCTCCAACTATGTTGTAGGGGAATTTATCACTCATCATGGTCATCCAATAGCATACCATAATGAGACACTCTCATATACTATCCAGAAATTCCCACCTATGACAAAGAAATTTATTCCATTGTGCAAGCCTGCCATCAATGGAAAAATTACATTATGGGAAAGGAGACAATCATCCACACTGATCACAAGCCTCTTCAATTCATACGGACACAAGGGAAGTTGAAAAACAACCGCCATCAAATGTGATCCACATACCTACAACAGTTGCATCTCAACATCAAGTATAAAACAAGGAGCACAAATAGTGTCAACGACTGCCTCATTTGTCGTCCTATTGCTACACTCACCACAATGCTCCACTCCCATGGGCATGAAGCATTTGAGTGGCCCCAACTCTATGGACATGACCCTCACTTCTCCACCACCTATTAACTCTTGGGTACATGAGTGAATGTAATCAATTTTCACATCTAGGATGGACTATTATTCCATATGGGCCACCTTTGTGTTCCCACAAGTGAGCATGAAAAGCTTATTTGGGAGGCTCACTATAGTTGAATGGCACGAAATTTTGGCGTGGAGAAAACTGTGTTCATTCTACAGAAACATTTTTATTGGCAAAAACGTTGACAAGACATCAAAAAGTATATTAGATCTTGCATTGTCTGTGCCATTTCCAAGCCAACCATCAAGAAGCAAGGCTTATGCACCCATCTTCCTACTCCCGAGAAGCATTGGGAATCCATCTCGATGGATTACATGTATGGCCTTTTGTCCACCAAGAACGACAATGATTTTGTATTTGTAGTTGTTTATCGGTTTTTGAAGATGGCCATTATCACAGCCTGCAAGAAGAGCATCATAGCAATAGATACTGCCAATCTCTTCTTCGAACGAGTGTGGGGCCATTTTTGGGATACCAAAGACCATCACCTTAGATTGGTACAAAAGGTTCCTCAACATATTTTGGTCAAGTCTTTGTTCACTATTGGAAACCAAGCTCAGTAAGTCCACTTCTTTCCACCCCCAAACTGATGGAGAGACATAGGTCGTCAATCAGATTATTTGCACATCCTGCGCATGTACAAATCTAAGCATCCACATACATGGCATGAGAGTCTTCCCTATGTTCAACACATTTACAACAAGGCTCTTCATAGCTCCACCGACCATAGCCCATTTTAGGTGGGGTTGGGATTCTAACCCTTGGGTCCCATTGATGTTGCACTACCTCTTGCGACCACACAGAAAATTTTTTCCCATGTTTAGTCTGAGGCCGAAAATCCCACCAGATTCATTGAGCAGATTCAACACATCTTCCAATACGTCCATGAGATTTTTCATAAAGACAATGCTAAGTACAGGCAACACCATGATCAACACCGAGTACCACACTACTTTTAGGTGGGAGACAAGGTTTGGTTATATTTTGAGAAAGAGCGCCTTAGAGGGCCCTATCAGAAGCTTTTCCCACTTCCCTATGGGTCTTACACTATCACCAAGGATATGGGTAGCAATTATTTTGATCTCAACACTCGACCCTTCCTTGGATTTCACCCAGTGTTCAATGTTGACCTCCTTCGGTCATATTTTCCACCATTATTGGACACCTCAGAGATCGCATAACAGTTGACACCAATAGAGCTCAACCCTGACTGCATGGAACATGCATCCACTGATCAGACAATGGACACATAGGTCAATGGAACTTTCCAGTAGAGGATCTAGGATTATCAGGTTGTCAAGGCAAGGAAGCTCTTACACCAAGGAAAGTGGATCACCCGAGAGAAAATTTAGTATAAGTTTCCTCACCTGATGGGGACACTCAATGAAATGGAGACCATTACTTCCTAGGGG
>JASDQU010736976.1:324863-346084 GCA_032191745.1 Picea mariana | reverse complement strand
ATGGGAGATTGATCATAGATTCAAGCGATTGAAGGGAAAGCTCAAATACCTTGTGACCGATATGCAGCATCAACCCCTGTTTGTCAACTCATTATTACCACATTTAAAATATCCTTTACAACAATAGAAGTTTCAGACGCAAGAAGAGGCTCTGTAGGAAGCCTTGCAACTGAAAGAGAACCAGTACCAATAGATGGACCCAACTATCAAAGAATTGAAGGAGGATTTGAAGAATCTAACATTTCTGTTGAACCAGAGTGAGAACAAGGGCAAATGAGAAGTCATTTAGTGCACCACATGCAAGACGGAAGGACACCACAAGAACGAATGCCCAACATTCACGCAGTATATGGAAGTCGGTATGCCAAACCCGTTACCACAGGGAGGACTCTGGTGTGAAATATGCAATAAATAGGGTCATGACCCTTACCACTGCATGATGATGCATAAATACCAGACCATTCAAAAGATTTCATACTTCACCTTTTGCAAATTAGTGGGCCACAATGATAAATATTATAGAACCATGGAGATGATGTGGGAAAGAACATCATATGCATATAGGGTATAGGCTGAAATGATGACTGGGCAAGCAGCACCACATTTCAATCAAGCCCCAACTCCATACAACACTACGCAACCACAGTATAATACTATGTAGCAACCATACAATAATGTCTAGCCATAGTACAACCCGGCATAGCCCCAGTACAACACCACACAGTACAATCAGGCACCACAGTATAATGCATCGAGAGGTGATCAAGCAGGCTACCGAGGAGGAGGATGAGCCAGAGGAGGTTTCAGATAGGGTAGAGGACCAGTCACATGTCACAATTCTCAGCAGCCAGGACATTATGCACGAGAATGTCCACTTCCACCAACAACTTGTATGTATTTTCGTGCATCAGAACATGATATAGAAGAATGTCTGACACTACTAGTAAATATTCAGGAAAAGAGGAACCAGAACAATCAGAATGTTCAGTGGATTTCAGCCGAAGCAAGGGATGATAGACAAAACATCAATATAGTCACTCATGGAGGAACGAAAACAGGAAATGACATAGTTCAACAGGAACAAGTGCATAACCAATGGGTAAAGAGGAACACTGAACCAAAGATGCAGTTAGACACGCAAAAGGAAAAGGAGATCTTTGAAGAAGCCCGACATGAATTTCAGAAGGAGGACACAACGTCAACTTCAATTGCGTAGCCATTCAAGGAAGCCCCAGAATATGAGATGTCGCCCTAACTAGATCATACCAACGGAATGCAACCCATGGGAAAAGTAAGTACAATCAAAGGCTTTTTTCAATCATGCACGAAAGTATTATGTGATCCTACATCTGTGAAAATACTACAAAACATACTATAGAAATGTAGCAGTGAGACGGACGAAAAGCCAAAACAAAAAACCATTAACCACCTACACACAAGAAGAAGAAGAAGTAGGGAATTTAGATTGAATGCTAACATTGGGGATTTTAACATGGGAGACATTATACTATATCTAGGATCCTAAGTGAACGTATTACCAAAGAAGACATGGAAATGCAAGGGAGAGCCAACATTGGGATACTCAAATGTCCAATTGAAACTAGTAAACCAGCATAGGGTCATACCAATAGGTAGACTGAAAGGAGTGACAGTAGATCTTGATGGAGTACACACTAAACCAAACTTCGAAGTCATTGAAATAGTAGATGACACAACACCTTACTCGACATTGCTTGGTCTGGATTGAGAATTTGACAACCAGGCCATAATCAATTTGAAAACCCAAAAAATAACATTTGAATCCGGAGAATACAGGGTCATAGCACCATTAGATCCATCTGAAGGGGAGAGGTTCGTAGAACCCACTTGTCTAGACTTAGAGGAAATCGGTCGGTTGTACAGAACAAATACGTGCAATGAGGATTTTGTAAACCCAACTGCAGATGGGGTACTCATTTGGTGGAACATTACTTCATGTGTAATAGAATCAGACACCAAGATAGAAAACTAGTAGTAGAGAGTACATGAAGTATCCACAAGAAGATGTGCAAGAATAGACCGCGCAGTAAGGTGGGTAGGCACAGAAATCAGCGAACCACCAATTTTCCATGGACTGAATGATTTGGAAACATTCTTGACACAATATGAAGATGAAGTATTACATAATCAGAGACTGTTAGCACTCGACTTAGCACTAAAGGCCACACCCACAAGATGGTGGGGTGCACATAAAGAGACAATCACAGAATGGTATCAATGTAAGTGATTACTACACATAAGGTTCGGCATAGAACAGGAAAACAATAAACAATAAAAGTATGAAGGATAAGGGACACCAGAGGAACACTTGGAGAAGTGAAAAATGCAATGGAAAATGACACCACCAGAGGAATGGCCCCATCACTTTATACATACTTTAGAAGGCATACCAGTGAACTGGTATACAGACCAGGAATTGTGCAAAGGAACTACGACATGGAAGACACTACAATAGAACTTCACAATCACTTTCTCATTTGGGCATGAGAATCCCAACATAGATGCATCCCTTAAATGAATCAGAGGAGTGATATTAATCAAAGAACCGGAAATATAATTTATCACAGAAGAGCAACATCAGAATAAAAAGACAGTCAAGGAACTGTTGTCATGTTACCATGTACAGGAGGAAGCACCAAATGAAGAGAACCCGCTCAATATTCAGATTGATGATGTAGAAGGTGAAAGAGATGTCGAGGGACCACCCATAGAATTAGAAGTCATTTCCACACCAATCAAGGTAAATAAAGTTAACATAGAGACAATAGAACATCCCAAAATGGACATCATTGAAGATTACTGGGATGAGAAAACAATAGAAAGCATCACAGAGTTTTTGCACGAATATAGCAACCTTTTTCCCGCAACATTCACAGAGATTAAGGGTATAGCCGGAGAACTAGGATAAATGAAGATACCACTCAGAATTGACGTGATACCTAATAGACAACAACCTTATAGACTAAACCCCGTATATAAACAAAAATTTAAAGACAAAATCGATAGGATGTTCGAAGCCAACATCATCAAACCAGTTGAGGAGTCACAATGGATAAGTCCGATAGTAGTGCAGGACAAGAAACATGGAAGAGGAATCTGGATATGCATTGACTTGAGGAAGTTGAATGATGCATGCCTACACAACCCATTCCCTACACTGTTCACAGACGAAGTGTTAGAGAACATGGGAGGACATGAATCTTACTCATTCACTGATGGATTCTCGGGCTACCATCATATTAAGATAGCACAGGAAGATCGACATAAGACCACATTCACGACAGAATGGGGATCTTATCAGTACACAGTCATGTCGTTTGGACTGAAGAATGCACCGGCAATATTTTCCACAGTGGTCATCGCATCATTTAAGGAATTCATCCATCAGTGTCTTGAAGTATACCTGGATGACTGGACAGTATATAACCTGTTGAAAAACCATGTGGAAGTTTTACGACTGGTGTTAGAATGATGCAGATAGTGGCATATATCACTGAACATCAAGAAATGCATATTTGGGACACAGTTTGGGATACTATTGGGCCATATAGTATGTAAACAAGGCTTATTAGTAGATCCAACAAAGATCACAGTCATTGTTAGCTTACCAGCACCAAAAATAATTCGCCTGCTACAAGTGACATTAGGACACACAGGATACTATAGGAAATTCATCAAAGGATATGCGTAGATCACAGAACCAATGGAAAAGTTGTTAAGAAAGGATACAAAGTGTCAATGGAATGATGAGTGTCAACACGGTCTGGATACCCTAAGGAAAATATAGTCACTTCACTGATATTAGTATTTCCAGACTGGGAAAAGACATTCCATGTGCATGTAGATGATTCAGCCATAACACTTGGAGCTATCTTAGCACATCCATGAGCGGGAGACTTGGATCACCTGATAGCGTTTGCAAGTAGGAAGTTATCAGACTTGGAATAGAATTATAACATAATAGAAAGGGAAGGCCTGGCCATGGTTTATGCACTGCAGAAGTTCAGAGATTACCTGTTGGGAAAACACTTTCAGATGTTCACAGATCACTCAGCCCCAAAATACCTAGTCAAGAAGCCAGTGTTGGTGGGGATAATGTGTTGATGGTTACTATTATTTCAATAATTTGACTTTGAAGTAATAGTTAAACCAGGAAAACTGAATGCAAGACATGACCACCTATCAGGGGTCACAAATGGAGAAGAACCTACGAATTTAGAAGACAACTTTTCAGATGCACAGTTATTCTCAGTACAAATTGTTGATGATTACTTCGCAAAGATTATCCAGTACTTGAGCACAAGTATTGTGCCGTGTGAATACACCATTGTGCAGAAGAAGAACTTAGTATTTCGCACGGCCCACTATCATCTGATTGCAATTCATTTATACAAGATGGGCACAAATAGCATTTTGTGAAGGTACATGTTAGAGCACGAACGACCAAGAATTTTAGCATAAGCCCACAAGGGAATGGCCGGAGGGCATTATGCAGGAAACGATACCATGCATAAGGTACTACGTGTAGGACTATGGTGGCCAACAATTCATAGAGACTCGAAAGAGTATTGTCAGAGATGTGATGTCTGTCAAAGGGTAGAGAAACCCAATAGAAGAGATGAGATGCCACTACAACCACAAGTAACACTACAATCATTTGACAAATGGGAAATTGACTTTGTGGGACCAATTAACCCACCCGCCAAAAGAACAGGGGCAAGGTACATTATCACCACAACGGAATATCTAACAAGATGGGTGAAAGACACACCAGTAAAATATTGCAGCGCAGAGACAATGTCACACTTTTTGTTTGAACAAGTAATCACGAGATTTGGGTGTCCAAGATTCTTGATGAGAAACCAAGGCACACACTTCATAAACAACACCATACTCACAATGAATGAATAATTTGAATTCCATCACCAGAAAAACACATTGTATCATCCACAGGCAAATGGAACAGTAGAAGCCTTCAATAAAATTATGGAGAACACACTAACAAAGATATGTAACGTCAACAGAGATGACTGGGACCTCAAGGTACCAACAGTATTATGGGAATACATGACTACATGTAAAAATTTGATAGTACACACACCATTCAAACTAGTTTATGGCCAAGAAGCAGTAATGCCATTAGAAGTTTTAGTACCCAGCTTGCGCATAGCAGCTATCACACAAAAGGCAGAACAAGGCGCAGTGCAAGAAAGACTGAATCGGTTATTGAACATGGAGGAAGACTGAATCCTATCAGGATTCCATCAACAAGTGCAGAAAGAAAGAGACAAAGCTTGGAATGATCAACACATCAAGAAGAAAACGTTCAAGGAAGGATATCTAGTATTAATGCATGACAACAAATCATTTCAGCACCCGGGAAAGCTCAGAATGCATTGGTTAGGAACATACAAAGTAAAATTTGTCATATATGGAGGAGCTATACAGTTAAGATATTTAGTAGGTGTAGACCTCATATGAATGATCAACAGGAGTCGAATGAAATTGTATAAGGACAGTCGACTACCCACTGCGCAGTAAAAAAAAAAAATGGGAAAAAGAGCAAAAAGGAAACAAAACTAAAGAAGGTGTAGTACACCAAAAATAGGAAGGCCAAATGCAGTTGGAAAAACAAATTTGGCAAAGGCATGAACAACGGTTACATGCAAAGGGAAAACAAGTGGGAAATAGAAAGTCGACAAAAGTAGGACGACAGGACAGCACTAGGCGGAATTAAAGGACGGCAAGGACCGATGGAACATCACATTAATCATGTCAACTGGAGATGAAAAAGTAAGCGTAATGAAAAGTATGAAACTACCGTGGATGCATTGAACCCACAGTTATGGTACATTAAATGCATAATGAAGGAAGTGTCCTCGACAAGCTTCATGACAAGCCCATACAACACGCGAGAATGGGAGAAACTAGTCTATTCACGAAAGGAGAACAGAGAGAGAGAGAGAGAAATAGCAGCCAAAACGAACAGAGAGAGACTACAGATCTCACAAAAGTTATTTGAAATCAACAAACATTCGACAGTCACCACTATGGCACCACCGAAGCCAGAAGAAGCAGGCCAGACTACCAAGCCGACTAGGGTGCAAACTAGGTCATGAGGATCGTTGAAGAAAATGACCAGCAGCAGCCGAAGATTGTCGATATCAACGAAATCCCATCCCCAGAGACAATACCAAAGAACTCTACACCAATTGTGGAAGAAATTCAGCAACCACAAGCATAGGCCATGAAAGTGGATATGCCAGTAGCGGCACAGGAGCCTCAAAATGAGAAAGAGGAAACCCAAAAGGAAGTGCAAACAGAAAGCACCAAAGCAGCCCTGGAAGCTAATGGAATGGAACAGAATCTGGAAGCAGCAGTGCAACCAGACAAGTCTCAAACGACCCTCTTAGGTCAACCAGCAGGGGAGACCACTGAATATGCCTCGACTTGGCCAGAATGGCTTACGGGGGAACAAGTGGAAGTTGTTGGAACTTCGACCCAACCACCACAGTGGGAAGACAAAGTACAGTTACGAGCTCACCCCACAAGAAGCTTGCAGCATAAATTGTTCTACCATGCATACCAGCTGAAGTACAGGTAGAACCAGAGGTATTGGGTCATGCTGAGAAGCTCAAATATTCATACCATGATATATCAGACGAAACCAGGTTCCCAGAACTTTCATGGAGGGTATTTATAGAGACCATAGGCATAAACCAAATGGGAGAAGAGATTACTCGGCCATACCAGTGAGCAACAGGGCTGGACAAAATAGGAATATTAGGTCTGTTGACCCTACCACATTTTCGAAGAGGCCAGTACGCGACATCCTGCGTCAAACAATTGTTAGCAGTCACACATGGAGGGAACATATGGTTGGACAAACCCATCCCCATAACTGTTGAGCTTATCCCACAAATCACAAGGTTACCAACTCGGGGTATGGATCCCACGTTGATTCTGGACGACAAATCCAAAGAGAAAACATTTGCAGAGGAAATGAATAAAAAGTATGGCACCTCTAGGGGAACGAGAGGCATCATGATCAAATGAATCAACAACGCAGGTACACAATTAGGCACAAAGATATTATCCTTCAAATTGATAAGAAAATGTTGCAAAGTCGAATTACCAGCGGGAGTAATTGTAGTTGCACCTTAGTGTGCTGAAGGCACCTCAATGAGTTGGGCGCCATATTTATTGAACTTATTTCAAGAGGACTGCAAGGATGGACAGGACCTAGGCACTAAGTTCCATTACTCATGGCTCATCACCTTAATAGCCTTCATGGGATGGCGGGAACCAGGGTATGTAATGTGTTGTACCAGACCATAGCCAGTGAGAGCTAGATACCTACTACTGAGATCAGGGTCGCAGGCCAAGAATAAGAGGGATAATGGATTCATATTTGAAGCATACCTATGCAACATACATGAAGATATTAGTCGATCATGGAGAATAACACCAGAGGCTATCGCGCGATATGCAGACATCGCCAACTTTTGGGCCACACGACAAACAATGTGGATACAACCAAGGTAGGATCTAGATAAACAATGGCTACAAATGCGCTACTACATCACAGAGGGTGAAATCAACATGGTCATCAGCAAATGGCCCGATGAATGGAGAATCTCAGCCATTACCCGGGAAGTCCCAGAACGAACAGCAGAAGGAGAGGCAGAGCAAGCGGAAAAGCAACCCCTAGAAATCCAAGTGCCGAAGAAACCAATAATGGGCCAAGGCAGGCTGACTCAGGTAGACGAAGGGTCAAACAAGACAACAACCTAGAAGGGGAAGAAAGAGACTACACCTCCCCAAATCCCAATACATAAGAATCAGGGGGAACTAAGAGATCAATAGCATATATAGGAGGCATGCACAAGAAAGCAAAGGAAAAACAAACATCACCTGACTATATGATCATGGAGGATGATGGGGAAATGATCGCTAGAATGGTCCAAGATTGTCTAGCAAAGGACTTTGATCATGAAACACATCACAGGGATAAAATGCAAAAAGAACTGACATAGATGGGGTAGTTCCTCAAGAAACTCGAGGAAGTACAGATAGCAAGCAACAACAGAGGCATAGAGCCATCAACACCATAGACTAACAAGAGAGTGGAGGTAGAAGAATGAGACCCAATCTATTCAATTCCACATGAAAACGAAATGATTTACATCACACCTAAGATGTTGCACATGGATGAAATCATGGAGAAGACACCCCTGAAGGATTTAAACCACATCCAATTGGTCTTGACACGGATGCCATCAAGGGAACTATACAAGTGACAGGTGAGCATTGACCATGAGGTACAATCTCATGCACACAGAAAAGTATTCAAGCTACAACAAGTAACAAAGAATCGGGAGGCGTTGGACAAATATTGCGAGCAGACCAAGCTCAAAACTCAGGAGGAAAAAGAATGCAAGAACAAACTGGAACAAAGAGTGGGAGGAATTTTTGAGAAACTTCCAAACATCACGCAAGGAAATGAACTCCCCATAGCAGAAAATATCTATCAGATTGAGCAGGTCATCGAGCAATATCAAAAGGAGCTCGAGACTCTCCAAGAGCAGCTTACACCAACCACTCCACCAACAATGAAGGAGCAAAGAAAACAGGAAGAAACAACATAGTTGCAGAAGATAGAGAAACATGTTAGCACATCAACTGACTTGTTCGACAAAGCAATGCATCTTTGGACAAGGTTGGAGGAGGATCCACAGGTCCAATGTTGGGACAAGGAAGAGGAAAGGATCAATGCAGCGATCCAAGAGCTCATGTAGAGACAA
The DNA here is from genome assembly GCA_032191745.1 of Picea mariana. Taxonomy (NCBI): domain Eukaryota; kingdom Viridiplantae; phylum Streptophyta; class Pinopsida; order Pinales; family Pinaceae; genus Picea; species Picea mariana. The sequence goes on along the minus strand of JASDQU010736976.1, from coordinate 337,241 downwards.
AAGACCATACCAATCCCAAAACGATTCAAAGGGATGCAAGAGATTAAGAAGATGCAAGAAGAACTTATCATTGTGAAAATGCAGAATTAGGAGCACTAGGCTCAAATAGAGTCGTTGCAAGAATGGGTAGCAGAAGGAGATAAAACACAGATAACACATACCCAGGAAGAATGTGTGGGATTGTTGAGCAATGAAGTGGAAACTCGGGTAGTGGAAACCATCAAAGATAATACCACACAAACACTGACAAAAGCAATCGAGCTCAAGGAAAAGTTCCACATGATCACCAAGGAAATCGAGGAAGATCAGAAGGATTAGGTGACTCGGGATGAGTCACATGTTAGTGTTGGGGGCCTATTTGTAGCAGGCCGAAGTGGAAAGAAGGATGATCGTGGGGAAAGAAAGTGTGCAGAAACTAAAGTAACAGCTGGAGGGAAAGACAACACACACGCATGAAAGAAAGCATGTACAAGGGAAGCGACAACTGGGAGGAAGAACAACACGCACGCATGGGAGGAAGACCTAACGTTGGTAGGGTTAGGGTTTTTTTAATACATTGTAAACAGTTGAGGAGCCCGGTAGATATAAATATAGATACGTAGGTATAATGGAGGGTTCCAATTTTGTTTTGTAAGGTTGGTTCTTAATTAGTTTTTCTATGTATTGTTCATGTCGAATATATACGAGTCGATGTGATATGTAATATTTTGATGAACTATTTTGTAATTTGTTGAGCTAAGAACAAAGAAGAGGCAGAAGATCTGAGGATTAGATCGCAAGATGAGGATCCCGATGTGATCTAGTTTGCCTCATATAGATCTTACCCATCTGAGGAGGAGTGTAAGCTTCTGGCGCTGGAGATGCAGAACTACCATAATAAAAGAGCCAAGAGCCAAATCTTTGTGGATGTATCCCAAGAGGGGGTGAGCCATGGTAATATCTGTGTAATGTGATGAATGCATGTATGTCTTCACTTTTCTTCAACAGTTGATTTGTACACTTAATGAATGAGTTAATATATTTTTATGGAATACAATTGTGTTGCTTGGGAAATAAATTGTGGTAGATAAGTGAGTGACCATGAATAACAATAGATTGCAATCACAATTTGTAGTGCATGGTACTGAATAACAAACCCATATCTCATACTCAATCCTAGGTTGTAAACACCTGAGTCTTACAACCACCCATTTAAAGTTATCTCCTGTGAGACTTCTTAGTGCATCTTGTGTACTATGTTGCCTTCTAGTTTACCAGGAGGGCCGATAGTTTTAGAGGCTTTGTTGGAAACCCAAAAGACATGAACCCTGGGTCAATAACTAAAATGGTCAATAAAGAAGAGTAAGTAACAGATAACCAACAACATTTACAAGGTATGTGGTATGAATTGTTCATGTGTGAGAGACATAGAGATATTATATTCCATTTTAATTTTTCACTAAAGGTTCATACTAATTTACTATTCTTATATTAGGTGGGTGACCTCCAAGGAGATCCACAAATGTGAAGTACCAAAATGGAAGAAGGAAATTGGAGAAATTGTATGTGTATTTTAGAGGACCTTCCTACAAGTTTCATGGACTTACAAGTCCATTTACTTATACACCTAGTCAATGACATTGAATTGGCGGGTGTTGTATCAATGAGGTGGATTTTTTTCTTTATGAGTTATATGAAAAAACTAAAAAGATATGTCTGAAAAAAGTCACATCTAGAGGGTTGTATGGCTGAAGGGTATCTATTGAATGAAGCATTTTTTTTTCCTATGTGAATTCATTAGTAAGGATTTTGAAGATGGGCCACACTTCTATGATGAAGAATAAGCATCAGATATTATTTATGGATAAAAACCACAATCTAATGGTGTTCACGTAGAAATTATTAAGTAAATTCATGATCATTGTGGTTGCTTTCCTTACAATCATTAATTTTCTTTGTAATTTATTTGTCAAATTAACAACATAACATTTGGAGTTTGAAATAAACATGTTGGCATGTAATAGGTGTAGACGAAAGTGTTATACTCAACAAGTTCATTCTGTACCCACATGGAATTTATGAAAAAATGGATTGATTTTTATGATAAAAAGAGAGACTAAGTGTTAGAAGCAAGGAGACATTTTAAGAGATCCAACCCAAGGAATACTCCACTTCCTAGTGATTTGTTTGGGGAATGGGGTAAATATTGCACACTAGAATGGGTTACTGAACAAATTCAAAGTCAAATAGAATATGCAAGTATATATTCAAACATAATAGAATATGAAATCAACATGTGTAGAGGATGTTAAAGAAAGGTACATTTGGAATTTTACAAAATGTTGTTTCCTTATAGTTTTGACACTATTAACTATTTTAATATTCATCATTGTATTTTTTTTCACTGAAATAAATGGTCTTTCACAAGCGAGAAAATATCCTACAATGTGGGAATATGGACGACATTATCGTGTAGAAAGTGTAGATGTAAAGAGACAATCCTTTGATTGTGGCATCATGGTTGATTTCAAGAAATCCAGTCAAGCAAGATCAAAATATAAGGATATTATTGAAGGGAATCTACAATATGTTGGGAAAATCCAATAAATTATTGAGTTGGATTACAACTCTTTTAAATGTTGTATTTTTAAGTGTAGATGGTATGAAGCATTCAAGAGGAACGAATACATGATAACCATAGTGGATTGTTTTTTATAGATTCCTCGAGGTTCCTACTAGAGGATAAGGAGCCTTATGTTCTATCAATTCATTGTGAGAAGGTATTTATTTAACTCAAATAAGAAGCAGTAGTGATTTTTAGTGCTAGAAGTTAACTCTTTATTACTAAAGAGTCAAGCCTAGCACAACTTAATTTAATGGTTTTAGGAAAACTTAGAGAGTGGTAGGATCAACATGACGACAATGAGATGACTTTAAATCAACAGTTGGCCTTTGGGCATGTATTTCATTAAATACAAATAACCCTATCTCAACATTCTATGGGAAGTTGGTCAAGCTAACAAAACGTATATCAGCTCCAAGGCTATAGAGAAATGGAATGAGGAAATGAAGAAAACAAAACTGCAAGTTAATCAAAAACCACCTTGATCCTTGATACACTTATAGGGAAGAATACTCAACATTTAGAAACCCTTTCTAACTATGAATATAATTCTTAAATGTCATCGATGGTGAAAACTACATTATATCCTATACTACAGTCTTCTCAACATTGAATTGCATACATATATCCTATAGCAACAAAACACATTTAAGCAGATGAAAAAGAAAGAAATGATGAACTGAGGATAGGGAAAAAAAAATGATCATAAACTTTCTTATCAATTGAAATCTTTACATATAAGTCTTGCATAAGGTTATTCAAAATATTATATAGGTTTTTCACCCTCTGCAACTCTCTCTCTCTCTCAGTCCCTCGGACTGAATCCCCCCCTTTACATATGATTTTCCATGAGGTTTATAGATCTATGAGATGTCAACTATTTTCTCAAAGTTTGGATCTAATCTACTCAAAATAGACATATATGACACCTACTAGGGTCGAATTTTCACTTAGTCATATCAACAAGATTACAAAAAATCTGGAAAATCAGTCCCATACCTAAAATCTAGGGTTTGACATTTAAATCATTAAATACATTCAAATAAAATAAAATATTTGAGGATATTTAGAAAAAATATGATCCTTGAACATCCATGTGTCTTCCTGACTTTAAACCTCTTTGTGGAATGTGTGGAATCAAACTAAGGGTTGAATGTCCCATTTCACATCATATGGCGGATTTTTGAAAATAGTGCTACAAAATCACTTCATATCTCCCAAACCATAATAGTCGTGTAAAAAATGAGAGATTTTTTTAGATTATGTCGTTATTGATAAAATCATCTTTCAGTTTTTAAAAATACATCTTCATATCCTCCTAATCCGTGCCCAAAGATGATGACTAAAACAGGAAATTCCAGAATTTTCAAATCTAAAAAATGAGTTGTAAATATCTGCTTGTATCTCCCAAACCATGACACCTGTGTAAAACATGAGAGAGGTTTTTTGATATGAGATTGTTCCTGAGAAAAAACTCTTCCTGTTTTTCAAAATACCTCTCCATCGCCTCATAATCTGGTCCCAAAGTTGATGACTAAAATAGGAAATTCCAGAATTTTCAAATATGAAAAATGAGTTGTAAATATTTGCTTGTATCTCCCAAAAAGTGACACATGTGTAAATACCAAGAGAGTGTTTTGTTTATGAGATTGTTATTGATAAAATCCTCTTTTTTTTTTAGAAATTCCTCCATGTTTGGTCAGAGATTGAGTTTTAACTTGACTACAAAAAAAGACATTTCCAGAAAATCCCCTATTTTCAACAGTCTCTTTCCTCCTTTTTCATACAATATTGTTCCAAAAATCTTTTTTTATGATAAAAAATGGTGTATGAAGGCTACAAAATTTTTAAATGCATCCCTTATAATCACAAAACCATCTCCAAACCCCAAAACTATGTCATTTTCTTGAAAACAGACTGTTGCGAGAACTTCCTGTAGTGCTTATTTCAAAACTTCAATTTCAATCTTCAAAACCTCTCATAAGACCTAATAATAACCAAACCGATATAGGAAGGCATTATTTTGAGTATATAGGAAAAATATGAATCTTTAAGACCAAAATTTGGCCATGCAAATATCAGAGCTAACATTAGCTCCACAGGGGATGGCATGCTCCATGTTAGCTGCCAAGAACTTTTGTAGACATGTGTCTAATACTGAGAAAATCCCTTCAAATTTATTCAAATTGAAAATTGAAAGAACTTTTGAAAAAACCAAACTAAAATCCAAACTAACAAACTGAACAAGCTTCCAGTGTCTCCATTGGGCAATGGAGTCATTCTCCTAGTCCTTCCAAATTTCTGCAACTTATAACCTATTCATGCCAATATACAAACTCATCTACTAGGAAACTGAGAAACAATCATATGTTGAGAANTACCAAACTAAAATCCAAACTAACAAACTGAACAAGCTTCCAGTGTCTCCATTGGGCAATGGAGTCATTCTCCTAGTCCTTCCAAATTTCTGCAACTTATAACCTATTCATGCCAATATACAAACTCATCTACTAGGAAACTGAGAAACAATCATATGTTGAGAACTGTGGTATGTTCATGATTTAAGAGAAGATTTGCTTCTTTATTTCACACTATAAACTAATTAAAATCTTAAATACATTCTGCAAACTAAAACAAATGCTCATGAATTGAGCTTCTTTATGTACACCCCTACACTAGCTGGATCAGTTATTACTATGCTTAAGTATAAACAAACATCCATATAAGTCATTCAAATAACTGGATCATAAACTAAAAATGCTTCCCTCTTTAAGCACATATATATATATATATATATATATATATAGCTAAAAAAACTGAATAATAGAACATAAAATAAACTATCAGTTCATTCTTATAGCTATGAAAATCTACCTTTATAAAGTGAAAGAGATAATAATGATGACTCCAATGCAAATCCAAGAATCTAGCCATGAGGTCATCAATATCATCCGAGAATACCTCTTTTTCATTTTCAAGAAATGGACTGCAAGTTGATGTCATGCTAATCATACATATGATATTTGCTGCAAATTCAGGTTCAAAAATGAAGGATGCAAGCTTGTTGATCCCTCATGATAGTTTCTCAATGGTTGGTGATGAATAGGAGATTAATTGCCCTTGCATTTCCTTAATATTCTCCTTATCCAGAAAAACACAAAGCTGTTGCAATATCTTTCCATTGTCTTTCAAAATTTCTAGTGCAATTTGACAAGAAGAAAACTGATTTTCGTGATTTATAATTGGAGCAGACATATCTTCATATTCATAGCAATCATAAAAATTTACAGCATAAATTTGATTATTTTCCTCTATTTCAATTTCCTGGGAAAGCACATGATTTTGATAACCATGAGAAACCTGTTGAGAATCATGTAGAACAGTTTCTTCTTTAACCATTTCTTGATTACAAACATCCTGAACTTCAAACCCCATACAACATTCCTCAAAAAGAATGTCAACAGAGTATCTTTGTTTAAATCCAGCATAAAAATCCTTCAGTGAATGAATGCTAGCAACGGGGAGGGATTGACACCATTCACGAGCATGTTCTTCAAAAGAAAATCTTAACATCTTGATTAAGACATCCTCGTGGACAAAATCATGTTCAAGCATGCATTTATGAAAATTTAATAAGTGTTCGCCAGGATGATCATGCTTGCTTCCTTTGAATCTGGTAAGATAGTCATCCCATTCATCTATAGTAGGCACTAGATGTGGGAAACTAACTATGTTTGATAAATCACAAAATGCATACCTCTAAGCAAGAATATCATCCATTTCAAACCAGTGAAGTCACCAATATATTCATCTATCACGGAGTGGAGTCGCTAGGTGAATGATATGCAGCCTGATATATGTTCACTTCTTGTTCACCATCAATAAGAGAATCCAATCGATGTTGTTCTCCCAGGTAAGATTACTTCATTTCCATCCCCGACAATGGCACAAAAATATGTTAGTGCTAGAAGTCAACTCAAGACTTCTATTGAGTGAAGCCTATCATATCTTGTTTCAAAATGTTCAATAATTTTATGAAGGTGGAAATATCACACATTTGATTTCAATGAGGCTTATGATTTGAGCTATTTAAACCACTTTCCTATGTGTAGCAAACCAGGTAAATAAAACCATTGATCAATGAAATAAGATAAGTGATATGGTATGGTATGGAAGAATTGTGAAACAAAAACTGATAAATTCACCAAAGAGAAACATGTTCTTTAATGCCTTTACTCGGTAGAAGAATGAATCATTACTTCGAAACCCTTTCCAAATAAGATTCAAAGGGCTTAAACATTTATGTGGCAAAGATTGCAATATATCCTATAAAGAAACCTTCTCAACACAAATTTGCAGTCATGTATCATAAAACAGCAAAATATGTTCAATATGAAGTAAAATAGATGATAAACAGAGAATAGAAACACACACTAACCATTGGCTTCATAAGAAACTGATACATTTACATAAGAAAATAGAAGCAAAAATTAGCTCTTGAAAGTTTTACAATGAAAGCCAAAATAGGGATCTCCCCCCTCTCTCACTCTTTCCAATCCTCTCTTTTATAAATATGTTACATTATTCTCAAGATCCAAGAAAAATGGATCCAAAAACCTCCATCCGAAATTCGAAATGATGAGGTTGCTAGGCAAATTTTAGGAAAAATAAACTGTCAAAATTATGGAAAAATGATTCTCAGAGATCTACCCATTTCTCCCAAATGATGTCAGCTGTGTAAAATCCAATAGATGTTTTTGTGTATGATTCTACTATTGAGAAAAAAACTCTTTCACTTTTCAAAAATAACCTTCCAGCTACTCGGGATCTGTTCCCAAAGATAATGACTAAAACAGGAAAATTCCTGAATTTCTAAATCTGGAAAATGAGTTGTAAAGATTCATTAGAATATCCCAAACCATGACACTTGTGTAAAATAAAAGAGAGGTTTTTTTAGATAAGTTTTTATGGATACAAACCTCTTTCAATTTTAAAAAATAACCTTCCAACTACCTGGAATCTGTTCCCAAAGATAATGACTAAAACAAGAAATTTATTGAATTTTTGAATCTGAAAAATGAGTTGTAAAGATTCATTCGAATATCCCAAACCATGGAACCCGTGTAAACAATGAAAGAGTTTTTTGTATATTATATTATTATTGAGAAAATCCTCTTTCATTTTACTGATATTGATCACCATATGCTTGAAACCCATGCCAAAAGTTGATGACTAATATAGGAAAATTCCAAAATTTCTTGTAACTTTTTGCTAAAAATTAGGTCAACGTGATGATGTGTTACCAAAATATTCTCCATCAAGAATTCAACCTTCCTTATCAAGTACAAAGGTGTTTTAAATATATATGAGTCAAAATTTAAAGGATGTGGTATTCCTAAAAAATAGGAGTCCTGGATAGTGACAACAAACCCTAATTTCTAGGCAACAATTTTACACTAGAATATGTCTTTGACTAATCAAGCTCCACTTGGAAAATGAGTTTCCCTTCCCTCTGATATTAATTGATTGATCTCCAACTCACCTCATCAAGTAAATAGGTTGAATAGGTGGTTGGTCTCATAATCATCCTTCAAAACCGTGTCATTTGCCTAAAAACATGTTTCTCTACAAGAACTTCCTATACCACCAGAACACTTTTTTTGCATAGGAAAATTGTAGGAACTTCATGTAGCGCCCTTTTCAAAATATTAATTTTAGACTTCAAAACCCCTCATATGACCTTAATATGGACAAAAAGATACTAAGAAGACTTTATTATCTTTATATAAACAAAATATGAATTTCTAAGACCAAAATTTGATCATGAAAATATAAGTGCTAACAGTGATCATTAATCTATTAATTCATAGTTTATTGTGATAATATATATGTGTTTATAAATCAAAAAAAAATTATAAGATATGTCTAATATATGTATGTCATTCATGTGCAGGGATTTTTCTATGAATATATTTTGGACCTGAAATTGATATTTTTCATACATTATGATCCAAGATTAAGGCATGTACTTGACGATGCATTAGTGGATATTGGGAAAAACAATGATGGCCAACGAAATGAGAGAGATGGATTAGAGAACATCGAAGAAATTAAAATCCATGATGATGTTGAAGATGGTTATTTTTAGGCACAAGAAGACAACGATCTAGAGTTAGATGATGTTATGGAAGACAACAATATGGATGGAATAGAAAATGATGATCCAAATACATCTGGTAACAATATAGATTGTCTACAATCAAATTTCAATGATGACGAAGATGATGTAGGTCAATATGAGGAAGATTTTAATATTAAATACTTGAAATAACATATGGACATTGACAATGATACACTGGATGGCATTGTTGCATAAAATAATGTTAATGACCAAGACTTCTAAATTTTCAGAATTATTTGTAATCCATGTTTTTAAAATGTTGACTCTTATGGCCTAAAATTTGAAATTCTTCAGTATTATTTGTGTCGATATAAATTACCTATTGCAATATCCTTAAAGTGTTCAATATTTTCTATGAATTGTTGGCAAAAAAAATAGGATTACTTGGATAAGAGTTAGCATGGTTAGTGGTCATTTATTGGCAATTATTAAAAAATATAATTACATATATTGTATATGTAAAACAATGTAAATCCAAACCATTAGGATAAATGTATCCAAAGTTTGTTCATTAATTTATATTTTAAAACAAATTGAAATAATTCACTAAGCCTAAGCCTAAGACCTTAATCTTTATAACATTTAACCCCTAACCCCTTGAAACATGGACAATATCGAAGATTATGTGGGGACATCAAACATCCTTGAGTCTTAAAACCCTCCCATACCATCAAGGCATGTGCCTAGTATAACCATGTCAAATTTCAATGCATACAGACACAATTTGGAGAAATTTCAACATTGGCCTCATTCACTACTAACCATGTAGGGTCGATGGATGTCATTAATCCCTTCACCCAATATAATCCCTAACCAATTAAACATTAAACTACTTGCATGTTGGACGCTATAAAGTTATTTTGGGATGTCTCAACTTAATAGAATCATGGTTTAATCATCTTGAAGAATGCCACAAGAAAAAGACAAATACATGGAAAGTGGCATCTTCATCAGGTTTTGTTGTAAAGATGGGTATGTCGGGTTTGATATTTCTTTGCATGGATGGAAAAATTGGGTCATGATGAATATGATGATGATGATGATGATGGAAACAAAAACCATGATGATGGTGATGATAAATATAATGATGTCCCTGAGTCTTAAAACCCTCCCATACCGTCAATGCATGCACCTAGTATAAACATGTAAAATTTCAACGCATATAGTCACATTTTGAAGAAATTTCAACATTTGCCCCATTAATTGTGCATTGTGAGGGGTCGGTGGATGACATTGGTGATGGGCATGTTGGAAGTTCCAAGACATTTCAAGAGAGTTCTAACAAAGATTATATAGAAGGGAATGGTGAATGATGACAATGAGATCGATGTGCATGATGAAAATTGATGAAAATGTGGATGATCTCGAATATTATGTGGGGACATCAGACATACTTGAGTCTTGAAACCCTCCCATATCGTCAAGGCATGTGTCTAGTCTAACCATGTCAAATTTTGATGCATACAGTCACATTTCGAAGAAATTTCAACATTGGCCTTATTCACTGCTCACTGTGTGGGGTCAGTGGATGACATTGGTGAAGGGCATGTTGGAAGTTCCAAGACATTTAAAGAGATTTTCGACAAAGATTCTATAGAAGGGAATGATGAATGATGTCAATGAGATCGACGTGCATGATGTACATTAATGAAACTATGGATGATCTCTAAGATTATGTGGGGACATCATACATACTTGAGTCTTGAAACCCTCCCATACTGTCAAGGCATGTGTCTAGTATAACCATGTCAAATTTCGATGCATGCAGGCACAAATTGAAGAAATTTCAATGTTGGCCCCATTCACTACGTACTTTGCGGGGTCAGTGGAAGAAATTTGTGATGGGTTTATTGGAATTTACATGACATTTCAAGAGAGTTCTGACAAAGATTCTACAAATGGAAATGATGAATGCTGACAATGATATGTCCATGATTAACATTGATGAAAACATATTGGACGATCTCAAATATTATGTGGGGACATTATAAATCCTTGATTCTTGAAACCCTCCCATACCATCAAGGCATGTGTCTAATCTAACCACATCAAATTTCGACACATACAAGCACAATTTAAAGAAATTTCAACATCGGCCCCATTCTTCGCTCACTATGCGGGGTTGGTGGATGAAATTTGTGATGGGTGTATTAGAATTTCCATGACATTTCAAGAGAGTTCCGACAAATATTCTACAAATGGAAATGACGAATGATGACAATGATATGTTCATGATGAACATTGATGCAAACATAGATGATCTCAAATATTATGTGGGAGCATCAAACATCCTTGAGTCTTGAAACCCTTCCATAATGTCAGGGCATGTGTTTACTCTAACTACATCAAATTTCGATGCATACAAGCACAATTTGAAGAAATTTCAACGTTGGCCCCATTCACTGCCCACTATGTGGGGTTGGTGGATGATATTTGTGATGGGTGTATTGGAAGTTCCATGACATTTCAAGAGAGTACCAACAAAGATTATACAAATGTAAATGACGAATGATGACAATAATACATCCATGATGAACATTGATGAAAATGTGGACAATCTCAAAGATTATTTGGGGACATCAAACATCCTTGAGTCTCGAAACCCTCCCATAACATCAAGGCATGTGTCTACTCTAACTACATCAAATTTCGATGCACATAGGCATAGTTTGAAGAAATTTCAACGTTGGCCCCATTCACTGCCCACTATGCGGGGTTGGTGGATGATATTTGTGATGGGTGTATTGGAAGTTCCATGACATTTCAAGAGAGTTCCAACAAAGATTCTACAAATGGAAATGACGAATGATGAAAATGATACGTCCATGATGAACATTAATGCAAACGTGGACAGTCTCAAAGACTATCTGGGGACATCAAACATCCTTGAGTCTTGAAACCCTCCCATATCATTAAGCCATGTGTCTAGCCTAACAATGTCAAATTTCAACGCATACAAGCACAGTTTAAATAAATTTCAACGTTGTCCCCATTCATTGCTCATTGTGCGCGGTCAGTGCAGAATGACAATTGTGATGGTTGTATTGGAAGTGCCATGACATTTCAAGAGAGTTGCGACAAAGATTCTACAAATGGAAATGATGAATGATGACAATGATACATCCATGATGAAAATTGATGAAAACATACTGGACGATCTCAAAAATTATGTGGGGACATTAGACATCCTTGATTCTTGAAACCCTCACATACCATAAAGGCATGTGTTTAATCTAACCACATCAAATTTTGACACATACAAGCACAATTTAAAGAAATTTTAGCATTGGCCCCCTTCACCACTCACTATGCGGGGTTGGTGGATGACATTTGTGATGGGTGTATTGGAAGTTCCATGAAATTTCAAGAGAGTTCCGACAAAGATTATACAAATGAAAATGACAAATGATGATAATGATATGTCCATGATGAACATTGATGCAAACATAGATGATCTCAAATATTATGTGTGGACATCAAACATCCTTGAAACTTGAAACCCTCCCATAACGTCAAGGCATGTGTCTACTCTAACTACATCAAATTTTGATGCATACAAGCATAGTTTGAAGAAATTTAAAAGTTGGCCCCATTC
>JASDQU010736976.1:299309-317872 GCA_032191745.1 Picea mariana | reverse complement strand
TGTGGACCATAATTTTGAAGAAGACTGAAGAACCAAAGTCCCATGTAGAAAGTAAATCCACCATGTTGAAGTAGTCCAACCACCATTGTAAGCCTGGGTCCCATGTCCAAGTGCTCATGTGAACTCTCCGTGGAAGATTTTGGAACCCAATAACCAACTCCAAATGATGCTCCAAAGACTGACACCTATCATGTGGATCCAAATAAGAAGATCCATCCACATAGTGGAAAAGGGTCATAGTAGAATTTGGAATGAATAATACCACTGTAGAATATGTAGACTGAACACTGGTATCTAGCTCTTGATGTGGAACATTGATGTTCTCCAAAGAAGGTGGAGTAGAGTCATCAAATAAAATATGAAAGTGGTTGTCATCCCAGAAATGACAACTATCCATATACCAATCATCACAATCTGCCTCAAAATCATACCAAGCATATATTTCTTGATTATATTCATCCCTGAGGCCCTCCATAAGAAATCTCTCTTGCATGTTATTCAATGAATCTTGAATAATACAAAAACTATCATTGAGGTCGTCTGTGAGGCTGTCTGTGAGGCCATGTACAAATGCATCCAATCTGTCATCCAATGTGTGAAACAATTGGGCTTTGAATGATTCAAGAATTTATTTTAGGTTTTGAGAAGAAATATCCATCTGAGCATCCTATGAACTCACCCAATAAGTTACGGTAGAAAATTGCGGCTTTTTCTGGAAAAACCCTAAAAAACTGTTGAAGTTAAAATGCTTATAACTTAACTTCCCGGACTCCGTTTTGGCTGATTTTGTTTTTTGAAATTGGGTGAAATTGTGAGAGGAACTCAGATCTGTAATTTATTTGGGCAAATTCGGCCTCCAGATGCTACAGAAATAAAAAAATTATCGTCGTCGTCCGCAGAAAAAATCCTGAAAATTTGCAGATTTTAAAACTTCAATATCTTGACTTCCCGGACTCCGTTTCGGACAATTTTTTTTTCAAATTGGGTGTTTTTCTGAGATGAACTCATATATACAACCCTTTTCTACAAATTTTGTACAGAAATATACCAAAAACTTTGAGAATGTCGCGGCCCTATTTTTTCTACTTCGAAAAAAAAATCTACAAAAATAAAAAATATTTTCCCACAATGTTTGCCCAAGGAAAGTGCTCTGATACCACTTGTTAAGAACCAGAATAGATCTACAAATATAATCACCACAAATACTGAATACACAATAGATCCACAAAGCAAGATAGAAAAAACCACACTTTATTATTACCAAAACCCTTGAGGTAGGGAAACACCATACAATGGATCCTATTATGGAAGAGATCCTCTCTTGTTCACTTGCCACTTCGAGGGGGCATCCTCCTATTGAGCTACCACTCCAAATACAATACTTCTCTTCATGTCTCATTACATTGCTTAAACCCCTTTATATAGTGCTACCATCACCTAAGAACATTCTAGAGGAGGAATCTTCTAGAAGTAGAACCTTCTAGGAAGTCCTCTTACATTTATTATATCTAATTACCCATTTATTATATCTAACTACCCTAGTGGGCCTTATTTAATAATATAGTGGACCTAGTCCACCTTACATTGCATGACCTCCACTATTAACACTATGGGCCCTCTGGCCCCCCCCCACTACCTCTCTAGCTACCTTACATAGACATAGAGATATTATATTCCATTTTAATTTTTCACTAAAGGTTCATACTAATTTACTATTCTTATATTAGGTGGGTGACCTCCAAGGAGATCCACAAATGTGAAGTACCAAAATGGAAGAAGGAAATTGGAGAAATTGCATGTGTATTTTAGAGGACCTTCCTACAAGTTTCATGGACTTACAAGTCCATTTACTTATACACCTAGTCAATGACATTGAATTGGCGGGTGTTGTATCAACGAGGTGGATGTTTTTCTTTATGAGTTATATGAAAAAACTAAAAAGATATGTCCGAAAAAAGTCACATCTAGAGGGTTGTATGGCTAAAGGGTATCTATTGAATGAACCATTTTTTTTTCCTATGTGAATTCATTGGTAGGGATTTTGAAGATGGGCCACACTTCTATGATGAAGAATACGCATCAGATATTATTTATGGATAAAAACCACAATCTAATGGTGTTCACGTAGAAATTAGTAAGTAAATTCATGATCATTGTGGTTGCTTTCCTTACAATCATTAATTTTCTTTGTAATTTATTTGTCAAATTAACAACATAACATTTGGAGTTTGAAATAAACATGTTGGCATGTAATAGGTGTAGACGAAAGTGTTATACTCAACAAGTTCATTATGTACCACATGGAATTTATGAAAAAATGGATTGATTTTTATGATAAAAAGAGAGAATAAGTGTTAGAAGCAAGGAGACATTTTAAGAGATCCAACCCAAGGAATACTCCACTTCCCAGTGATTTGCTTGGGGAATGGGGTAAATATTGCACACTAGAATGGGTTACTGAACAAATTCAAAATCAAATAGAATATGCAAGTATAGATTCAAACATAATAGAAGATGAAATCAACATGTGTAGAGGATGTTAAAGAAAGGTACATTTGGAATTTTACAAAATGTTGTTTCCTTACAGTTTTGACACTATTAACTATTTTAATATTCATCATTATATTTTTTTTCACTGAAATAAATGGTCTTTCACAAGTGATAAAATATCCTGCAATGTGGGAATATGGACGACAATATCGTGTAGAAAGTGTAGATGTAAAGAGATGATCCTTTGATTGTGGCATCATGGTTGATTTCAAGAAATCCAGTCAAGCAAGCTCAAAATATAAGGATATTATTGAAGGGAATCTACAATATGTTGGGAAAATCCAATAAATTATTGAGTTGGATTACCACTCTTTTAAATGTTGTATTTTTAAGTGTAGATGGTATGAAGCATTCGAGAGGAACGAATACATGATACCCATAGTGGATTGTTTTTTATAGATTCCTCGAGGTTCCTACTGGAGGATAAGGAGCCTTATGTTCTACCAATTCATTGTGAGAAGGTATTTCTTTAACTCAAATAAGAAGCAGTAGCAATTTTTAGTGCTAGAAGTTAACTCTTTATTACTAAAGAGTCAAGCCTAGCAAAACTTAAGTTAATGGTTTTAGGAAAACTTAGAGAGTGGTAGGATCAACATGACGACAATGAGATGACTTTAAATCAATAGTTGGCCTTTGGGCATGGATTTCATTAAATACAAATAACCCTATCTCAACATTCTATGGGAAGGAGGTCAAGCTAACAAAATGTATATCAGCTCCAAGGCTATAGAGAAATGGAATGAGTAAATGAAGAAAACAAAACTGCAAGTTAATCAAAAAGAACCTTGATCCTTGATACACTTACAGGGAAGAATACTCAACATTCAGAAACCCTTTCTAACTATGAATATAAGTCTCAAATGTCGTCGGTGGTGAAAACTACATTATATCCTATACTATAGTCTTCTCAGCATTGAATTGCATACATATATCCTATAGCAGCAAAACACATTTAAGCAGATGAAAAAGAAAGAAATGATAAACTGAGGATAGGGAAAAAACAAACTGATCATAAACTTTCTTATCAGTTGAAATATTTACATATAAGTCTTGCATAAGGTTTTTCAAAATATTCTATACGTTTTTCACCCTCTGCAACTCTCTCTCTCTCTCAGTCCCTCAGACTGAATCCCCCCCTTTACATATGATTTTCCATGAGGTTTATAGATCTATGAGATGTCAACTATTTTCTCAAAGTTTGGATCTGATCTACTCAAAATAGACATATATGACACCTACTAGGGTCGAATTTTCACTTAGTCATATCAACAAGATTATAAAAAATCCGGAAAATCAGTTCCATACCTAAAATCTAGGGTTTGACATTTAAATCATTAAATACATTCAAATAAAATAAAATATTTGAGGATATTTAGAAAAAATATCATCCTTGAACATCCATGTGTCTTCCTGACTTTAAACCTTTGTGTGGAATGTGTGGAATCAAACTAAGGGCTGAATGTCCCATTTCACATCATATGGTGGATTTCTGAAAATAGGGCTACAAAATCACTTCATATCTCCCAAACCATAATAGTCATGTAAAAAATGAGAGATTGTTTTAGATTATGTCATTATTGATAAAATCCTCTTTCAATTTTTAAAAATACATCTTCATATCCTCCTAATCTGTGCCCAAAGATGATGACTAAAATAGGAAATTCTAGAATTTTCAAATATAAAAATTGAGTTGTAAATATCTACTTGTATCTCCCAAACCATGACACCTGTGTAAAACATGAGAGAGGTTTTTTGATATGAGCTTATTCCTGAGAAAAACCTCTTCCTGTTTTTCAAAATACCTCTCCATCGCCTCATAATCTGTTCCCAAAGTTGATGACTAAAACAGGAAATTCCAGAATTTTCAAATATGAAAACTGAGTTGTAAATATTTGCTTGTATCTCCCAAAAAGTGACACATGTGTAAATACCAAGAGAGATTTTTGTATATGAGATCGTTCTTGATAAAATCCTCTTTTGGTTTTCAGAAATTCCTCCATTTTTGGTCAGAGACTGAGTTTTAACTTGACTACAAAAAAAGACATTTCCAAAAAATCCCCTATTTTCAACAGTCTCTTTCCTCCTTTTTCATACAATATTGTTCCAAAAATCTTTTTTTATGATAAAAAATGGTGCACGAAGGATACAAAATGTTTAAACGCATCCCTTATAATCTCAAAACCATCTCCAAACCCCAAAACTATGTCATTTTCTTGAAAGCAAACTGTTGTGAGAACTTCCTGTAGCACCTACTTCAAAACTTCAATTTCAAGCTTCAAAACCTCTCATAAGACCTAATAATAACCAAACCGATATAGGAAGGCATTATTTTGAGTATATAGGAAAAATATGAATCTTTAAGACCAAAATTTGGCCATGCAAATATTAGAGCTAACATTAGCTCCACAGGGGATGGCATGCTCCATGTTAGCTGCCAAGAAATTTTGTAGACATGTGTCTAATACTGAGAACATCCCTTCAAATTTATTCAAACTGAAAATTGAAAAAACTTCTGAAAAAAACCAAACTAAAATCCAAACTAACAAACTGAACAAGCTTCCAGTGTCTCCATTGGGCGATGGAGTCATTCTCCTAGTCCTTCCAAATTTTTGCAACTTATAACATATTCGTGCCAATATACAAACTCATCTACTAGGAAACTGAGAAACAATCATATGTTGAGAACTGTGGTATGTTCATGATTTAAGAGTAGCTCTGCTTCTTTATTTCACACTATAAACTAATTAAAATCTGAAAGACATTCTGCAAACTAAACCAAATGCTCATGAATTGCGATTCTTTATGTACACCCCTACACTAGCTGGATCATTTGTTACTATGCTTAAGTATAAACAAACTTCCATATAAGCCATTCAAATAATTGGATCATAAACTGAAAAATGCTTGCCTCTTTATGCACATATATATATAGCTAAAAAAACTGAATAATAGAACACGAAATAAACTATCAATTCATTCTTATAGCTATGAAAATCTACCTTTATAATGTGAAAGAGATAAGAATGATGACTCCAATGCAAATCCAAGAATCTAGCCATGAGGTCATCAAAATCATCCGAGAATACCTCTTTTTGTTTTTCAAAAGAAATGGACTGCAAGTTGATGTCATGCTAATCATACATATGATATTTGCTACAAATTCAGGTTCAAAAATGAAGGATGCAGGCTTGTTGATCCCTCATGATAGTTTCTCAATGGTTGGTGATGAATAGGAGATTAATTGCCCTTGTATTTCCTTAATATTCTCCTTATCCAGAAAAACACAAAGTTGTTGCAATATATTTCCATTGTCTTTCAAAATTTCTAGTGCAATTTGACAAGAAGAAAACTGATTTTCGTGATTTATAATTGGAGCAAACATATCTTCATATTCATAGAAATCAAAAAAATTTACAGCGGAAATTTGATTATTTTCCTCTATTTCAATTTCTTGGGAAAGCACATGATTTTGATAACCATGAGAAACCTGTTGAGAATCATGCAGAACAATTTCTTCTTTAACCATTTCTTGATTACAAACACCCTAAACTTCAAACCCCATACAACATTCCTCAAAAAGAATGTCAACAGAGTATCTTTGTTTAAATGCAGCATAAAAATCCTTCAGTGAATGAATGCTAGCAACGGGGAGGGATTGACACCATTCACGAGCATGTTCTTCAAAAGAAAATCTTAACATCTTGATTAAGACATCCTCATGGACAAAATCATGTTCAAGCATGCATTTATGAAAATTTAATAAGTGTTCACCAGGATGATCATGCTTGCTTCCTTTGAATCTGGTAAGATATTCATCCCATTCATCTATAGTAGGCGTTGGATGTGGGAAACCAACTATGTTTGAGAAATCACAAAATGCATACCTCTAAGCAAGAACATCATCCATTTCAAACCAGTGAAGTCACCAATATATTCATCTATCATGGAGTGGAGTCGCCAGGTGAATGATATGCAGTCTGATATATGTTCACTTCTTATTCACCATCAATAAGAGAATCCAATCGATGTCGTTCTCCCAGGGAAGATTACTTCATTTCCATCCCCAGCAATGGCGCAAAAATATGTTAGTGCTAGAAGTCAACTCAAGACTTCTATTGAGTGAAGCCTGGCATATCTTGTTTCAAAATGTTCAATAAGTTTATGAAGGTAGAAAGATCACACATTTGATTTCAATGAGGCTTATGATTTGAGCTATTTAAACCACTTTCCTATGTGCAGCAAACCAGGTAAATAAAACATTTGATCAGTGAAATAAGAAAAGTGATATGGTATGGAAGAATTGTGGAACAAAAACTGATAAATTCACCAAAGAGAAACATGTTCTTTAATGCCTTTACTCAGTAGAAGAATGAATCATTACTCAGAAACCCTTTCCAAATAAGATTCAAAGGGCTTAAACATTTATGTGGCAAAGATTGCAATATATCCTATAAAGAAACCTTCTCAACACAAATTTGCAGTCATGTATCATAAAATAGAAAAATATGTTCAATATGAAGTAAAATAGATGATAAACAGAGAATAGAAACACACACTAACCATTGGCTTCATAAGAAACTGATACATTTACATAAGAAAATATAAGCAAAAATTGGCTCTTGAAAGTTTTACAATGAAATCCAAAATAGGGATCTCCCCCCTCTCTCACTCTTTCCAATCCTCTCTTTTATAAATATGTTACATTATTCTCAAGATCCAAGAAAAATGGATCCAAAAACCTCCATCCGAAATTCGAAATGATGAGGTGGCTAGGCAATTTTTAGGAAAAATAAATTGTCAAAATTATGGAAAAATGATTCTCAAAGATCTACCCATTTCTCCCAAACGATGACAGTTGTGTAAAATCCGAGAGAAATTTTTGTGTATGATTCTACTATTGAGAAAAAAACTCTTTCACTTTTCAAAAATAACCTTCCAGCTACCCAGGATATGTTCCCAAAGATAATGACTAAAACAGGAAAATTCCTGAATTTCTAAATCTGGAAAATGAGTTGTAAAGATTCATTAGAATATCCCAAACCATGACACTTGTGTAAAATAAAAGAGAGGTTTTTGTAGATAAGTTTTTCTGGATAGAAACCTCTTTCAATTTTAAAAAATAACCTTCCAAGTGCCTGGAATCTGTTCCCAAAGATAATGACTAAAACAAGAAATTTCTTGAATTTCTAAATCTGAAAAACGAGTTGTAAAGATTCATTCAAATATCCCAAACCATGGAACCTGTGTAAACAATGAAAGATTTTTTTGTATATTATATTATTATTTAGAAAATCCTCTTTCATTTTACTGATATTTATCACCATATGCTCGAAACCCATGCCAAAAGTTGATGACTAAAATAGGAAAATTCCAAAATTTCTTGTAACTTCTTGCTAAAAATTAGGTCAACGTGATGATGTGTTCCCAAAATATTCTCCATCAAGAATTCAACCTTCCTTATCAAGTAAAAACGTGTTTTAAATATATATGAGTCAAAATTTAAAGGATGTGGTATCCCTAAAAAATAGGAGTCCTAGATAGTGACAACAAACCCTAATTTCTAGGCAACAATTTTACACTAGAATATGTCTTTGACTAATCAAGATCCACTTGGAAAATAAGTTTCCCTTCCCTCTGATATTAATTGATTGATCTCCAACTCACCTCAGCAAGTAAATAGGTTGAATAGGTGGATGGTCTCATAATCATCCTTCAAAACCGTGTCATTTGTCTAAAAACATGTTTCTCTACAGGAACTTCCTATACCACCAAAACACTTTTTCTGCATAGGAAAATTGTAGGAACTTCATGTAGCGCCCTTTTCAAAATATTAATTTTAGACTTTAAAACCCGTCATATGACCTTAATATGGACAAAAATATGCTAAGAAGACTTTATTATCTTTATATAAACAAAATATGAATTTTTAAGACCAAAATTTGATCATGAAAATATTAGTGCTAACAGTGATCATTAATCTATTAATTCATAGTTTATTACAATAATATATATGTGTTTATAAATCAAAAGAAAATTATAAGATATGTCCAATATATGTATGTCATTCATGTGCAAGGATTTTTCTATGAATATATTTTGGACCCGAAATTGATATTTTTCATACATTATGATCCAAGATTAAGACATGTACTTGATGATGCATTAGTGGATATTGGGAAAAATAATGATGGCCAACGAAATGAGAGAGATGGATTAAAGAACATCGAAGAAATTAGCATCCATGATGATGTTGAAGATGGTTATTTTTAGGCACAAGAAGACAACAATCTAGAGTTAGATGATGTTATGGAAGACAACAATACGGATGGAATAGAAAATGATGATCCAAATACATCTGGTAATAATATAGATTGTCTACAGTCAAATTTCAATGATGATGAAGATGATGTAGGTAAAGATGAGGAAGATTGTAATATTAAATACTTGAAATAACATATGGACATTGACAATGATACACTGGATGGCATTGTTGCATAAAATAATGTTAATGACCAAGACTTCTAAATTTTCAGAATTATGTGTAATCCATGTTTTTAAAATGTTGACTCTTATGGCCTAAACTTTGAAATTCTTCAGTATTGTTTGTGTCGATATAAATTTCCTATTGCAATATCCTTAAAGTGTTCAATATTTTCTATGAATTGTTGGAAAAAAAATTAGGATTACTTGGATAAGAGTTAGCATGGTTAGTGGTCATTTATTGGCAATTATTAAAAAATATAATTACATATATTGTATATGTAAAACAATGTAAATCCAAACCATTAGGATAAATGTATCCAAAGTTTGTTCATTAATTTATATTTTAAAACAAATTGAAATAATTCACTAAGCCTAAGCCTAAGACCTTAATCTTTATACCATCTAACCCCTAACCCCTTGAAACATGGACAATATCGAAGATTATGTGGGGACATCAAACATCCTTGAGTCTTAAAACCCTCCCATACCATCAAGGCATGTGCCTAGTATAACCATGTCAAATTTCAACGCATACAGACACAATTTGGAGAAATTTCAACATTGGCCTCATTCACTGCTAACCATGTAGGGTCAATGGATGTCATTAATCCCTTCACCCAATATAATCCCTAACCAATTAAACATTAAACTACTTGCATGTTGGACGCTATAAATTTATTTTGGGATGTCTCAACTTAATAGAATCATGGTTTAATCATCTTGAAGAATGCCACAAGAAAAAGACAAATACATGGAAAGTGGCATCTTCATCAGGTTTTGTTGTAAAGATGGGTATGTCGGGTATGATATTTGTTTTCATGGATGGAAAAATTGGGTCATGATGAATATGATGATGATGATGATGGAAACGAAAACCATGATGATGGTGATGATGAAGATAATGATGTCCCCGAGTCTTAAAAACCTCCCATACCATCAATGCATGCACCTAGTATAAACATGTAAAATTTCAACGCATATAGTCACATTTTGAAGAAATTTCAACATTTGCCCCATTAATTGTTCATTGTGAGGGGTCGGTGGATGACATTGGTGATGGGCATGTTGGAAGTTCCAAGACATTTCAAGAGAGTTATGACAAAAATTATATAGAAGGGAATGGTGAATGATGACAATGAGATCGATGTGCATGATGAAAATTGATGAAAATGTGGACGATCTCAAATATTATGTGGGGACATCATACATACTTGAGTCTTGAAACCCTCCCATACCATCAAGGCATGTGTCTAGTCTAACCATGTCAAATTTTGACGCATACATTCACATTTCGAAGAAATTTCAACATTGGCCTTATTCACTGCTCACTGTGCGGGGTCAGTGGATGACATTGGTGAAGGGCATGTTGGAAGTTCCAAGACATTTAAAGAGATTTCCGACAAAGATTCTATAGAAGGGAATGACGAATGATGTCAATGAGATTGATGTGCATGATGTACATTGATGCAACTATGGATGATCTCTAAGGTTATGTGGGAACATCATACATACTTGAGTCTTGAAACCCTCCCATATCATCAAGGTATGTGTCTAGTATAACCATGTCAAATTTTGATGCATGCAGGCACAAATTGAAGAAATTTCAATGTTGGCCCCATTCACAACGTACTTTGCGGGGTCGGTGGAAGAAATTTGTGATGGGTTTATTGGAAGTTACATGACATTTCAAGAGAGTTCTGAAAAAGATTCTACAAATGGAAATGATGAATGATGACAATGATATGTCCATGATGAACATTGATGAAAACATATTGGATGATCTCAAATATTATGTGGGGACATTAGAAATCCTTGAGTCTTGAAACCCTCCCATACCATCAAGGCATGTGTCTAATCTAACCACATCAAATTTCGACGCATACAAGCACAATTTGAAGAAATTTCAACATTGGCCCCATTCTCCGCTCACTATGCAGGGTTGGTGGATGAAGTTTGTGATGGGTGTATTGGAATTTCCATGACATTTCAAGAGAGTTCCGACAAATATTCTAAGAATGGAAATGACGAATGATGACAATGATATGTTCATGATAAACATTGATGCAAACTTAGATGAGTCTTGAAACCCTTACATAACGTCAAGGCATGTGTTTACTCTAACTACATCAAATTTCGATGCATATAGGCACAATTTGAAGAAATTTCAACGTTGGCCCCATTCACTGCCCACTATGTGGGGTTGGTGGATGATATTTGTGATGGGTGTATTGGAAGTTCCATGACATTTCAAGAGAGTTCCAACAAATATTATACAAATGTAAATGACGAATGATGACAATAATACGTCCATGATGAACATTGATGCAAATGTGGACAATCTCAAAGATTATCTAGGGACATCAAACATCCTTGAGTCTCGAAACCCTCCCATAACATCAAGGCATGTGTCTACTCTAACTACATCAAATTTCGATGCACACAGGCATAGTTTGAAGAAATTTCAATGTTGGCCCCATTCACTGCCCACTATGCGGGGTTGGTGGATGATATTTGTGATGGGTGTATTGGAAATTCCATGACATTTCAAGAGAGTTCCAACAAAGATTCTACAAATGGAAATGGCGAATGATGAAAATGATACGTCCATGATGAACATTAATGCAAACGTGGACAATCTAAAAGACTATCTGGGGACATCAAACATCCTTGAGTCTTGAAACCCTCCCATATCGTTAAGGCATGTGTCTAGTCTAACAATGTCAAATTTCAATGCATACAAGCACAGTTTAAAGAAATTTCAACGTTGGCCCCATTCATTGCTCATTGTGCGGGGTCAGTGCAAGATGCCAATTGTGATGGTTGTATTGGAAGTGCCATGACATTTCAAGAGAATTCCAACAAAGATTCTACAAATGGCAATGAAAAATGATGACAATGATACGTCCATGATGAAAATTGATGAAAACATACTGGACGATCTCAAAAATTATGTGGGGACATTACATATCCTTGAGTCTTGAAACCCTCACATACCATAAAGGCATGTGTCTAATCTAACCACATCAAATTTTGACGCATACAAGCACAATTTAAAGAAATTTCAGCATTGGCCCCATTCACCGCTCACTATGGGGGGTTGGTGGAAGACATTTGTGATGGGTGTATTGGAAGTTCCATGAAATTTCAAGAGAGTTCTGACAAAGATTATACAAATGGAAATGACGAATGATGACAATGATATGCCCATGATGAACATTGATGCCAACATAGATGATCTCAAAGATTATGTGTGGACATCAAACATCCTTGAATCTTGAAACCCTCCCATAACGCCAAGGCATATGTCTACTCTAACTACTTCAAATTTTGATGCATACAGGCACAGTTTGAAGAAATTTAAAAGTTGGCCCCATTCGTTGGCCACTATGTGGGGTTGGTGGATCATATTTGTGATTGGTGTATTGGAAGTTCCATTACATTTCAAGAGAGTTCCAACAAACATTCTACAAATGGAAATGACAAATGATGACAATGATACATCCATTATGAACATTGATGCAAATGTGGACAATCTCAAAGATTATCTGGGGACATCAAACATCCTTTGTCTTGAAACCCTCCCATAAAATCAAGGCATGTGTCTAGTCTAACTACATCAAATTCTGATGCATACAAGCATAGTTTGAATAAATTTCTACATTGGCCCCATTCACTCCTCACTATGCGGGGTTGGTGGATGACATTTGTGATGGGTGTATTGGAAGTTCCATGACATTTCAAGAGAGTTTCGACAAATATTCTATAGATGGAAATGGTGAATGATGACAATGAGACATGCACGATTAACGTTGATTAAAACGTGGATGATCTCAAAGATTATGTAGGGACATCAGAAATCCTTGAGTCCTGAAACCCTGCCATACCATCAAGGCATTTGTCTAGTCTAACAATGTAAAATTTCAACGCATACAAGCACATTTTGATTAAATTTCAACATTGGCCCCATTCATTGCTCATAGTCCAGGGTCGTTGCAAGATGACATTTGTGATGGTTGTATTTTTAGTGCCATGACATTTCAAGAGAGTTCTGAAAAAGATTCTATAGATGGAAATGATGAATGATGACAATGAGACATCCATTATGAACATTGATGTAAACATGGAAGATCTCAAATATTATGTGGGGACATCCAACATCCTTAAGTCTTGAAACCCTCCCATACTATCAAGGAAATTGTCTAGTCTAACCATGTCAAATTTTGATGCATACAAGAACAGATTGAAAAAATTTCAATGTTGGCCCCAGTCACTGCTCACTATGTGGGGTCATTGGATGACATTTGTGATGGGTGTATTGGAATTTCCATGAGATTTCAAGAGAGTTCTGACAATGATTCTATAGAAAGGAATGATGAATGATGACAATGAGATGTGCATGATGAACGTTGATGCAAACATGGACGATCTCAAAGATTATGTGGGAACATCGGACATCCTTGAGTCTTGAAACCCTCCCATACCGCCAAGGCATGTGTCTAGTCTAACCATGTCAAATTTTGACACATACAGACACAAATTGAAGAAATTTAAATGTTGGCCCCATTCACTGCTCACTATGAGGGATCAATGGATGACATTTGTGATGGGTGTATTGGAAGTTCCATGGCATTTCAAGAGAGTTCCAACAAAGATTCTACAGGTGGAAATGACAAATGATGACAATGAGACGTCCATTATGAACATTGATGCAAACATGGACGATCTCAAATATTATGTGGGGACATCAAACATCCTTGAGTCTTGAAACCCTCCCATACCGTCAAGGCATGTGTCTAGTCTAATCATGTCAAATTTTGATGCATATAGGCACATATTGAAGAAATCTCAACATTGGCCCCATTCATTTCTCATTTTGTGGGGTCGGTGGAAGATAATTGTGATGGGTGTATTGGAAGTTCCATGACATTTCAAGAGAGTTCTGACAAAGATTCTACATATGGCAATGATGAATGATGACAATGAGACATGGACGATCGCAAAGATTATGTGTGTGGTGGATGGATTTCATTAATCCCTTGACCATATATAATCCATAAGCAATTAACCATTAAACTACCTAACCCCTAACCCCCAAATCCCTTATCCCTTGACCCTTAATCCTATAAACTGTATCCCCTAATCCCTTAACCCTTAATCCCTAGACCCCAAATCCCTAAATACCCTAATCCCCAAAGCCCCTATCCACTTAACTCCCAACAACTCAACAAATTAACTATTTAGGCACAACATGCATTAAATTGGAAGCCAAACTAGAAGCTAAAAAGGAAGCTAAGTTGGATGCTAACCAAGAAGCTAAATTGGAAGCTAAACTTGGCACTAACTTAGGTGCTAAATTGGGCAATAAAGTGGGAACTAAATCACGCGCTATTAGCACCAAATTTAGCACCAACTTGGGTTGCTCGACGCAAATATCGCCAAAAATAGTGCAGAATTTAGCAAAAAAGTAGAGAAAATACATTAAAACAACGAGTGGAAGCAAAAGGGAGCTAAAAAGGAAGCTAATCACAAGGATTTGTTGTAGTGCACCCTTAGAAATTGGCTCTCACATCCTTAGAATCCTGAATGATGGATACATGGGCTTGGTAGGAGTAAATTTAGTCATGATGTCACACAAATGGGGTGGAAGCCCCACAGGATGGGAAGAATACCCCAGGACATATTTTGCGCTAGGATTGGGGACGTTGCAGTAGCAGACAGTTATAGACAATGCAGAGTTGAGATGCATCTCCCCAAGACCTGGGCGCGACACTTGGATCTTGGATGATGGCCCTATTATGGTGATGATGTCACCTCCTAGGGTATGATGCAACCAGTGTTTGATGCACACATGGGGTACTGATCCAGGAGGATTTGTGATCGCTCAAAAATGCAAATTTTTAAATGTTGAAGCAAATTGCACCATTGAGTAGTGCTCAATGAGACATTTTCGATGGCACAAATAGCTTCTCAATCCGACTTTGTATGACAAATTTAACGTGTTTTGAAGTTGTTGACCAACAGTAAAAATGTCAACTTGGCAGGGAACACATGGCACTTTCTAGTAACGACACATGACAATTTGTAGAAGTGACAAAGTGGTAGATTGCATATGTGACACGTGGAAACTGCAAAGGTGAAATGTGTTAGTTGATGGTTGGTCCACATGGCAAGGCAAAAGTTTGTTTGTACAACCACGGACGCAGGACTCTAAACTGATATCACTCGGGAAATAAACCAACACCATAACATTCGGAAATTATGATCCTTATTCAACCATATGCAAAAGTTTTTATTTAAATTTGATTTTGTGCAATATGGCGACAAAAAGGGCGCCAGGAAAGGTCGACCCAACAAAATATCTCCAACGTTTTCAAATATTCACACTAACTATAAAGTCAAATGTATGGCTTGATTAACCTAGCCAACAGAAATATATTTAAATTTTATCCATTACCCAAATCCCATGAAATCCCATGTATCCACCATACCATAAGAAATTTATGATTTCTAATTTAATGTTCCAAGATATGGTGGGATTCGAATTTAATATGCTAAGATTAATTTAGTATCATGGGATTCGACTTTCCATATAAATTTCCGTGAGATTGGATCATAGTTTATGGCATATTTATATGCCAAATGTCATTAAATTCAAAGGGGTTATACCATATAAAGTTTATATATGGTCAAAACTCATTTAATGGGATTCCACCTTAAATATCTAGGGGAGTTGGTTGGGATTTATGCCATATGACATAAAGTGGATAAAATATGGTTACTTCAAACTTTGTTTGGTATTATTAAATACCATATATATTATAACCATTAAAAAGTGGATCAAGATTATTATATGTGGATATTATAATATTTTTGGGGATTGTGGATCATATAAGATGGTTAAACAAATATTTTCTATCCTATTAAAGTTGGATTTTAAACCAATTTAGTTATGGGCCTTTTGCTATTTAAGAAAGGGAATTTTTCCATTGCGGGGTTGCATTTTTGGAGAGAATTGCTATGTAAATGTAGAGATATTTCATGCATAGAAAATTGGAGAAGTGGGTTTTAGCCAGAGCTTTGTTGGAGACAGAATTGTATGCGGGTTGGGAGAAAACTTGATGTAATTTCAGCATTTGGCATCATAATGAATCAGTCGCTTACATTGGAATCGGACCCAAAGATGTAGCCAAGGAGGGGTGAACTCCATCAATAACTTGTGTTTTGTCTCTTCTTTATTCTCTATTATTCTTCTTCATTTCACAATTCTCATTTATTTAATTATTTCTGCATGGATCAATTTCACCTGGATAGGCATCTGTTATAACTACACCCACTACTTATAGCTTTACAGTGAGATATGGGCATGGAACTGAATCTACTTGCTATGGAGTTGAATCCACGACCCCCTATGACTACTGGATCTTTTGCTAGTGAGAGTAACGGTGAAGACTTTTAAATGGAAGGGAAGCTTGGTGAGATAGGGGTCAAACTCTTACTAATAAGCACTCTACTCTTTCTTGCTTTGATGTTTCTAGCTTAGATGCTAGTAAGATTGAATCAACAGGCAGAACAAATGCTTCAACAGATTATACCATAGGCCTTGGATCTTTATCATATGTATTTGGGCAAAGCACAGCCTCTATGGGATCAATTGATTCAAGGTCAATGACTTCCTGTGCTCTTGCCGACTTAGATGCTACTTAAGATTTTATAGCTCGTATAGTTGTATAATACTGTCACTGGTCCTTCTACAATCTTAGTGTTAGAATATAGAAGATTGTGTGCTCGTTTTACCATTGACGATACCCTCGTCACCCAACCATAGGCCGAAACCACCCCCCGAACACCTTAACCTTGACTGAGAATTACTCCGAAAGCAAACCCTAGGCTAGATAGCCAAACAAGGTGTAGCGCATCTTCCTCCAAGGATAGCACACCAACAATAGTTGATCAGATAGTCCAAACCCTAGCCAAGAGATAGTCCAAGCCAATACTGAAACTGGTTGTTGTAGCAGCTGCACCTGCAGCTCTCCTCCACACGTGCGCACCAAACTGGGAACTGCAGTGCACACCAGTTGCTCTCTGCAATTCTAAGATGTGTCAAATGAGAACTGGCACCCTGTATTTATAGTGGCTCTGCCAGACTTGTTGGGGCCGACTTCTCTTTCTGGGTACATGTATGTTCAGTATATTATTATTATTATTGGTCGACTTCTTCTCTTGGAGGCTAATAGCCTAATATAAATTATCTTCTTGAGCTGACAAGACTTCTAGGGTTATTAGCCAACTCATTAGGGTTTTCTCTTGCTTTTTGGAGTCTTCTATTCTCGTCAGGTTTACACATGGAGATAAATACCTCCCACAACTACCATAATATTAACACTCCCTCCTAACTAGGGAGGTATTACAGGTAATGGTCTTGAGCACAAAAACATACCATTTACCAGGTAGAATCAACATAGTCGTTTAGACTATCTCATGACTAGATCATGAGCATCACCATCACTATCAGTGGCATCATCTCTTGAAACCATACTTCATCTAAGTAATTAGACACGATACTGGATAAGTCACTCACACCATAGAGTGATACAAGAGTCATTCTTATCATCTAGAAGAATAAATGCTCTGAACTATTTTCCGTCTGGAAAATCTCTGTTCATCATTCATCTGGATGATAATTATCTCCAATAAACTATTGATAGTATTCAAGGCAATTAGAACAAAGATAGAACACAACTGTGTCTGTTCATAGTAGTACATAACTACAATCCAGTGGTACACTACCGCACCAAGTAACACACAAGTACTTGATCAACAACATATAGTCACGAACAGTGGAACATATCCACCACAGTAGTCTTCATCTACTGTCATACAGTATTCATAACAAATATCTGATAGCAACCTGCATAGAAACAATGTTATGATATAAACTGAATTATTTGGGCCAATCTTTCACTCACATATGTGAGCTCTGAAAGAATATCTGCCTCATGAACAGTGGAACATATCCACCACAATAGTCTACATCTACTGTCATATAGTCTTCATAACAAACATCTTCTAGCAACCTGCACAGAAAAAATGTTATGATATAAACTAAATCATCTAGGCCAATCTTTCACTCACATCTACAAGATCTGAAAGAATATCTGCCTCAAAGTAGAATAATGAGATATCTAGACTATTCTTCTCAAGCAAGGAAGAATAACTGTCATATCTTCTGAACCTGGACCATTCCCCACTCTGGGCCATTCTTCCTACACTAATCAAAGTGCACCCTGGAGAGAGTGTATAACCCTAAGGAATGTTGAGTCTGGACCATTCCCCACCCTGGGCCATTCCTCCTAGACTAATCAAAGTGCACCCTAAGGAGAATGTATAAACCCTAAGGAATGTTTGTCCTTGATTTTTGAGCCTGGACCATTCCCCACCCTGGGCCATTCCTCCTACACTAATCAAAGTGCACCCTGGAGAGAATGTATAAACCCTAAGGAATGACTGTCCAAACCATTTCCTTTGTTAAC
>JASDQU010736976.1:259470-272600 GCA_032191745.1 Picea mariana | reverse complement strand
CAACCCTGTGCACGTATCCTTGATCCAGTAGCTCTCAAGCCACCGCACTCCAGATCTGATGGCTGGCACGATTTCATGAACCGGGAGTTCACGATGCAGCGACTCCAAAATCCCTTTCCGCTCCAATCCCCGAACTCCAAAATAGAAAAATTCGAGTGCGGAATTTTGGGATTTTGTGAACCAGGAGTTCGCAATGAAGCGACCCCAAAACCTCTTGTCGCTCCAAACCTCGAACTTCGAAATTTCGAAATGTCGAACTTCTGAACTTTGTTGATTGTTAAACCTCAAAGGGTTTCTTGACCTTCTTCTTCTTTCTTCTCTTGCTCTGTGCGCAAAGGCATTGTTCCTCCTGAGCTTTGAGACTTTGAATAAGTCCACCCTCGCACACTCCTTGGGCTACTGAGTATTTTTATAAACTCATATCCGAAGTATTTCTTGTAAAGAAATGCTTCACGCCCTCCTAGCATTCTTCGACTCGATGCACACCTTGAAGAGCCTTTCTCCACAGAGTGTCCAACAACTCTACAAGTGTCTCTCCTTGACATGTCTTCTCTCTTAACTCAAAATAGAGTCTCTCCTGTGCAAACTTCCACACACTCAATGCCCTCCTGATAGAGCTTTACAGAATCTTCAGTAGCTCTATTTCTTCACTGTGCCTTCCTCTGCACAGTTCCTCCTCCAGAGTATTCAGTAACTCTAAGGCTTCCTTTGAGTCTGTGAACCCTCCTGGTGTGCACTCCTTACATGTTCTTTCTGAATCTGCAGAGCTCAGACGCGCACTCCTTGCGCTGGCTACATAACTTCCAATGTTCTGTTGTGCACTCCTTGCATAGCCTAAAGAACCCAGATGGATATCACAACTTAATCAAATAGATAAATTCTATATATCCCTATAGATGAAAACCTAACATACATCTACAGCATTCATTCATGAAACATAAATACATGAACAACCATATGCAGGAAAAACTGTTTTTCTATTAATCCCTGTGTCTCTATATAGATGATTTACAAAGGCTGGACTATAACAAGTCACAGCTCTCTCTCTCTCGAGACCTCTCTTCTCTGGTCTCTCTTCCTAACCCTCTACTCTAATTCCTTCCTCTCCTATTACAAAATGAGGGCTCCCATGATCTTATCGTCAACCACCATCTCTGAGCTATCACTATCATAGAGCGGCTCCTACTCCTACGGCTACATTACATAAATGCATGTCGCAGGCCTGACTGATCTGGACTTAGCTGCAGGTAACCATTAAAGGAAACCTCAACTACTACCTGTACAAAGGCATGATCTAGCATTAAAATCCTTACAACATTTATTGAAACTACGAATTTCAAAATTGAGAGGGTTGCGCCTCTTCCTTTCTCCATTAAATGTGTGTTGGATGTGCTAGCTAGCTGGCATGTTGTTGATGTGGAGTGATGCTCTTGCATCATTTACTTTAGCCAACAATGTTTTGTGCACTATGGCATTAAACCTTTCAAACATGAGGTATTGTCTGATGTTGCACCCCTTTAACTTTTTTATGTTATTTTGGAACAACCATGTACATGGAAGGATTATCAGACCAAGCTCCTCACCTTGCCATTCAAAATGTGTACTCCCCAACTAGACCTTTCTTATGGGGTACCGAGCACCCCAAATTGAGATCGTAAGCAAAATTTGTGCCCCTATGAATTTTATGTATCAACTAACCACTTCGACACCCGCAAACCTTTTGGAATTTCATATTCTGGGGTTAGGGTTTGGATGTTTAGTTTTTTCTCATTGATTATTTATGTTAAAATTCCTTTACGACCTCTTTGTAATCAACTTCTTGCGAATGAGAATAATGGTCACATCTCTCTCTACAAAGATAAGCTACCACCATTGTAGCTAGGTTGTGTGCTTTGCATTTTACATTCTTTTGTATTCCAAACAATCATTAATAGAATATGAGTTTAACTGTATTATTGTGCTTCTCACAATATCTGTGTGTGTTCCCTTGTTTTATATTTTCCTTCATGTCATTCTCAATATAATCAAGATCATCTCAACACTCATATAGTTAGCTCCTAACCCTCTTTACATTTTATCATTTATTTCCATAACTCTTGGTTGAACATGCTTAAGGTATTTGGCTACTCTGGCACTGGCCTATGTAACATATATTGAGGTGTGTAGTTGGAAATGAATTGTATTATGCAGGTTGTTTCCAAGGATTGGGATAACCCTTGTGTCTTCAAGGAGATGGAATAAAGTGAATGGGATATTATTCTAAGGTGGAAGTTTTTCATTACCTGTGTTGTGCTCATCCCCAATAGCACCCTCATGCGTCCTGCTAGTTTGAGTGATAAAAACAATTGGCATCATTTTTAGGGAGGACTTTGTGGGTTTATCTATAGATTTTGACGACATTGTCCCAAAAGGGTTGAAACATTTTTTGGCATTGTTTTTGGGGATGTCTTTTTTGGTTCGTTTCCTACCTCTTGATGACATCATCCTGCTAGGTTGAGTATTTTATTTGTATGGTATCTTGATGATATTATTGTTATTTCTAACTTGATTGTCTCATCTGGAAAATACACCAAATTCAAATACAACAAAAAGGTACTCTACAAGAAGGAAATCCCAAGGTCTACTTTTCCTTCTTCCTGAACCTGACCTTGTTTATCATAGAAGGAAGCATAGGCTTCAAGAAAGGGAAGTAAATAATTGTGTAGGATTTGAAACTTTATTTGATATAATAATATTATTTATTGATTCAAGTCCTCTAACTCAAACGATTGCTCCATGGTTGACAGATGCTTTCAAGCCATTTTATTTTTTTAACATTACAGGTTATTCTCATGATATCCCATCTTCTTTGGAGAAATTCCCAATGGTCCATGGTGATAATATTATTGGTGCATGAGATAATTTGGATGTGTTCATGGAACATATCACCACTCTGGGAATTTTTCATTTAGATGTTTTATATAGATGTTTTTATTTTTCATTTAAAAAGGATGTTAGGAAGTGGTTTTTATCATTACCTGAAAATTGCATAAATTCTTTCAAGTGTGCCAAAATGTTTTCTTTCATAAATGGTTGGAAAAGAAAGATGTTCGATTTCTTTTAAGTGCTTTGACTAACATTAGGAGAAATAAAAATGAAACCAATGATGAATTTGAAAAAATATTTGACAAGATTGTGCAGGATATTCCTCAAACTCATCAGCCAACCGCAGACACCATATTGATGTATTACATGAATGTCTTTCAAGGAAATCTCATCTTCTTCCTCTATAATGCTAAGCCTAAAACTCTTGTTGTTGCCAATATCAATGCTAAGGATATTGATGAGAATTGGAATCTCTCAAGGAAACCGAATGTATTAAACCCACTCAGGTCCAAGGTTGATCACAAGCCAAAAACAACTCCTACCTTTGATCCTACTCTCAAAGCCATTTATGGTCTCATAGAACAAATAGCGAAGTTGTAGATGACCACCAGTGAATTACAAGGCATGATTTTGTAGATGGGAATAAATCAAAATAAATAGAGGAATACATACAAAGGTCCATCATCAAATCAAAAACCTCCTAGATCATTGGAACCCACCAACTTGATAGGGGAAGGAAATCCTTATTTTTGTATACCTTGCCAAATTTTTCATGATGAAAATACTTGTTCCTTCTACATGAAAGTATACCAATCAGATGGTCAGAAAATAAAATCACCCTTGGAAAATTGCAACAATTTGTGTGATGAATGGGACTATCAGAATTGGCAGCTAGAGGAATATGAAGAAGAAAGAGTAGATATAATATTTGGGAAGATGCCTTCCCAAGGAGAGATAAATCAAATGATTCAAATGAGAACTATGGTCTATCAAATACAGAAGAACGATCATATTCAAGATCATTTAGGACTTTCCCAGCCTCTAAAGAAGGATTATCAAGTTTCCATGTCAATCAAACCCAGTACAGAGTTACCTTGAAGTGATTCTTCAACAAGAAATTATCTCGAGGTGAAGTTGGATGTAACAAGATGTTTTAACAATGCTAAGGTTCATGTTCCCATCATCTAGCTAGAAAATATCCCTTCTATGAAGAATCAAATCAAGGAAGTTTTGGGGCTTGGACCAGCCAATCAAGCAACTAATCTTGTAAATGAGACTGAAGATGTCCTTATTATTCTCCAAACCATGAACAAAGGAAGAAACAATCTGAAGAACCAACCATGTTTCATATCTTTGGTAGTGGAAGAGTTTCTCTTACACAATTATATGTTGGACTTTGAAGCCTTGACCAATGTGATGTCTCTCAACTTTGAGGCCCTAAGGAATATTTGTGACATGGACTCCATGGAAGTCAAAGTATGTGGATTAATAAAGGATCTTAAATTTTTCTTAAGTTCTCATCAAGACACTTGCTTGGTAATGAATGTAGTGGTCATCCATGTTCCATATGCATGGGGAATGATTCTATCTAAAAAGTGGGCCACTGACCTTTAAGGTAGTATTCAGATGGATTTATCATATACAAGTATTCCAAATTTTCAAGGTATGTCATTCATCTTACACAGAGAGTTGATGAGGAAATATCATGTAGAGGATCCTCAAGACCCCGAGAATGAATTGGTTTTCTTTGAAGAAGATATTGGATCCTACACTATTCTTACAATAGAATTATTTCCAAGGAAAAAGTTAGCATGTGGAATATGAACTTCAACAGGGAAAAGTCGCAAGCAGGTATGGTGCAGGAATTGTTTTCACCTCCCCTAAAGGTAATATTTCATGTTATGCTTTTCACTTGGAATTTGAAGAAACTAACAATGTAGCTAAAAATGAAGAACTTTTACTTGGTTTGTATTTAGCTAAGGATATTGGAATTAATATTTTGAAAATCATTGGTGATTCTGACCTGATTATTTCCCAAGTGAAAAGTATTTTTCCCTCTAAAAATAAAATATTGAAAAGATACAGGAATGGAGTATGGGACACCATGGAATTGTTTGATGATTTATATTTGATAGTTTAACTAAGGGACATGAATGAAAGATTCAATGTAATAGCCATCTCCACTATGATGATTTGATGAAGAATGGAAAACTGGAAGTTATTTTTAGACCATCAGTCCCAGATAATTTCGTCAACTGGAAGGTTTTCTATGATGATGCATAGGTTTTGAGATTTATGAACAACTTGCAATAATTTTCCGAGAACTATATTGATCAGAGAGAAGAAGGTTTAGAATAATAAAAAAAGGAAAGCATGATCCCAGATGACCTTGTACCTCTTTAATGTTTTTTTGACAAGCACAACAAGTAAAAACATAATAAAGATATGATTAAGCTCGATGAATAAGACGAAGTCAATATTGGTTCAACCAAGAATCCAAGGTTGATAAATATTGGAAAATACATATTGGGAGAGAAAAGAAATTAAATGGAATATCTCATCAAAGAATTTATTTATGTATTTTCCTTCTCCTATGATGACTTGAAGGCCTACAAGGGAGATATAATTTAACACACAATACTCTTGAAGGAAGATGCCAAGCCATTTCAACAAAAGCCTAAACAGATCAATCTGAATTCGGCCCCTCTTGTCCAAAATGAATTGTAGAATTTACATGAAGTGAGAATCATCGCTCCCACAAGATATTCTACTTGGCTCTCCAATATAGTAATAATGTGAAAGAAGACTAGTGAGATAAGACTTTGTGTGTATTTTAAAAATATCAACATTTCATCTAGAAAGAAAACTATCCATTACTAAACATGGAAAATATGTTATAGAGAATCAAATGATAAGAGATATTGTCATTCTTGGATGGTTCTTCAGGTTATAATCAATTTTTGGTCAACAAAGATGACAAGCATAAGACAAGATTTACCACACCTTGGGGCACTTATGAGTACTTGAGAATTCCCTTTGCACTGATGAATGTAGGTGTTACATTATAGAGAGCCATGGATTATGCATTCAAAGGCCTCATGGAAAAAATAATTGAGATTTATTAGGACGAGCTCATGGTGTTTTCAAAGGCTAGGAAATATGATGTAGGAGCATCTCTCCACGTCATCCAGCCAGCCAGCTAGCCACATCGAGCACGTGCATTCAAAGCTGAAGAGAGAGGCGCAGTCCTCATTTAAATATGAATTGAATGTAATTAAATGTTTAAGTTGTTGAGATGGGAAGTCGTGCCTTTGTGCAGGCATTAGGTAGATCGGCCTTTAATGTTTGTATGGCTGAGATATAGATCCAGATGCGGACTAGACAGCCCATTCAATGCAATTGAATAGGGTAGGTAGGTTGGAGGGAAGAGCTCGAAGAGCCCCCTCAGGTAAAAGAGATTTCRTATCTCATTTTGTAGTAGRGTTGAGTTRAGTKGWRKTGTGWGAKAGAATMTGYGAGTAGAGAGCARAAGAGAAGARCCRAGACCTTGTTACAGRCCRTGCTYAGGAACACCTTGTAWAWACAGGCATTTKCCATTTTAATATAAAYARAAGCARTTTTTCCTRCATGTATTCYGTGTTGAATGRATGTCTKTGAGTGTTCYATTRTATGCTRTGAATGTATGCTAKTATCATGCATTTGCAGGWKKKTWTGATTTCCAAGKTKRAGGTTCTTTGTGRTTTCATKCCARGAGGGCRTGAYAGAGTACTGCGGTCTCTGAATACCGGTGCACTGAAGCACTTCTGAATTCTGCGGGTTCAGACAAAGACGTGCTGCGGCACAAGAACTGGAATCAACAGCTTAGTGAAGACCTCAAGGTTGTTGAACACCTTGGAGGGTAGGCTGTGTAGGAGAGACATAGTTGCAGACAGAATCTCTGAGGAGTTCTGTGAAGCTCTACCAAGTGGGCATTGAGCAGGTGGAAGAAGTGTTGAAGGAGAACTCTGTTGTGAGTTCAAACAGAAGAAAAAAAATCACTGAGGATTCTGTGGAGATCTGCCAGGTGGGCATTGAGCAGGTGCAAGGAGTGCACAGGAGAGGATAGAACTATTGAACATTCTATGAGAAGATACTCTGTCAGGAGGGAATTTGAGTCAGTGTGCAGATAGGCACAGAGGAGAGAAGAGAACTCTTTGAGTTCTAGAATTTAGAGGAAGAATCCACTGAGGGATCTTCACAGGGTTGTTGAACACCCTGCAGGCTCAACAAGAGGTTGCTTGAGTGAAGGATAGCCTGGAGGGTGTCCATATTTCTCCATTGAAGGGAGAAAGGGGAAAAGAATTGATTTTCCTTGGAGGGTGAAGCTGCAGGAAGTATCAGGAGAGACAGCACTGTGTGTGCGTGAAGACTCTGCAGAGGAGCAGGAGTTGAAGAATCCTTCAAGGATTCGAAAGGAGCAAAGCTCAGGGGGAACAACGTCGTCGAGAACACAAGCGAAGCTCCACGTGTGAGGAGTTTGCAGAGGAAAAAAAGGAAGACAAAGGTTGAGGCCTTTGAGTACTTGGAATTCTTCCAAGTGCAGGAAGAGAGCACAAAATCTCAGGAGGAGCAACATTGGTCGTTGGGTCAGCCGATAGATTTTGGACCGTCGGATTTTCCCACATTCAGACAAGAGCAGGAGGAGCGCACAGAAGAGGAGATCGTCAGTCATCAGATCTCACTCAGATACCCGTCATCCATTGGATTGGGTGAAGGTGCGCAGAGTTTAGCCTCTAGAGTAAGCGCACAGGAAGAACGTATCTAAACCGTCAGATCTAGAGTGAATTACCCATCAGTCGTTGGATCGGACAGAAACTGCATGAGGTTTAAGCCCTCGGAAGGAGAGGAGAAAAGTCCCGAAAGGTGTTGAGGCATTGGGATATCGGTGTTTGTGATATCGGGGATATCGAGGACGTGAGGAGACTCACTCGACACCAAGAACCCTGAATCAGTGAGATTTGATCTGGATCGTTCCTTTGGGAGCGGACGCATGTCACGAGATTACCCACATTTGGGACTTGGGCATCGGAGGTTGGAAGAGGAAGTCTTTCGACTTCACGAGTGGTGAAAAGGTGAGAGCTCTGTGTTGTGGGCCTAGCTAACGTCACATCGGGATATCGGCGTTCAGGATATCGGAGTTCTCGAGGTCGAGAAAGTCGGGACATTTCAAGTCTCAAAATAGCGAGAGTGAATTTGAGCTGCCCGTTTGAGGAGATGCATGGCAGGGATCAAGCGACCCATTGGTATATCGGCTACTAGGGTTTTGAGTTAACAGATCATTTATGTCATCGGGGTATCGAAAACTCTGAAATCATGAGATTGGATCAGGGTCGTCCATCTGTTGGGGACACGTGGCGAAGATCCAGACTATCGAGGGAAGTCCCAACAGAAAATTCAAACCAGCGCATCGGGGTTTGGTGTTTCGCGAATCCTGAGGGAAATACTTCCGGAGCATCAGAAGTCGCGAAATCCCAACGAGGTGACAGGGACGTGGAAAATTCAATTCGCACGCGTATCGAAGTGTCCGCATATCGAGAGTCGTGAGTCGGCAAAGTGAGTTGTTTGATATCGCGAGTGGCGAAATTGCAATAGAGGAAACCCCGATAGGAGACAAGGTTGCGGTCTTGTGAGATAGTGGTCATATGGACCCAAAGGTCTAGCCAGAGGAATAGCACGAGTTGGAGCATATCGGGATTCAGAGGATCGCGGATCTTGAAGGCAAGTGTGTTTCGGCACTTGAAAGTTCGAAACCCCGATAAGAGGATATAAGGCTGCGGTCTTATGGGAAGTGGTCATATGGACCAGAGCATAGCCAGGAGGGCCTAAGGCCGAAAGGAGCGCATCGGCTAATCAGAGATCGGGGATTCAAGAGGACAGGAACTCTTGATGTTGGGGAACAAGAAACCCCGAAACCCGAAATTAAGTCAGGAAAGTCACAGGCGTGTGTAGAGGCCATGACAGGGAAAAGAGAAGGACCTGTGGATTGGGTTTTCATCAGAGATTCCAGCAGGGAATTGAAAGAGTTGCTTTGGCTCATGAATGAATGAGATTGATCCTGTGAGCAGGAGAGCGCGATGTGGTGGTCGCATGGACTCACGTTCTGCATCAAAATCCCATGTTGAGCATCTCAGACAGGTATTTGAAAGGTGTCGCAAGTACAAAATCTCATTGAATCTAAAGAAGTTAGTATTTTAGGTCCTTGAAGGAAATATTATTGAGATGTTTATCACAAAATATGGGGTAAAAGTTGATCCTAAGAGGATAAAATGAATTAAGGAAATTTCTCTACCCCAAACTCAGAAGGCTTTGCAATCATTTTTCAGCAAGATCAATTTCAACCAAAGATTCATCCCAAATTTTGTCGAGATCACCAATCCCAAAAAAAAAATTATAAAGAAATTTGTAGTTTTCAAGTGGGATGAAGAGAGTAAGACAACCTTCAAACTTATCAAGGAATGTTTGTAAAATATTTGGTATTGGTAAGTCCAAATTATTCCAATAATTTTCAATTTTTTTTCTTTTTCTTCTAACAATACAATTATAGGTGTGTTGCTTCAAAAGAATGATAAAGAAGAAGAACAAACCATAACTTTCATGAGTAAAGTTCTTAGGGATGTTGAATTGAAATATTCCATTATGGAGAATCAAGCTTACACTTTGATCAAATCCTTGAAGCATTTCAGAACATATATAGGATATTCCAAGGTGATTTCTTGCTCCCTTTCCACTATAAAACATATTTGGTTGAGTAGTATTTTCTAGGAACTAGAGGCAAGTGGGTGACTGAGATTCAGAAACATGATTTGGAAATTATGCCCACAAATTTGGTCAATGTCAAAGATTTGACACAAATTTTAGCTGAAGGAAATGAATTTTCTCTTGGATTATAGGATGACGTGTCCCCTATGATTTCAATAGTGATCAAAGAATTGGAACATCATGATTCGTACAATGATATAATTTTCTATCTCAAGAAACTTACAAATCCAAGGCACCTTTCAGATTACAAGAAGAGAGAATTAAGATTAAATGCCTCTAAATATTTTCTCATTGACAAAGGCATTGGATGGAGAAATACATATGGTTTGATTCTCAAATGTGTTGACCTAGAAGAAGCAAATAATTTGATGGGTGATTTTCATAAAGGGATATGTGGAGGACATCATGTAGGAAAGACTACTACCCACAAGATTCTGAGAGGTGGTTACTATTTATCGAGTATCTTTTTAGATGTGCACAAGTTCATAAGAAGTTTCCAAACGTGTCAGTTTTTCACAATGAATCAAAAGTTAGCATCCCTCCCTCTTCATTCAGTTGTTGTGGAAGATCCCTTCCAACAATGGGCCTTAATTTTATCAGTGAATTCAAGGATGATTCAAGTAATCTTCATAAGTGGATTCTTACATCTACACACTATTTCATTGGATGGGTTGAAGAAATATCGACGAAGAGGGCCACAGATAAAATTTTCGTGGATTTCTTGGAAGAAAGATTCATCATCACCCGTTTCTAGGTGCCAACAAAGATCGCTACTGACAATGCCAAAGCATTCAATTTTGCATATTTGTCTATGTTTTATTTTAATTATGGCATTGTCCTATGCCACTTCTCCAACTAGTATCCCCAAGGAAATGGTCTCATTGAGTCAAGAAACAAGAACTTGATGACCATTCTCAATAAGATAGTGGGGTACAAGAAGAAAAGTTGGGATATCAAGATAAATCACACTCTATGGGAAAATAGAATTACTAAGAAAGAATCCACAAGAAAGATCCAATTTGAGATAGTCTACGGGGTGGAAGTAACATTGTCAGCTAATTTGAAGATCTTGATTTACAGGTTCATGCAACCCTCCTTTGATTCAAATGCAATGCAATATCAAATTGATGAAATTGTTTAGCTTGATGAGAACCAAAGACATGCCTTTATTCACTTGATACACAATAAAGAAAATATGAAGAGTAAATTTAACAAGAAGGCTCATCAATGAAGCTTTCAAAAGGGATATCTTGTCCTCCTATGGAACAAAAAGAATAAAAAGAAAGTAAACATGGTAAGTTTGAAAGTTTTTGGTTAGGCCCTTACATTATTGAAGATGTTGCAGGTCCCAATTCTTTCTATTTGATTCATTTGGATGATGAGAAGCTACCTTTTTCCATGAATGGAAAATATTGAAATTGTTCTAT
This sequence comes from Picea mariana, assembly GCA_032191745.1. NCBI lineage: Eukaryota > Viridiplantae > Streptophyta > Pinopsida > Pinales > Pinaceae > Picea > Picea mariana. The sequence continues at coordinate 261,510 of JASDQU010736976.1, read as the reverse complement.
CAAGGCAATGTATGATGCCTTTAGGGAATCCTTGTACTATAGTATTTTTTATGACTTTAGCTATTTTTTTTTTTAATTTTATTGAGTGTTGTATTTTGTTCCTTTTTTAATAAAGAAAATGATGCTTACATTGTTTGAAATTGTCTAAAGATTGGATTATGTTCTTCGTTCATTTCATACTTGGATTTATCTTTATCTCAAAGAAGGGATAATACGCTTCGGACTTCCCCTCCCTTGAATTTAATATGCATTTTGTGAGAATGGTTTAGGACTACGGGTTTATATAAGATTCTGGAGTTCTCATGGACTCTTGAGATGAGCACATGTCACAAGTTGGAGCCAGTTGTTACACAATAAATTCTCTGCAATGTACCCTACATTTTTTTATGAGACGTGGCCACTTTGATGAGCTCAAAGTGTGATGATTTTTTTGTGTGTGGCCATGATGGGATTACTTTATGTACAAGTGTTGGTTAGAGGTTTCCCATATCCCCTTAGGTGAACAGTCATGGCATGTCCTTTTAGTCACCATTCTTAGGGTTCTTGGTTTTATAGCTCTTGTTGACTATCCCTTGGAGCTAGTAACTCCCTCTAAGTCAGAAATTTATGTCATGGGTATGTATGAAAGAATTATGATGTGGATCTACTATTGGAATAGGGATTGAAAACAGAGGAGAACAAATCCGAGAGGAAGCGGTGGTGTTGAAAGACATTGTAGCACTTAAGCACAATTCACTCAATGAGATTGAGAGAAGATCCATGATGATGATCTGATGATATATTAGACTGGCTAGAATAATTGTTTATAAATAGGTTTTGGTCATGGACCAAACCAATAATTTTGGGTGTAGTCGGTTTCACCTATCCATAAAATGCAGATTTGGTATCCTTAAGTGGACATGGTTAACCACCGATTTAGTCGGTCGTCGACCCAAATACTTGGTCAAACCACTCAACCAACAAGGTGAGGTTTATGATGGAACTGCATGTTCCAACACCCCCTCATGAACTCAACTTTGAGGAAAAAATATTTTGCAGCTTTCCCCACTAAATTTGTATTGACTGCAAAAATTGATCACAAGATGGTACAAAAACACTCTTGAGGAAGTCTAATCACCATCAACAAATATCAAGGCCAAAGAGTAGTCATACATTGCAAAATGGTTTCAAAATATGTTGTCCAAACACAGTCCTAGTCAATCAATCAACTAGACAACAAGACAACACCATTCAATAGATGAGTCATCTAGAAATGAATGCACCAATATAATCTGTATATATCAATCCATCAGGTACAACAAGAAGAATTACAACTCCCAACACCAAAATCAAACATGGTTCAATCGATATCAACAAATCCAAGCACATCAGTTGGGTTTATACATCAACAATGTCAATTACTCCCACCCTTAAACATAACTAAGGGATCAAAGCATCATCAATAAATGTTTGTCAAAACAATAGTTGATCAACAAGAACTAGTTGAAACTCACTTGACAAATTCATAGTCAAAAACACCTCCAATCAACTGTCATGTTGGGTCGAATTGCAGTTGACCAATATCCCAGTCAAACTCTAGTCGATTTTCAAGTCGGGTTGATCTTGTATTCGACCACTACAAAGGAATCAACAATGAAGAGGATAATTGTACATATGTACAACAGACGAAACACAATGGTAGGAACCCTTCAAACATTTGGTCAGATGAACCCATGACCACTCATCAATCCAACCATAATATATCCTGGTAGTTGGTACTGGTCCACATGTCTTTCTCATCTCTTCTCTAAATATTTGAAAGCAGGATTTCCATGTCATTGATTTTTATGGAGAGGATGATGATAATGCATAGAAGTATGTGCTAGCTAATTAAGATATATAGTCTCAGGGTCTGGTATACTCTTAAGAGTAGAACAACCTGGTATATCAACAAAAAATTCATCAAAAACACTATCCTTAGCTTCTGGCATGTTAGGAACAACCATCTCATTAATCGGTTCAGTAGAAATCTCTTCTAGCAAATCAGGTTGAACTCCACCT
>JASDQU010736976.1:249040-259055 GCA_032191745.1 Picea mariana | reverse complement strand
AATGGACCGGCCCCCAAGATGATTTGACCTTCAGATCAGGGTCGACTCTGCAAATTCGGTGAATTAATGGATTAAGTGAACCCTAAACAGGTCCATGTTTACACCGAAAGTTGGTTACGTGACCTCCTGGAAAACGTTATAAATAGCCATGAAGACTCATTGTTTCAGCAGAGAATTCAAAGCAGAGTTACGCTGTCCAGATGATTCAGAGCCTAGCCTTTGACAACCAGTCCATCAGCTGTGTAATCCAGAGTTCTCTCACCACTCATTTCTGTTCTGTTCATTTTGTAAGGAAAGCATTTTGTTGAGGGCCCCGAAGGACATTCCGCTGGAGGGAGAGGGAACCCCTATCTCTGTCTTCAGCATGTGCTCTGGTTTCGCTAATAGATCAAGCCTTGAAACCATTGATGACTCCCTTGTCTTACGTTTGATGTTTTTGTTTATTTTTGAATTGTTATTTGCTTTCAGTTGTTAGATAGATTGTATTCTGTTTTGTTTTCTGTTTTATGTTAACCCTTGCTGCCACAGATGTTCTGCCTTGGTGAACCCAATAGGGCATGCAGAGCGGTCTCCATTTTTCTCACCCGGTGACAGATTGACCGCGAACAGAAATCTCATATTCTTCCTCTATAATGCTAAGCCTAAAAATCTTGTCGTTGCCAATATCAATGCCAAGGATATTGATGAGAATTGGAATCTCTCAGGGAAACCGAATGTATTAAACCCGCTCAGGTCCAAGGTTGATCACAAGCCAAAAGAAACTCCTACCTTTGATCCTACTCTCAAAGCCATTTATGGTCTCATAGAACAAATAGAAAAGTTGTAGATGACCACCAGTGAATTACAAGGCATGATTTTGTAGATGGGAATAAATCAAAATAAAAATATGAATAAATAGAGGAATATATACAAAGGTCCGTCATCAAATCAAAAACCTCCTACATCATTGGAACCCACCAACTTGATAGGGGAAGGAAATCCTTATTTTTGTATACCTTGCCAAATTTTTCATGATGAAAATACTTGTTCCTTCTACATGAAAGTATACCAATCAGATGGTCAGAAAAGAAAATCACCCTTGGGAAATTGCAACAATTTGTGTGATGAATGCGACTATCAGAATTGGCAGCTAGAGGAATATGAAGAAGAAATAGTAGATATAATATTTGGGAAGATGCCTTCCCAAGAAGAGATAAATAAAATGATTCAAATGAGAAATATGGTCTATCAAATACAGAAGAATGATCATATTCAAGATCATTTAGGACTTTCCAAGCCTCTAAAGAAGGATAATCAAGTTTCCATGTCAATCAAACCCAGTACAGAGTTACCTTGAAGTGATTCTTCAACAAGAAATTATCTCGAGGTGAAGTTGGATGTAACAAGATGGTTTAACAATGCTAAGGTTCATGTTCCCATCATCCAGCTAGAAAATATCCCTTCTATGAAGAATCAAATCAAGGAAGTTTTGGGGCTTGGACCAGCCAATCAAGAAACTAATCTTGTAAATGAGACTGAAGATGCCCTTATTATTCTCCAAACCATGAACAAAGGAAGAAACAATCTGAAGAACCAACCATGTTTCATATCTTTAGTAGTGGAAGATTTTCTTTTACACAATTATATGTTGGACTTTGGAGCCTTGACCAATGTGGTGTCTCTCAACTTTGAGGCCCTAAGGAATATTTGTGACATGGACTCCATGGAAGTCAAAGTATGTGGATTGATAAAGGATATTCAATTTTTCTTAAGTTCTCATCAAGACACTTGCTTGGTAATGAATGTAGTGGACATCCATGTTCCATATGCATGGGGAATGATTCTATCTAAAAAGTGGGACACTAACCTTTAAGGTAGTATTCAGATGGATTTATCATATACCAGTATTCCAAATTTTCAAAGTATGTCATTCATCTTACACAGAGAGTTGATGAGGAAATATCATGTGGAGGATCCTCAAGACCCCGAGAATGAATTAGTTTTCTTTGAAGAAGATATTGGATCCTACACTATTCTTACAATAGAATTATTTCCAAGGAAAAAGTTAGCATGTAGAAGATGAACTTCGACAGGGAAAAGTCGCAAGCAGGTATGGTGCAGGAATTGTTTTCACCTCCCCTAAAGGTAATATTTCATGTTATGATTTTCACTTGGAATTTGAAGAAACTAACAATGTAGCTAAAAATGAAGAACTTTTACTTGGTTTGTATTTAGCTAAGGATATTGGAATTAATATTTTGAAAATCATTGGTGATTCTGACTTGATTATTTCCCAAGTGAAAAGTATTTTTTCTTCTAAAAATAAAATTTGAAAAGATACAGGAATGGAGTATGGGACACCATGGAATTGTTTGATGATTTATATTTGATAGTTTAACTAAGGGACATGAATGAAAGATTCAATGTAATAGCCATCTCCACTGTGATGCCACATATTTGTGATGATTTGATGAAGAATGGAAAACTGGAAGTTATTTTTAGACCATCAGTCCCAGATAATTTTGTCAACTGGAAGGTTTTATATGATGATGCATAGGTTTTGAGATTTATGAACAACTTGCAATAATTTTCCGAGAACTATATTGATTAGAGAGAAGAAGGTTTAGAAGAAGAAAAAAAGGAAAACATGATCCTAGATGACCTTGTACCTCTTTAATGTTTTTTTGACAAGCACGACAAGTACAAACATAATAAAGATATGATTAAACTCGATGAATATGATGAAGTCAATATTGGTTCAACCAAGAATCCAAGGATGATAAAGATTGGAAAATAAATATTGGGAGAGAAAAGAAATTATATGGAATATCTCATCAAAGAATTCATTTATGTATTTACCTTCTCCTATGATGACTTGAAGGCCTACAAGGGAGATATAATTCAACACACAATACTCTTGAAGGAAGATGCCAAGCCATTTCGACAAAAGCCTAGACAGATCAATCTGAATTCGGCCCCTCTTGTCCAAAATGAATTGTAGAATTTAGATGAAGTGAGAATCATCGCTCCCACAAGATATTCTACTTGGCTCTCCAATCCAGTAATAATGTGAAAGAAGACTAGTGAGATAAGACTTTGTGTGTATTTTAAAAATATCAACATTTCATCTAGAAAGAAAACTATCCATTACTAAACATGGAAAATATGTTATAGAGAATCAAATGATCAGAGATATTGTCATTCTTGGATGGTTCTTCAGGTTATAATCAAGTTTTGGTGAACAAAGATGACAAGCATAAGACAACATCTACCACACCTTGGGGCACTTATGAGTACTTGAGAATTCCCTTTGCATTGATGAATGTAGGTGTTACATTATAGAGAGCCATGGATTATGCATTCAAAGACCTCATGGAAAAAATAATTGAGATTTATTAGGACGAGCTCATGGTGTTTTCAAAGGCTAGGAAATCCCATGTTGAGCATCTCATACAGGTATTTGAAAGGTGTCGCAAGTACAAAATCTCATTCAATCTGAAGAAGTTAGTATTTTGGGTCCTTGAAGGAAATATTATTGGGAAGTTTGTCACACAATATGGGGTAAAAGTTGATCCTGAGAGGATAAAATGAATTAAGGAAATTTCTCTACCCCAAACTCAGAAGGCTTTGCAATCATTTTTCAGCAAGATCAATTTCAACCAAAGATTCATCCCAAATTTTGTCGAGATCACCAATCCCATAAAAAAAATTATAAAGAAATTTGTAGTTTTCAAGTGGGATGAAGACAGTAAGACAACCTTCAAACTTATCAAGGAATGTTTGTAAAATATTTGATATTGGTAAGTCCAAATTATTCCAATAATTTTCAATTCTTTTTCTTTTTCTTCTAACAATACAATTATAGGTGTGTTGCTTCAAAAGAATGATAAATATGAAGAACAACCCATAACTTTCATGAGTAAAGTTCTCAGGGATGTTGAATTGAACTATTCCATTATGGAGAAGCAAGCTTACACTTTGATCAAATCCTTGAAGCATTTCAGAACATATATAGGATATTCCAAGGTGATTTCTTGCTCCCTTTCCACTATAAAAGATATTTTGGTTGAGTAGTATTTTTTGGGAACTAGAGGCAAGTGGGTGACTAAGATTCAGAAATATGATTTGGAAATTATGCCCACAAAGTTGGTCAATGTCAAAGATTTGACACAAATTTTAGCTGAAGGAAATGAATTTTCTCTTGGATTACACGATGACGTGTCCCCTATGATTCAATACTGATCAAAGAATTGGAACATCGTGATTCATACAATGATATAATTTTCTATCTCAAGAAACTTACAACTCCAAGGCACCTTTCAGATCACAAGAAGAGAGAATTAAGATTAATTGCCTCTAAATATTGTCTCATTGACAAAGGCATTGGATGGAGAAATACATATGGTTTGATTCTAAAATGTGTTGACCTAGAAGAAGCAAATAATTCGATGGGTGATTTTCATAAAGGGATATGTGGAGGACATCATGTAGCAAAGACTACCACCCACAAGATTCTAAGAGGTGGTTACTATTTATCGAGTATATTTTTAGATGTGCACAAGTTCATAAGAAGTTTCCAAACGTGTCAGTTTTTCACAATGAAGCAAAAGTTAGCATCCCTCCCTCTTCATTCAGTTGTAGTGGAAGATCCCTTCCAACAATGGGCCTTAATTTTATCGTTGAATTCAAGGATGATTCAAGTAATATTCATAAGTGGATTCTTACATCTACACACTATTTCATCGGATGGGTTGAAGAAATATCGACGAAGAGGGCCACAGATAAAATTTTCATGGATTTCTTGGAAGAAAGATTCATCATCACCCGTTTCTAGGTGCCAACAAAGATCGCTACTGACAATGCCAAAGCATTCAATTCTGCAGATTTGTCTATGTTTTGTTTTAATTATGGCATTGTCCTATCCCACTTCTCCAACTAGTATCCCTAAGGAAATGGTCTCATTGAGTCAAGAAACAAGAACTTGATGGCCATTCTCAATAAGATAGTGGGGTACAAGAAGAAAAGTTGGGATATCAAGATAAATCACACTCTATGGGAAAATAGAATAACTAAGAAAGAATCCACAAGAAAGATCCAATTTGAGATAGTCTACGGGGTGGAAGTAACATTGTCAGCTAATTTGAAGATCTTGATTTACAGGCTCATGCAACAACCCTCCTTTGATTCAAATGCAATTCAAGATCAAATTGATGAAATTGTTTAGCTTGATGAGAACCAAAGACATGCCTTTATTCACTTGATACACAATAAAGAAAATATGAACAGTAAATTTAACAAGAAGGCTCGTTAATGAAGCTTTCAAAAGGGAGATATTGTCCTCCTATGGAACAAAAAGAATAAAAAATCAGGTAAACATGGTAAGTTCGAAAGTTTTTGGTTAGGCCCTTACATTAATGAAGATGTTGCAGGTCCCAATTCTTTCTATTTGATTCATTTGGATGATGAGAAGCTACCTTTGTCTATGAATGGGAAATATTGAAATTGTTCTATCAAGGCAATGTATGATGCCTTTAGGGAATCCTTGTCCTATAGTATTTTTTATGACTTTAGCTATTTGTTTTTTTAATTTTATTGAGTATTGTATTTTGTTATTTTTTTAATAAAGAAAATGATGCTTACATTGTTTGAAATTGTCTAAAGATTGGATTATGTTCTTCGTTCATTTCATACTTGGATTTATCTTTATCTCAAAGAAGGGATAAGACGCTTGTGACTTCCCCTCCCTTGAATTTAATATGCATTTTGTGAGAATGGTTTAGGACTATGGGTTTATATAAGATTCTAGAGCTTTCATGGACTCTTGAGATGAGTGCATGTCACAAGTTGGAGCTAGTTGTTACACAATAAATTCTCTACAATGTACCCTACATTTTTTCATGAGACGTGACCACTTTGATGAGCTCAAAGTGTGATGATTTTTTGTGTGTGGCCATGATGGGATTACTTTATGTACAAGTGTTGGTTAGAGGTTTCCCATATCCCCTTAGGTGAATAGTCATGGCATGTCCTTTTAGTCACCATTCTTAGGTTTCTTGGTTTTATAGCTCTTGTTGACTATCCCTTGGAGTTAGTAACTCCCTCTAAGTCAGAAATTTATGTTATGGGTATGTATGAAATAATTATGATGTGGATCTACTATTGGAATAGGGATTGAAAATAGAGGAGAACGAATCCGAGAGGAAGCAGTGGTGTTGAAAGACATTGTATCACTTAAGCACAATCGCTCAATGAGATTGAGAGAAGATCCATGATGATGATATGATGATATATTAGACTGACCAGAATAATTGTCTATAAATAGGTTTTGTTCATGGACCAAACCAATAATTTTGGGTGTAGTCGGTTTCACCTATCCATAAAACGCAGATTTGGTATCCTTAAGTGGACATGGTTAACCACTGATTTAGTCGGTCGTCGACCCAAATACTTGGTCGAACCACTCAACCAACAAGGTGAGTTTATGATGGAACTGCATGTTGCAACACCCCCTCATGAACTCAACTTTGAGGAAAAAATATTTTGCAGCTTTCCCCACTAAATTTGTATTGACTACAAAAATTGATCACAAGATGGTACAAAAACACTCTTGAGGAAGTCTAATCACCATCAACAAATATCAAGGCCAAAGAGTAGTCATGAATTGCAAAATGGTTTCAAAATATGTTGTCCAAACACGGTCCTAGTCAATCAATCAACTAGACAACAAGACAACACCATTCAGTAGATGAGTCATCTAGAAACGAATGCACTAATATAATCTGTATATATCAATCCATCAGGTACAACAAGAAGAATTACAACTCCCAACACCAAAATCGAACATGGTTCAATTGATATCAACAAATCCAATCACATCAGTTGGTTTTATACATCAACAATGTCAATTACTCCCCCCCTTAAACACAACTAATGGATCAAATCATCATCAATAGATGTTTGTCAAAACAATAGTCGATCAACAAGAACTAGTCGAAACTCAATTGAAAAATTCATATTCAAAAACACCTCCAATCAACTGTCATGTCGGTTTGAATCGCAATTGACCAATATCCCAGTCAAACTCTAGTCAATTTTCAAGTCAGGTTGATCTTGTATTCAACCACTACAAAGGAATCAACAATGAAGAGGATAAGTGTACATATGTACAACTAATGAAACACAATGGTAGGAACCCTTCAAACATTTGGTCAGATGAGCCCATGACCACTCATCAATCCAACCATAATCTATCCTGGTAGTTGGTACTGGCTCACATGTCTTTCTCATCTCTTCTCTAAATATTTGAAAGCAGGATTTCCATGTCATTGATTTTTATGGAGAGGATGATGATAATGCATAGAAGTATGTGCTAGCTAATCAAGATATATAATCTCAGGGTCTAGTATACTCTTAGGAGTAGAACAACCTAGTATATCAATAAAAAATTCATCAACAACACTATCCTTAACTTCTGGCATGTTAGGAACAACCATCTCATTAATCGGTTCAGTAGAGTTCTCTTCTAGCAAATTAGGTTGAACTCCACCTGAAAAGAACAAAACTTCCCTATTTGCAACAAGGGAAGGTGTAGGTAAAACAACAACATCATATCCAAGACCTGTTCTTGGTGTTATCATATCAGGCATAATAGGAGAATCAATACCCTATCCATTATTCACAAGTCCGCCTCTAGTATATCTCATATTGTTGAGGAGTCTGGATCCTATACCTGTAGCGAGTTTTTCAAAGTTAGGAGAAACAACACAATTATCAGTTTTAAAGCATATACCATATGTAACACCCATCAAATTGGAAATGCAATATTCCTAACCATGTATACTTGACACCTCTGGTTGTTCTACCTCTACAAATTAAAGTTGTTGTTGGAGTTGATGACTAATTATCTGACCAATACTAAAATAGGTTTATCATAGGATGACATTGCAATATCTGTTTTTAAGGACTAAACTTTGGTTAATACTTCATACTCTTCAAAACCCTCCATTTTACTAGAGAAATATAAGAGGGCATTTGTGAGAGCCATTTTTTTTTATTACACTATGAATCTTGGATATATGTGACAAATGGAAACTCATGAATATTTTTTTCTTCGTCAATGAATAGTATATTAAGCTATAATGTAATGTTAATATGTTTTTTTAGACATTTCTCAAGGTATGTTTTATATTTTGGTAATTAACAACTAGCTTACAAGGAGTAGTAGGGGGTGGAGAAGAAATAGGTGAGTCTAGCAGCTCAACAACAACAATATTCTTCTCAACGGTTATCCCAATTTTTTTTTTAGAAGTTTTTAGTTGGTGAACTTTTTATTCAAGGTTCTGTTTGTAGTCCTGCAAGCTTTGAAGAGTCTCATCCTTCTCAATCAGTTGCAAAAAAATGACATCATATCTTCCTTTAATACCTGTTATTCATCAAATAGTCAATTGTTATCTTCTTGAAGGGGAGAAAGATCTTAACAAGTATCAACAACAGAGGCTCGCAAGTGGACAACCTCACGAATCAACTGAGCATTGGTTTCCATCAATTGGTTGACATATGTTCTCAATGTTGTATGAGGAAGAGCTTTCACTTCTTCTTCTAAGCATTCAAGAAGGTCATACTTTTCCTCAAATTTGTTTGCAAGAGTCTAAAAAATGATTTCTGTAGTGTTCCCCATGGAAGTGACCCTTCTGGATTGCTCAGCCACAACATTTTGTGTGGGATTAAACCACACTCCAAGAGCTAATTGTGAGTAGGAAATACTACACTAGTTAATTGCAAAAGAAAGAGAGGAGAGAGAAAAATAGAATCAATCTTCACACATAAGAGACTAAGAAATCAACGTGAATCACCTTGTATTAAACCTTGATCATGAGTACAATATATAGGATTCTCCAAAAGAGGATCGATGTGCACTAGGTTGGGGTTTCCATGTGCATGCCCAAGTAACAAAAGCAACTACTCACACTAGAAACAGTTAAATAAAGTCAAAAGTTGCTAATAAGAAGAAAATGTCAAAAATATAGGTGTGAACTCAGTGAGAACTCTGCATGAAATCAACATGCATTCCATAATAGAAAAACTCTCCTAGACTAAGACTAGAGTCCAAGAATGGTACTAAATTCCTAATTGAGAGAGAATTTCATAAATATGGAAAGTCACTAAAAATAGGTAAATAAGTGAAATGGGTTTACTCAAAGAATAAGATTAGTAATGAACACTTCCTTGGGAGAATAATATTCTCACTCAAGTGCACTCTCTAGCCATGAAATTATAATTATCTCCTAAAATTAAGGAAATAGGAATTATCTCCTAAAATTAAGGAATGAAGTGTTTTTCCCCTAAAAAATAGGAATTTTCCTAAAGGTGGTTTATGAGCCCATGGTTTTGTAAAACCATGGTATTACATATAGGCAACCAGAAGCTAAAAATATACCTACTATAAATAAACATGTTATAAATAGCAGTCCTCCTAAATAGTAGGAAAAATGGAAAAAAATGAGTATGTCACTAAGTATGTAGTTGAGCATGTACCCCAACACCCCCCTGAAACACAACCGGGGTGTGCACAATGATGAGTTCCAACAATATGAATTTGTGATAGGTACTCATGTACAAGTATAGATGCATAACAATTGAACAAAAGTGAGGTAAAAAGGGAAAACCCATTGGGAACAAAAAACCCCCTCAAAATATGTTGTTAACAAGAAAACAATGCTAACATGTTCAACAGCTAAGATGATGTATCCTTCACTCCTCGAAATTCCCTTAATGATACAAATTACTTATGTTTGGTGAAAGGATTTATGAATATGTCTACCACCTTCTCTGAAGATGGACAAAAATACATATCAATTACTCCATCATAAATCTGTCCTCGAATAAAGTTCATATGAACCTTTTTGTGCTTGGTCCATTGCCTATGAACTGGGTTTCTATAAAGCTTGAGAGTGCTCTTATTATCACACTATATAATTTTCAGATGATGAAAATGAACTCCCAACTCTATAAGAAGATGCTACAACCAAACACCATG
>JASDQU010736976.1:207152-225240 GCA_032191745.1 Picea mariana | reverse complement strand
TTACCCTCAAAGGTGTAAGGGAACAACCTACAGACAACATCTTCATGTTCAACATTACAGAGTCTGATGGCTAACATAAATTTTTTGATATGATCTTCTGCTATCTGTTTTGAATCGGGATCAAACTTAGGAAGACATTTCTCCGGGTGCTTAGGTAAAGGGTGTTGGGCACCAGGTACAGCTACAGCATCCTGGTCCAACCAAGGTCTAGCAGGGTTGTTCTGATTTTCCATTGGGGAATTAGGTGTGGAAGGCTGAGAAGGTGGTTTTCCTTCGTCAAAAGAGGAATCTCCTCCAGGAGAAGAAGGAGATGAGGGAGGAGGTGAAGGAGGTATCCCAGATCCTCCTGCAGCAAGATTTGTGTTTGGATCTGTAGGATTCACAGTAAGGTCTATATCACCTAGTTGTTCACTGACTTCTGTGAAGTCTAAAGGTTGACCCCATGGGCGATTTGGTTGCCTAAGACTAGCAAAGGCTTTGTGTGATTTGATAAGAGATTGTCTAAAAATTTCTTGTATATCACCGCCTGTAGGATTAGGGGTTGCTGGCTCAACTGTGATCTGAGGATCTTCGGTTGAAGTAGTTGTTGTTTGAGGGGGAATACTATCAAATGAACGGATTCTAGTCACTGTAGGGGAGTGATTAGGGGGTGGAGGAGTCTTGTGACCACCTCGTCCCATCAATTTAGTTTGGCCCTCCTTATAGTGCCATTTGTTGACGGGCGAAATCGACCGTCCGTCAACTGAGAGAGTGGAACCGGTCCGGGGTTGTCTAAATAACCCAAACCGTTTGGAATGGACCACCCTGACGAGTTTAACGACTCCGTTGGCCGCCCCAAGGTCTCCTAAGAAAACCAAAGAGAAAATCTTATCTGAGCTAAGTGATCTACCTAAACTAAATAAAACAAACTAACTATGATTAAATACAAGAAAATAACTAAAATAAAGGAAACTAGAAACTAATAAAACGTAAAAAGGAACTAATATACTAAATACAGACTATTCTAACTATTCTATCTACAAACTACTAATTACACTTATAATAACTCAAATCAACTATCTAATTATCATCTATGATATTTCTTATTCACAAATGTACAATATAAACAACCAACATATTTAATTAAAACCTGCAAAACTCATGTATTCGCTGCCTTAGGACAGCCAAGGATAACTTTTTTTTATTTTTATATTTTATGAAAAGGAAATAAACATTACTGAAATTAAACAATCTAATATAATTACTGAAATTAAACAATCTAATATAAATCTAACTTTGATTACATCTATATTAAACTACTTAATCGAAACAGTAAACAACTAACTAATTGACCTGGAAACGCTCCAAGTCTGCCCTGTGTAAGATGGCTTCTTAAGCTGGTTGGAGGAAGAAATTCACACCATTTAGTCCTTAAAAGMTTCTCGCWAACGATCAGCTATGCTGCTTCTTGAAGTATGTTAYAGGACAAACSAGACATAAAAGAAATCATAACAATYTTYTGATTATAAATTCCTGCAAAAGGRAAACCTATTATGYAKCAAACTCATATATAACAATTCAATTTATGAAGAAGACAAAGCTATSATTCACAAACTGAAYYAMCAATTGTTATGYCTTTTATCTATTTGGAAGAAACAAGATATAGATGAMAGTAATSAAATTATATCATTTGAATYTGRTTTAGAWAGCAAAGTAATACTAAACCATAAACARAATGATATACAAAACTTGAAACACAATGTTGATATATTGAAAAGAAAAAGCTATGACAAAACATCAATTCTGCTCCAGTTTGTATCAGAATTCTATATCCTTGTTCTCCCACAACTGAGGATGATGATTATTACAAAAATCATAGGTTTATATAGGTCTCTCACAAGGTAAAACATCCTTGTGAATAATAGCAAACAATTTTATACAATCTGGGAATAATCCCAAAATCCCTTAAACTAAGTAACTAAAAATGCAGGTGAAATCCTTAAGATATCCTCCAACTGCTCCTCATATCTATTGCCAATTCGAATTTGCCTGCAATAGACACAAAAATCAAGTTAGAAGAATATTTTATTAAGAAAACAATAAAATTTTGACTTTACAGACTTAGCTACAGAATCATCTGATTCTGTAGCTAATCAAGAATAGCAAATAGAACCAAATATAATTAAATCAAATCAAATCCAAAACGAATTACTAAGGATTCAATTATCCTTTAAATTAAACTAAATCGAAAAGAATGTAATCGGGACAGGGTAAAAATGCTTTGTTTTTCCAATTGACATAAAATCGGATCAAATCTTAACAAGACTGTTTCATACACGCAATCAATGGCTAACCAAAATGTATGAAATACAAAACAATCATTATTGATTTGCATAGGATTCACATCGTTTAATTAATTGCCAATATAGAAAAACGGTCACGATAAAACATGCATAACTTTATCCATAGAATCCAGCCACAGTTCTCGTTTGCTGAGTCTCAAACAGTTCATAGGTATGACCGAAATTATGGTCGTAACTGTCATTGACTAGTTATAATCACAACAACAAATTGATATCATTCATTTAAAAGAACGATATATAAATTGATTCAATTGTAATCGGTTGAAATCATGCTTCATAAATATCGACTCAACAATCTTCATGTTTGATCATCTCATAGTCAACAGACAGGGTCTCGACAGAATCAACAAAATCCATAATACAAGCCGGGCATATAACTGAAATGGATATGACTGAATTTATAGACACAAATCGTAAGACTTGATACGATCAATTCATTACTCAAATCACAATCAAACAATATATTTGTTACCCTCGAAATGCAGTTCAAATCGTAACAGCCACTATTGTTATCCATTCGAAATTTGATTATGTAACACATGATATACGAATTGGTCCTAACATAGAATATACAATCAGTACAGCTGACCAGTTTTCCCATCATATCGCACAAGATATAACCAAATCGAACAGAGATATGGTTTGTATTTCAAAAATAGAAAAGGTATCAAATAACAGAGTATTCAAATCAACTCATGATCCATCAAATTAAATCTAATCAAAACCAATCCAGGAATCAATAATCAAAATTTATATACAACAAATGCATGACAGAGCAGGTCAACAATGTATACAGAGTTTGTGATCATGCCATATAAATGAGTGAAAATTTACCAGCAAGATTGTTGAGGCTAAGCCAATTTGGAATTGACGATTGTCGTGGCTGACTCGACATTCTTGAACAGAATTGAACCAGCTGTTCGTTGCTTTTTGGCAGAGGGTTCCATCTTCGCGTTATGACCAGTGAGCTTTGCCACTTGGTTTTCCAACTCATGGATTCTAGATTGCAACATAGGCACATCCAAATAGTACCTCTCCAACCACAATCCACATTGATCGCAAGGTGGAGCAGCAGGTTGAATAGTCGAGGGTTTCGATGATTCACCAAGGGCTTCTTGAGGTAGTTTAATACCAGGAAAATTAGTATCATCCTGCAGACAGGGTGGCAAATTCTTGACAAAGTCGTGAGGAGGTTTGTTACACAAGCCTTCCGAGTAAGGATACTCATCGGCAAGAAAACGTTCAACTTCTGAATCAGAGTCTTCACTGACCACGATAGGCTCTAATTTAGCAGGGAGTTTAGGCTTATTTCTCGCCATGCGAGATATTAACCTTGCATTTTTCTTACCTTTCGAATTAGCACCAGTCTTAGGTTTAGGCTTTTTGGTTGCGGGCTCATTAACTTCAACCTGTTTAGTCTCAGCCATAGGCAAATTCGTAGGTGAGTCGGGTAGGGGTTTGGGCAGCAAAACGCTATAAGGCACAGGGGGAATAGGCTGGGTTTTGGTTATCATAGGCTTATCAACCTGTGGAGGGTCCGATTCTTCGAAGCCATTACGACTAAGGAAATCAGCCCAACAATCACGACATAACCCTAACTCGTAAACCACTATCATTTTAATCAACCCCAAATGGAAGAGGCTGGTGTCGGCTTGGCTGCGCTTGTACCTTTTATCCATTTTGAACAAACTTCCATGCAGATAATGTGGCATACTGAGTTCGAAACCCATAAAAACCATCAATAGACAAAGGTGAAACAAGAAAATGAACCCGTTCCTGCCCTCACAAGTAATGAATTGCTTGATTATCATTAAGAGATCATACCAGCGTGGTTTCAACATTTTTGCAGGTAAGCCTTTGTCGCAGGATTTCACCGCTCGAGACTGGAATAACAATGTCCACGGGACATCATCTACCTTGCAGCTTTTGGACCACTTCTATCCCGTAACAGGAAGGCTAGTTGCCGAGCTGAGAAATTGTTCAGTGATTTCAAGCTGGACATCTCCAACTTTGGCTCGGCAGCCATCGAATGATAATGCGAATTGCCGAGCCACGATAGGATTGTAACCATCGAACTTATTTATAAACGGGAGCCACCCAAAATTTTCCAGGTCGCTATAAGCGCCATCAAACATCAATAACGCTTGACACCCGTTGGGCTCGGCCCTCGTGACAGGAGCCATGACTTCTGTTTATGATAGGGTTCAGTTTACACCACACAACACACAGGAGTAAAAACGATAGGGTTTAACAGCTTCAGCGCTCAAAGAGGCAAGGATTAACTGCATGTGTGCGAAGGTGGTGGGAGAATCACCGCCATGTAGTGTATTAATGACTGAGTATAGTGTTGTTCCATCAGTAATCAACACATTAATCGGCCAACTCAAATCAGTGTACAACCATATCAACGTGCCATCCATACAACGCAGCACCAACACCATACGTTATATTTATGCGCCAAGTGTACAGTTCAATGAACTCCAACATTAACCAACGATCCATCGTGTTAATCAAAACGTTTTAAACCAATGTTAATTCAATCGTGCCAATGTATAGTTTGAAACCTTGATTGTTCAATCAAATTTGCAAAACAATGCGCCAAGCATTGATTCAAACTATAAAATTGAAACCCAAAAGATTAATCAATGCGCCTTTTTGAAACTCAAACCAATGTTATTTCATATCAAATCAAACTTATAATATTTGTTGCACATTCATATGTTTATATTCCAAAGTTTTTTAGAACATTGCAACCAAAAATCTCATATAATCAATAAGTCAAGAGCTCATAGCAAGAAGGATCAAAGCCTATAAGACCAAAATCAATCATGACTTTTATAGGATCAAAGGTAACCAGTAAATCTTCATACTCAATGGCTCATTAATCAAATGGATTTGAATGTGCGATCAAGGTAAGAGTAGGTCAAAGGACATAAGTTTGAAAGAATCTTTTGCTATCATGTGATAAACCAATGGTCAAGTGTCTTTCAGAAAAATCAATAAAAGACGACGACAGTCTAAACAAGGAAAGAGGCGTTTTCACACTTTCAGTTGTGAAAACTTAAACGAAACCAAATTGCAATTGTCGCAAAAATGAAACAAATGTCTAGTTGCACAATGCGACGGTGATTTATCGTTTAGAAGACAAGAGGTGTAGGTAGCTTTTTTTTAGAGCAATTAAAAAAATGAGTTGGCTGCCAACAAGTTTCTCCCCCTCGAATATCTCTTCCTTCTATCTCTCTTGAGCTTCTTTTCTCGAACCCTTTTCTCCTTAGAGGGTTTCTTCGACACTTAGTCGAATTTCAGACCTGTGCACTCCTTGCAACAGATATTCATGTCCCTTCATGAGAAAACTCAAGCTGTTTCTCCCTAGCTTTTTGAGTCAAATACTGTGTTGACGCACTCCTTGCACCCAGGGACGCTCTGAACCTTGAATTTTGTCTCTTTCGACAACAATTCACTCTGAAATATTTGTCTCGTTAACCACTAACATGGCCCATCCAAGCTCAGTGTTGAAATCATGGCTCTGATACCATTTTGTAACATCCTCGGCCATCGACCCCTGTCGGGTAACACTACCCAAATAACCTTAAACTTGCCTTTACTTATCTAATACCATTCATATGACATTCCCTACCTTAAACAGCAGGCCAGGCCATGCCACCGAGTAATGTTGCGGAAATAATCACATTTAAAACTTAACTAAAAGATAGAGAAAAGATATGGTATTCACATTTATAAATATATATCTATCTGATCCAATTAAAAAGAAGAAACATTTAACACATACATGCAACATATATATATAGATATATATACAGGCATTACTCATTAATTATAATGCAAATACAAATACACAGCATACAACGAACACAAAATCAGTACTTATCTTTTAATAGATGACCACTAATTGTGTGCAGACCTTCCATGAACCTCACATCCTTAGACCACGCTGCTCATCATGCTCAGCAGTGGGTCACCCCCGAGTTGGGACTAAACTCCACTAGGCAAGGGAATTCTAGGCTTGGCAAGGACAACAAGGAAGTTGCACAGAACAACAAGAAGGATCTTTTATCCCATGATCCAATTACGCCCACAACCCACAGACTCTCATTCCCCACACACCTTCTCCACCCCAGGAGGGTACACGTTCACTAATACAATTCCATTGGTTACTACACCTCCATTACCTTGGGCTTCGACAATAGGTTGGACCAGAAGTCTCAGAGTACTGCAGCAGCTACGAAACTCCCTTCCAGGAGAACTCACTTCCCATCAAACTCTCTCACCTGGGAAAGTTTCTCACGGGCCTAACAACCTGCTTCTTCAATTCAACTCCTAAGCAATAAAGCAACAACATTCATTTGCACATGGGTGACAGCAGCAACAAAAAACAGGTATGGACACCAAAAATGGCAATAGCCAAATGCTAAGACACAACACGGCTCAGGAGAATACAATTGCGTCAGGATTCATAGGAGACACATGGGATAACTCAAGTATGACTACAGGATTCCAAAGGTGCATACTATATACAAAGGCAATGTTTATGGAGAACTGGTTCAATGCATGAATCCCTGGTCAATCAGAAAGGGTGACAGACTTCCACAGAATCGTAAGGGTTGTGAGGAAACTCCAAACTAGTCCCAGACGCAAGGATGGGGAGAAACGCCAAAATGGAAAGTGAACCCCCAATGAGTTGTCTTTACCTACTATAAATTTCATGCACCCAGGTTGACATATGTCTTCCTGAAGCCGCATGAATTCCACTTAGCACGCGTTCCCATTTTTCCCGGGAACTTAGGACAACACAGATTATGTCAACCATATCCTTTGGGAAATAATAATAAAATATTATTCCCTTAGAGGTAATCCCTCTAGCTCAGCCCCTAGGCCTAGATGCTTAGCCCCCTCCCTTACCCTACCTAGTGGAGCTTATTCCCCCATAACTCTTTCTTCGTGGTCAGTATACACACAGTAGTGAAATTTTATTAATGATGTGAGTATTTACATATACAAAACCAAGCTCATTGGCCTTAACATCTAGCTCAACATCCAAATAAACACATAAGATTACCATCTTATAATGGCTCGTCTCATCAGCCTACAAAACATGTTTACAATTCACAAATACAAATGGGGCTCGTCATTGGGGATATTGTATATATGATATTAGTGTTCTCTTTCATAGAAGTATCCATCATGATTTTACAATCACGAGCTATGTGTCCATAGTTGTGGTATTTGTAACATTCAATGTTATGTGAGTCCACATAGGAATTTCTTTCTTGAACATTTCTTCCATAAGCCCCGTAATCTGCAACTTTATGTCCAAAGTTAATACAATAAAAAAAATTACCATAAAAGAAATTTACATACCTGGGAGTGAATGATGTTCTTTGTGGTGTAGTCCTTCTGAATTCTTGCCTTGGTTGATCATGATCTTCTCTTATGTGGATTCCTTCATTATGGTTGAAGCTTTTTTGTGTCTTGAATGTGATAGGTCTTGTTGAAGATGTATCTCTATTATACTCATTCTTCTTTGATTCTTATTGACCATGATTCCTTCCCTTGAGTACTTATGCATAACTCTTACTCTTTTCTTCAACCTTCTCTATGAATGATGTGGATGTTTCTCTCTCTTCAATATTCAAGTTGAGCTTGACGAATTTTACTCTTAGTGTGACAACTTCTTTTTCAAGCTTCTCAACATCTTCTTCTTTCTTTATTATCTAAGACTTAATGAATTCTTTTGTTCTCTTTGCTTATTCAAGTTGGATCTTCAAGTTTTCTTTCTTGTTGCTTGAATTTTTCTTCAAGATTATTTAAATCCTCAGTTCTTCCCTTGAGATGATATGTTAATATCTTCTCTCTCTTTTCTGATTCTTCCTTTTGTGCTACTATTTTGGCTTCTAAACACTTCTTTTGATCTTCTAGAGTTTCTTCAATCCTTTTGGCTTCATCTAGCTAACTTTTTAGCATTATGATCATCTGCTCTACTTATTTGGATTTGGTGTTCTTAGATTCTTATTTTTCCTTTAGTTCTTCCTGGACTGACTTGTTTTTCCTTTTTTCATTTTGTATACATTATATTGCACTGAGCAATTCTTCTCTGTAATCGAATTTTTCCTCTTCTCACTCTTCTTCTTCTGAATCTATCTGACATGATGAACATCTTTCTTCTTGTTATGTACCTGCATCTTCTTTGGAATTCTATAACTCTGTGATGGAAGAGAAATAGAGATTATGTAGCTTATCCCAGAGTTCTTTTGTTGATAAACATTTTTCCACTTTGTCTTTTACTTAATCAAGTAATCCCTCCATAATGAAATCCATTGTTATTTTGTTGTTCTTCTTCAATTCATTCTCAGTTGCAGTCTTTGGTTTCTTTGTACCATTATATTCTGTAACAATTGAATCAAAATATTGTATCCCTATGCCTGAAAAAATGTTTTCATTCTTCTGCTCCATGACTCATAGTCCAGACCATTCTGACCATTGAACATTGGTACTCCATTCATATTGTACTACATGATCTACCTTCCAGTGGTTAAACTATTTCCTGAAGGAACCTTCTCTGATCCCAATTGTTGGAATACTAAGAGGGGGGATGAATCAGTATGATCACTTTAGAACAATTTTAACCACAATATATATCCTTTCACTTTATCAACAATGTTCAACAGATTATCATCAATGCATCATCTATTATTGCATTCAATAAAACATGAGCATATAATCATAAGCAACATCACATCAAATACATAGTACACAAGTATTTATGTGGAAACCCAAATGGGGGAAAACCACATAATGCTTTCTTATATATACCAAGAATTCATTCATAGGAAGCACCAACTTCCAAATTCTCTAGTTGCAACTAGAAGGTGGCTACAACACCTATTCTCAGGCTCCAACCTAAAGGAAGCTACAACTCCGTGAATTCTCTAGATCCACCCAGAAGGAGGCTACAACCCCCTGATTCTCAGGCTCCAAGCTAAAGGAAGCTCCAACTCCCTGAGTTATCCAGCACCAACCAGAAGGAGGCTACAACCCCCTTTCCTTACCCCGTCCTACTTCCCTAAAATATAAGTGTAGACCAATTGTCACTACCACAATCAATTCCACTATCATTGCCATTGTCACTATCACTTTCATTGCCATTGTCACTACCACTATCACTTTCACTACCACTATCACTGCCACTATCACTGTCACTATCACATCAACCTGTATCTTCTCATCAACCAACTAGAACTTGTACCATACCATGCATCAACTTGTACCACAACTTGTATGTACATCAACACATGAACCATACCATGTGCCAACCATGTACATAAACTTGTACCATAACCATGTACATCAACCATGTACATAAACCTGTAACACAACCAGTGCATCAACCATGCACCAAACCTCCACCAATATGCCAATATCACCAAGATGTGCCTCAAGCACTATGCAAACATCAAGTGTCCATCATGCACCTCAATAATGTGCTAAACCAAGAACCAATCTATGCCTCAACAATTATTATACCAATATCAACAAGACATGCATCCAATCATGTATATCAAACCATGTGCCTCAACCATAGACCATATCACTCATGATATGTCTCAATCATGCCATACACCATAACATCACTAACATGTAACCCTCAAAAAATTCATATAAACATACCTGCAACTATGTAACAGACCTGGTGTATGTGATAATAGACCTTTAGACCTTCCTCAAATAAATCAAACTTTACCTTAGTCTCACGAGACTAGTTTTTGGATTAGTCACAAACCCTAACTTTCAACAAGAATAAATATGTACTTGTAATGAATAAAGATCTGAAAATTCTACACAATATTATTCAATATATTCTCTACAATTACACCAGGTTTCATTTCTTGGAACCTCCCAAAAAAGGATTTATAGCACAAATCGAATACCTTGATGAATTCTAGCTTATTCTAGAGAGCGAACTTGTAGAGCATGCCACAAGAGGAATATTTGTTATTTGGATCTGAAAATTGCATAAAAAATATTAAGAATTGTATTCTATCCAATGCATTTTGTCTCACTAAATTTGGATCTTCTATTGATAAGTTATGACCTTTTTACCCAGAACACGTATTTGAGACTAGTTCTAGGACTAGCCAAAACCCCTATCTTCCACATAGTGTATCTCCCAAAATACAACGACCCAGAAGATGAAATTTTTACCATCGGTACCTTATATGTCTTCTCAATATCCTCGGAACAAATCCTCACAAGACTTCATCCTCCCTTGCAATTTCGACCTTGTTTACTACATCTTCCCTCTAAAAAATGCCTTAAATATCCTTGGTTACCTCATATAAGAATCACTTGATCAATTCGATAGATATTCAATGAACTTGTGTGTATAAATCATGTTCTTATGAGAGATGTCTTGAGGTGTATTTATATTTTTTTCTAAGTAACCTTTTTCCTTAACTTTAGGACCTCTTTCCTTAACTTTAGGGCTTCTTGAACTTTCTTGTTACAACCACTTTACCCTTTCATTAAAGACTTGTAACCAACTAGGGGCTTCTTTACCATTCTTCGTGGATTCCAACTTCACAAAGCCATATATCCCTAATTGTGAGGAACCATGTGGTGTTCCAAATATCACCATAAATGTCACGATGAGTACTATTTGTGTATGAGTGTCTTGCCTAAATTTACATTGCCCTTCATGTCCAAAAACATCATTCAATTTTGGGTCCCATAACCACACCTTTGGGGCTTCATGTAGACTTCATTAAATGTATCCATCACATATGTTGGAATAAACTAAATCAAAATCAATCTCGATCAGCCATATTATAACCAAATTTCCAATGATCTCGTCCACATCTCTAGGGCTTTTGGACTTCTCCAAGAGTTGACATCAATCTCCAGGATCACTCTACAATGGTTGACATCAATGACAACCAATTGTCTAAACCAACTATCCAAAAAATGGATTGTATATGTACCTGTAGGCTACGATAAGGTTTGCAGTAATGGTAAAAATGGGTTCACATAAAGGTTTGCTTAAAATAAATTATTGGGAAGGAAACCAACTGATTTATACCAAAAAGTGATATACTTTTGTTTCGAGAACTGATTTCCAAATTTAATATAAGTACATACCTGTGTTAGTGTGGACGTGTGCATTCCTCTTAATATGCATAAGTTTCCTTTGCCTAACAAGAAAATTTAGAAATTATAACTGCACTTTTACCAAAAGCATAAAGTAATACATCAAATTTTTATATAGAATAGAGTTTCACGAAATTTTACTTAAAAAATAAAGCATTGATATAGGTTTGGTAATGGCAAAAAACACACACCCCACAGATCAAATGATGTAGTGCACGTTCTAAATTATTAATCCTATCAAAAGAATGATTTATTTTTATATGTTTAGATTGTTTTTTAAATATTATAAAAATTATTTTTAAAATATTTTAAGATTATTGATTGATTTAATTTTATGGATACGTTAAATATAAATTAAAATTATTTATTTATGTTAAAAAATTTAGATTTATTCCTCGGATGGGGTGATAGTAGTGGGTGACAGAGACCTCCAGGTGGGGATGTTAGATTCCCACATGACAACCTAAAAATTAGTCTCCTTTCACTTGGGCTCCGGTTGGCATTCTTCCTTAAGCTAGAAGATATAGATGATGACTGAATCATAAGGAAAAAATTTAGTAGGGGCATTGATAATCTAGTTAATGGAAGTACAGGTAGTTGATTCAACAACGAAATTTATAAGGAGTTCAGGTGGGATGACACACATGGCATACCCCCCCAGTACAGTTGAAATTGTGAGAAAACAAGGTCGGTCATGGGCTCATGGGAGAAGGAACAAATCCATTAATCATGACAGAAAGTAGAGGAAAGGATGGATTTTGAGGCGGATGATAGGATCCATAAATATGAGGAGGTGGTCAGGTAGCAAGTACAACATCAGAGTTAAGGTAGGCCTGGATCTCCCCAGTGCAACAAAATATTTCCTGAGAAAGACATGGTGCCTACGAGAAGATGGGAAGGTGGTTACTCAGGGGTGCTCCATCACCCCGTGTAACTTAATCCCAACTGCATGGATGGTCTTAATTTAGGAGTTCATATATTCATGGGGAGATAACCTTAGAAAAAAACCACCACATCTTTGGTGGTTGACGATGGGAATTAGATTGCAACGTAGAAGGATGGACCCAGGACGAAGAAAAGCCACTATGAAAATACAGGAATCGACCAAGACCCATGGGTGACTCAAGAAGAAGTAAAGGTATGGGGAATGATGTCCTACAGTGAAACCAATGGCACTCACTAGAGAAATGAGAGATTTTGGAGAGGAAAGCAACAACTTCCACCACCTTTTCTTAGCAATGGAAAAGAGGGAAATGACCAATATTCAAGAGGAGGTCCTTAAGAAAAGGATTGGTATCTCAGATGAGTATATTCTCTTGGACTCCATGGAATGGGTAACCAACCCAGAGAAAACTCAAACAAGGGAAACAAAATAATTCCACTTCACAAAGACTCACTGGCTAACCAAAGATATGGTAACTCAGGATGTAATGCAATAGTAGTTGGAGAATTTTCCACTCGACACATTGTGCATGTCCTAAAGGTAAAATTTGAGCTTTTTTGCAAAGCCCAATTTGGCATCCATTTCCATCAGAGCACGTCAAGAGACCAGAATAATAATAAATAAATAAATAAGCAAGGGAAACCAGAGGATAGCGCCCATAAGGAGAGGATTGGGGAGGGACTTATTCAGCTGGATGAGGATCAGTCAGAGCCTCACAAGTTCCTCAAAGGAGGAGTCAGTCATTGGAGCAGCGAAGCCAATTAGCAGAGGGATGGAATCATCCTTGAGTTACCTCCAAATCCCTCCATGTTATTCACCTGGTTATGTTATTTTGAGAAGAGACTAGAAATATCACATAAATTACCAATGGAACAACATAATATAATGAAGAGCACTCCACAAATGATACCTTTTATTGAAACGGGAGAAATTTTCACTTGCCTCTTCAAGGGGGAAACCTCCAGCAGAGAAATACTCTATTACAATAATTCTCAATACATCCTTTCTCATACCTCCTACTCTTGTTTATACTAATTCTATCTTCTAGAGAACATTCTAGAGGAAGATATTTCTAGAAGCATAACCTTCTACTAGGTCTTCTTACATTGACTTGTTCACATTTATTTAATAGGCCTTATTAACTAATTTTTGGCTTTATTACATGGAAAATATATCTTGCTAATTCATGACCAACTAAAAAAGGGGTTAGGATCGAATCCTAACATGACCTCCCCCTTCAAAAGTTGTCTTGTCCCCAAGGCTGAAGATAGGGAAATGATTGTAATATGGAAACTAGTTCCCAAGTCGCATCCTCTGTAGACATGTCCTTCCACTTGATCAACACTTATTTGATAGTTCTACCACACAAGTGAAGCTAACACATGTTGAGGATTGATTCTTGTTGGAGCCAAAGGGAACCCTATTCATCTAATTTAGGCAAGATGGTTTGAGCCTGACAACTCTAACCCACCACTTTCTTCAAATAGGAAACATGGAACACTCGATGTATTTTGTAGGTAGTTGGAAGTGCCAGTTTGTAGGCAATTGGACCAACACGTTTGATCATATGATAGGGGACATAAAATTTGGGTGCAACTTGTGGTGGACATGTTATTTCAACGATGTTTTTTTGTAAGGTTGGATTTGGAGAATCACTTGATCACCTTCTTGGAAAACCCTTTTGGAATGGTGTTGGCCAGCTTGTTGCTTCATACAATTTTGGGCCATGTGGAGGTTATCCCTCAGATCTGTGAGGGTAGTTTATCTACCTTGAAATAACTAATCAATAGCCTATACTTTTGATGTGCCTAAAAGATATTAAGTTACTATAGGTGGTTATTGGCCATATACCATTCCATATGGTGTCATTTTGGTGTTTGTATGATAGGAAGTGTTGTACCACCATTCAACCAAAGGTAACGATTGCACCCACTAATGTTGTTTGTCCAAATAAAAACAACACAAGTATGTTTCCAAACATTTATTGACAAATTTTGTTTGGCCATATGTCTGGGGGTGGTAGGTTGTTCTCATGTTTAGTTGCATGCCCTGTAATTTAAATGATTCTTTATAAAATGTGTTGGTGAAGGTTAGGTCACGATAGGACACATGAATGTTGGCATGTCATGCAATTTGAAAATTCGATCAATGAAAACTTGTGCTACCATAGATAGTGTAGAAGGGTGTGGTAAAGCACAAAAATGTGCATAATTGGAGAGGTAATCTACCATGACCATGATGATTGACTTGTTACACTCTTTTGGAAGGCCCACTATAAATTCCATGGAGATGTCAGTGCAAATGGAGGCCAAAATGAGTAATTGTTGTATATCTCCTGGGCTCTTGATAGTTTCACCTTTATTGCATTGGAAGACATCATATTTGATGACAAAGGTAAGGATGTCCTTCTTCAGAACTTCCCAGAAAAAAAGAACGGGGAGCATGAGCATATGTATTTTGGAATCATGATTGACCCGCTAGAGAAGATGAGTGCAACTCATTTAAGATCCTAGTCTTCAGGGTTGAAGATAGAGACAGAACCAAGAAATCCTTATATCGGAGGATATTGTCTTGCCAAGCGTAACCAGGGGGAGGGTTATGTTTGGGTTTGTTAGCCACTCTTGTCGTACTTCCTCAATCCAATTAGGAACAGGTAATGATAATGCAAAGAGGGAGCCTTCATCCTCATATTTTCTGGATAACGCATTAGCCACTACATTGTCTTTGCCTTTTTTATATTTGATATCATAATCATAGCCTAGAATTTTTTTTAGCCACTTGTTCTATTCTAGGGAGGCCAACGGTTGCTCTAAGAAATATTTTAGACTATGCTGATATGTTTTAGTCTAAAAAATAAAATTCCCAATACATATGGTTTCCACGTGTGCATAGTATGGAGAATGGACATTGTTTCCTTTTCATATGTAGATTTTCCCAGATTGCATCCACTCAAATCTTGGCTAGTAAAATCAAGAGGTTTACCATCTTGTGTGAGAATTGTGCCAATACTAGTGCTAGAAGCACTCGATTCCACCACAAATGTTTTGTTGAAGTCATGGGCTGCTAATATGGGGGTAGTGCACATGGCCTACTCTAACACTATGAAGGCATGATCTGGTGCCTATGTCAAATGAAATGCATTCTTCTTGAGAAGGTCCGTCAATGGCCTGGGAATTTTTCCATAATGGTATACAAATTTTTGGTAATATCCTGTGAGGCCTAAGAAACCTTGAAAAAACTTCAAATTCGTGGGTCTTGGCCACTCCTACATGGATTAAATCTTTTTGGGTCTACCCTTACCCTATCACTGCCCATAATGTGTTCCAAGTATTCGACCTCGCTTTCTCCAAAAGCACACTTGGTATTTTTGACAAACAATTGATTGTCCTATAACAATTGAAGTACTTTGTTCACATGGTGTATATGTTCATCCCAAGTGCGGTTGTAAATGAGGATGTCATCAAAGAAAACCTTAACAAACTATCAAAGATAGTGATTCAAGAGTTTATTCATGAGAATTTGGAAGGTAGATGGGGCATTGCAAAGGCCAAAAGGTATTACCAAGAATTCATAATGCCCTTCATGAGTTCTGAAAGAAGTCATCGAAATTTCTTCTGCATTCATATGAATCTGGTGATAGCTTAAGCGAAGATGTAGTTTGGTAAAGAAACAGGCACCCCAAAGTTCATCCAACAGATTCAGAATAAAAATGATGACTTGAAAAACATTCGCCACAACCCTTCCTTTTTTAAGAAAATCACAACATGGTATGAATATGGGCTTATAATTAGGTGAATTAACCCTGCCTCCAGTAATTCTTACATAATTTTCCTATTTCATTTTTTTGAGAAAATGGATACTTGTAGGGACGTACATTGGGGGGTTGAATTCTTGGGAGGAGAGGGATGTGCTGATCATGCTCACCCCTGGAGGGAGGTAGGTTTGTGAGTGTCTCAAATACCCTATGGTGCTTATCCAAAACCAGTTGTAGATCATGATGAATTGTTGGGGATGATTTAGCATATACTTGGATGGAATTGCATTGAGAAATCACACCATGGTGGCCTTTCTTAAGGAGTTTCTCCATCTCGTGAGAACTGATAATTTTAGGGGAACCAACTTGTAATCCTATGAGGGTATAGGTGTGAGCATATTATATAAAGATCATATATAATTCTTGATAATCCATGGCAATCGGTCCCAAGGTGTGAAGCCATTCAACACCCAAGATAATATCATAACCACCCATGGAAATGGAGAAGATGTGATTTTTCAGGCGATAATATCCCATTTGGAGTTTGACATTCTCATAGTGGCCCCCATATTTCATTGTACCACCATTAGCGATGAGAATTTGAAAATTAGAAACTGGTATGGCAAAGCAATTGACCTCCTCAACCACCCTGTGATGAATAAAATTATGGGTGCTACCACTATCAATCAACACCACTATCATCCTATGTTTGATGTAGCCATTGAATTTTAATGTCTATGGAGTAGAAATACCCACGAGGGCATGGAAGGAGATGACAAGTTCCTCTGGTTCCACGAGTGATCCGAAAATCCTTAGATGTACAATCAATTCTTAGATACACATAAATATTCGACCAGATTCAGAATAAAAACGATCACTTGACTATTTGCGAAAATGCATGTGAATATGCTTACTTATTCCATAAAATTAATTAATATTAATGAATGACTTGAAGAATAATGAGATAACATAACAGAAAATAAAAGAACTCAAATTACATATATTGATGATTTGTATTACTTCATCTTCAAGTCCTCTTTAGATAGTAATATTGTTCTTCATCATCTCAAAATGCCAAATTACATTACAACATGGGCTTACAAAAAACCAATTTATTGGAGTCTCTTTAATTCCACTACTCAAAACAATAAAATGAGTTCACCATTAGAATCCTTGCAAAATTCTGAGAAATTTGACTATAAAGTCGACCAAATTCTGAACTGGCTCAATTTCACCCTCTTTACATGCCAAACGATGCACTAAAAGCTCATTAATGACAATCTGGATTAAGACTTTTACAAATGACCTATGATCATAAAACATACTTCAAATTCATGATCTTTGCTGAAAAACAAATCCAATGAGTATAAACTTGACTACATTTGGACAAAATACTATATGACACGCAAAACGAGACAATGTCAAAACTTATGCAATCTCTTGCACGCACTTCTATGTAGTTTGTGCCTCGGGATTTGTACCACCTCAATATATGTTTCCTCATGGGAATGTGTGTATAAACCTTGATTCACGCACCCATTAAATAGGGCAAGGGCCCTCAATTGACCTCCAAAATTTGTGACAGGCATTAAATATAAAGTGGACAGTTTGTTTTAACAAACCATAGGTATAGCTTGTTCGTTAAGTCATGGATTTTACATATGGAAAGTCGGGGGTTAGAGCCCCACCTACCACCATATATTCTCACGCTTTCGTTGGTGTATGGTTATACATTGTTAGAACCATATTATATATGGTTATACACGTCCACAATTTCGTTAAGCCCTTCAGCGAATTAGGTGCTTGGATTGGTGGTTATATGAAGTTAAAACAACTGCGGGATATGGGTCAAGGGCTTAGGCCCTCAGCCTTTTTTATCCCAACAAA
>JASDQU010736976.1:171817-182150 GCA_032191745.1 Picea mariana | reverse complement strand
TACACCTCCCCATTGAAGAACTTTTGAACCTCCAAAAGTATGGATCATTCAAAAATCAAGTGAGAATTCTTTCACCTCACTTGTCTAGTATCATTCATCCTTCCTTCTTGGATAACGAGCACCTAACTCATCACAACCATAATGAATATTGAAACAACACTACTGACCAAGTTAATCATTCCCTTAAATTCACAAACTATGCCATTCATTGTTGCAATAGCCAACCATATTCCACTGATTAGTAATAAACTGATCAACAAAATCGAATACATAGATGCGAAAGAGAATGATCCATCAACATATCTTCCCTTCTTAACAAGAGAAACGTCAACCAAATGACCTATGTTACTTTCAACCGTAGGCTGTAAATCTGGATCCTGAATACTAGCATTAGATAACATGTGCCATGTAGTGACAAGTCTCAAATTCATCTTCATGTAATGATCTCTCACAATGAACTCAATCCCACCCTTGAAAAGATGATACTTGTTATGTTCCCTATAGAAAATGGCCTTCCTGTTGTACAATTATGGACTTCCCAAAACCATCCCGCAAATGTCAAGTGGAACAATGTCTAACTCTACCTCATCAATGAAGTTGGATGTGATCACGAACCGTAACTTGCGGTGTTTAGTTACGTGTACCTGAGCATTATCACAAATCCAATTGAAAGATATGGTCTCAGATGAGGCTTAGTTTCCAATCCCAACTTATGAACAACTTTCTCTGAAATAAGATTAACTTTTGATCCACTATCAACAAGTGTATCGATCTTAGTGTGCTTTGAGATAACTTGTAAATGAAATAGTGATTTTCTTTGCCTTCCATCATGGGTTACTTTAGACTTTGTAGAAGAAGTACATGAATTGAAACTTGCAACAAAATACTTACCTTTGATGCCCATAGTTGTAACCTTGGTTTCATCCTCATAATCTGATCCAATATCCTGCCCCATGGTCATGGTCTTCCTTTTACCCTTTCTAGACTAAGCCCACTTTGGCTTCAATTCTGGATGCAACTTCCAACAATGCTTCTTGTCACACCCTTTCTTCTCGCAGTGAGAACATGTAGTATTTTTCTCTTCATCCTTCTTCATTGTAGTTGTCTTCTTCCACTTTCATTTTTCCTTCGACTACTCCTCAGATTCATGTGGCTTCTCCATCTTATCTTCAACAACATATTTTCCTTTTCTGGTTTCAAGATGAGTAGCTTGTACTGAAACTTCGTCAATGTTAGTAGGATTAAACATCAATATAGTATGGTGAAGATATGAGTGCATACCAATAATATAATTTAGAAGAGTCTCGGGAGTATGTAATGGTATTCCCAAAGATAATGCCTTCTTCTTAAATTCATGTGTATAAGCTTGAACATTTTTCCCTTTTCCTTGTCTTAAATGTTTCCAAGAAATCATTGATGTTTTCATATAATCTAATGGATACAATTTATTTCTTAATGCAGTAATAAATTAAATCAAGGAAGAAATGATTTTACCATGTTGAAAAAGATCATCTTGTGTCTGACTCTCCCACCATATCAAAGTTGTGTCGCTCAGGCGAAGAGTAGCCAACTATATCCTTGAAGTGTCTTGTGTATTTTTTTTTAACCTGCAATACACTTCAATCTGTTTGACCCAATTATCCAACTTCTCTGCATTCAACTCTCCATCATAAGAAGGCAAATCAAACTTTACATCTAGCTTCAACAAAGGAAAATCATGAGAACGAGAACACTTCGTAGAACATTTTTTCCTCTTATGAGAAGAATGTTCACTTCCATCGGAATAATATGATGATTATGATGACGATGAGGATGAAGGAGACACTGGAGGTTCTTCACCTTCTTTTCCTTCAACTTTCTCCATTGTTTCAACTGGACCACCTTCATTTTGATGAGGAGTTCCTATCCTTCTTTCTATGTCTTCCCACAATTCTTTAACCATATTTTTCATCTCAAGGAACATTTTTCAAAACTCCTTATCATCCTCAAAAAGAAATCCTTCATGTTCCATTTCTTTTCTTTGAAATATAGGTCCAATTTCAGGATTAAATTCTTCAAGTGTGCCTTCACCTTGCTTAGATTTGGACCTTGTAATAATTCACTTGAAAATACATGTCAAAACCAACTTTGATACCAAATTGATACAAAAATCCTTAGATGTACAATTAATTATTCGATACACATAAACATCCTACCAGATTCAAAATATAAATGATCGCTTGATTATTTGGAAAAGCACATGTGAATATGCTTACTTATTCCATAAACTTCATTAATATTGATGAATAAATTGAAGAATAATGAGATAACATAGTAGAAAACAAAAGAACTCAAATTACACATATTGATGACATATATTACTTAATCTTCAAGTCCTCTTTAGATAGTAATATTGTTCTTCATTGTCTCAAAATGCCAAATTACATTACAACATAGGCTTACAAAAAACCAATTTATCGGACTATGTTTAATTCCACTACTCAAAACAAGAAAAAGAGTTCACCATTATAATCCTTGTGAAATTCTGAGAAATTTGAATATAAAGTCGACCAAATTCTGAACTGGCTCAATTTCACCCTCTTTACATGCCAAACGATGCACGAAAAGCTCATTAATGAAAATCTGGATTAGGACTTTTACAAATGACCTATGATCACAAAACATACTTCAAATTCATGATCCTTGTGAAAAAACAAATCCAATGAATATAAACTTGACTACTTTCGGACAAAATACCTTATGGCACTCAAAACGAGATAATGCCAAAACTTACGCAATCTCTTGCATTCACTTCTATTAACTTCGTACCTTGGGATCCATACCACCTCGAGATCTATTCCCTCATGGGAATGTGTGTATAAAAATTGGTCTACACGCCCATTAAATAGGGTGTGGGCCCTTAATTGACCTCCAAAATTCATGATAGGCATTAAATATAAAGTGGATGGTTTGTTTTAACAAACCATATGTATAGCTTGTTGGTTAAGTCATGGAGTTTATATATGGAAAGTTGGGGGTTTGAGCCCCACCGACCACCATATATTCTCGTGTTTTTTTGGTGTATGGTTATACATTGCTATAACCATACTATATATGGTTATACCCATCGAAAATTTCATTAATCCCTTTCATGGATTAGGTGCTTGGAATGGTGGTTATATGAAGTTACAACGACCACGGGCTATGGTTCAAGGGCTTAGGCCCTCGGCCTTTTGTTGCCCAACAAACCTTTCATACAATATTATATATATATATCTATATATATATGGTTAGGTCTTGTAGGCGTGGTGCATTGGAAATGGAGGTTTGTTTAAGGCTTTGGGAGGTTATGGAGGTCGCGGGTTCGACCCCTATTGAGTCCATAATTTTTTATAAACCATACCAATATAGGCCAATTGTAGGCTGCCACATGGCAACCTATTATTGGCTTTCTTGTGCCATGTGTCAACATATAATTTTACCACTTAGATTTCACAGACTTTCCCAGTCAACTTCCATCCAATGTGCCACGTCACCTATACGATCGTGTGCCATGTGTCAGTGGTGACATGTGTCACCCTTTTTCCTATGTTAACTTTGACCTTTGACTTGGTTTGACTGGAAATTTGACAGCTTGTAACTTTTGCATACAAACTCTGCTTGACTTGCAGTGTGCACCGTTGGAAAGCTAATGATGAGCTCTACCTATTGATGTTATTTTTGAGATAATTTGAGACAGTTGAATTTTGAGCTTTATGAATCCCCTGGGACCTCTATGAGTGTTCCATATCCTCCTAGACATCTGTGATCATTCCTTAGATCCTCCTAGATCAACGGGAGGTGGGACTGGATCTAATATGGGGACAGTTAGTTGTGTGTCCTCTACGTTAATGGCCTCATCTGATAGTATGTCCTCGGAGGATGTAGAAGTTGATGCATCAATTTCAGAGAACATTTGTTCACGACATCTATGGCCTGCAGAATACTTTCATCATAGTAATAGAAAATTCCTTGCTTCTGATGTTTATCCATTTCTGTTGGATATACCTTTTTTAGCTTCAAAGTTTGTGTCGAAGTAGAGGCATCCCCTAGACAAGGGTGCTTGGTAATTGCATAATGAAGGGGTTGGGCCTGCACAATGGTGTTAACTTCCAGAGAAAATGTGTATGCCTGCAACCAGGTAGTCGGATGGTGCATGAAAACATACGCTTGAATGATGTCCTTTAAGCCACTGAGAAAACACTCCAGATAAAACTCATCAGATAAGCCCTCTATTCTGATAGCCAACTATTCAAATGCATAGATGAAGTCTTCTACTGGCTCTATTTGTCGTTACTTGGTTAGTCATCAAAAAAAATTGGATTCTCTATCAAAATGGGCACAAACTTCTTTGGTGAACATAGTCCAATTTGGTAGTCCCGAAAAACATTTCTTATGCCATTGCAACCATTTCCATTATTCTTGATTAAAGTATAGAACTCCCACATGGAGTTTGGTCTCATCGTCTCGTATATCATGGAGGGAGAAGTAGTGTTCAATTTGAGATACCCACCCGTTCGGGTTTGAGCCATCAAATTTATGGATCTCAAATTTGGGAACCCTATTCCAGGAGTTGGGAGAGCCCCAAGGGGAGTGGGAAAGATGAGGGTTCTCATAATGGGAAGAATGAGAAGTGTGAGGGTGGGACTCTGGTTTCATACCCTGGTTGTGTGTCAGAAAGTATTGAAATTGGTTCAAGAGGGTTTTCAGGCTCTGGTGTAGCTCCTATTGAAATTGTTTAGAGAGGGTGTTTAGGCCCTGGGTTAGCTCCTCGAATAGTTTGGTTACCTTAGTGTCCAATTTGTCTAGGGTTTGAGTGTGAGTGGTAGGGGCCATTGTGGAGTCTTAGGTAGAGTAATACCTCAGTGATTAGCACGATATATGGAGTTTGTTGGGATTGATAGCAAACAAGGGTGTAGGGAGAGGGATCTGGTCCATAGAAAATGGTAGGTACCATTGTGATCAAGACGAAGAGAGGAATCCAATGGAATATGTCTCAAATAAGGGTGCCAAGAAGGGGTCGAGTCCATGATAAAAAAAAACATCTTAAAATGAATGGAAACATTGCGATTAAGATGAAGAGAGGAATCCAATGGGATATGTCTCAAATAAGGGTGTGGGTGGGACCATTATACTATGATCTGAATACTTCTGCAGCTTCGGAATGCCCAAATTCTTAACAGTAAAAAATGTGTAGTCAATTCGCAACTAGAATGTCGGAGGCAAGGTTGCGCATCCAGAAAATATTGTGTATACCTTGTCTGGTATGTTACCCCCTGGTCAGGGTTTGTAGGGTGCCTATGGACAAGGTTTTTCCCTATTCTATAGCTCTCTAATATACGTGTGGGGTTGAATAGTATTACTCGAGCCAATATATAAGGGAACCAACTAAGGAGGCTCAACCGTACCCTTAGTTGTACTGCCTGATTACCCAGGTACTAGAGAGTATCTTCCCGAGTGTTTTTCTTGGTGGCACTATAGCAGTAAGGTGATCGATCGATCGATCTATGGAGGGTTTCAGGATACCTAGACCAGTTCGTATACATGCTTTTTCTAATGTGATACCACTCAAAGGGGTACCAACAAGAATTACAAGGGTGTCCAACAATGTGAGCTTAAAAACCTTTTATATTCCCTGCATGTATTCTTCCCCGAACGCAAATTTATTCGTTGAACGATAGATCATTGTAGCTTAAAAACGCTAGAATATGTCTCTACCCTAAAAAAAATTAACCCACAATTCCTACCCAGGAAAGAGATATGATACCACTTGTTATGCACTTGGTTATGTTATTTTGAGCAAAGACTGGAAATATCACAGAAATTACCAATGGAACAACAGAATATAGAGAATAGCACACCAAAAATGATACCTTTTATTGAAACAGGAGCAATCTTCACTTGCGGGGGAAACCTTCGGTAGAGAAACGCTCTATTACAATAATTCTCAAGACATCCTTTCTCATACCTCCTACTCTTATTTATACCAATTCTATCTTCTAGAGAACATTTGAGATGAAKATGTTTCTAGAAGCGGAAGCTTCTATTAGGTCTTCTTACATTGACTTGTTCACATTTATTTAATAGGCTTKATTAAYTAACGTCACCCTTTATTACATAGAAAGTGTATCATGTTAACTAATGACCAACTAAGAGGGGTTAGGGTCGGATCCTAACACTCCCAATCTTTGAATGAATCAGATGTTTTGTCTTTTTTCTCATCTATGGGAAATAGTCTTTTAAGCCCTAGGTTGAATATTGCAATAGTTAAGACTAATGCCAAGATCTATATGACCCAGCTAGATTATAGGGGTTGCTTGATCAAGTGGTTAAATACAAACTCAGAAACCTTAAAATTATGGGTTAGAAGTCTCATTTTTTTTTGTCAGACTCCATGGAATTCGGAATGTAATATTTTGTGTATACTTAATAGAAATTAGTAGTCTCTTTTTTTTATTAAAGAAAATTATTAAATACTAAAAAACTTCACATTTATTGAGATATAATTTTTTATTATTAAATTTTATACTATGTATTAATTGTTTTATTTAAAAGTCATAAAATTTAGTACTTCTAGATTTTGGATAAATCCAAATTTAAAATAGATTTAAACTGATTTTGTTAAAAAAAAACTTTATAAAGTTTTGCAATTAAACCAAACTATTAATATTGATAATAATTTGGTTTAAAGATCATAGCCAAGCTAGACACTAAATTGGTGTATGAGACCCCCTTGTTTATGGCACAAGGGACTCTTTTCGGATAGAACGATTTGACTACTAAATTCTACATGTTATTTACCATTAAGCACATTCAAATTATACATATTATTTACTATTAAAACTATATATATATATATATATATATATATATATATATATATATATATATACACACACACACAAACATATCTTTAAAAATTTGCAAATATATAAACATAAACCTATCTTTGAGAAATCTAAATAATATCAACGACGAATGTCATGTTTCAATCATGATGGTAAATCTTAACATACAAGTATCATGTGTTAGATATTGATTTGAAAAGAAAAAAATCAATTATATCTATTTAATTTGTAACAAATTACAAATCATGTATTTTCAATCCTATCTTTTTTTTTAATTACAAATCATGTATTTGTATTTTATTTTTTTTCAAAACATTTGTGTTGGACACACCGACCACACTGAGAGGGGGGGTGAATCAGTGTAGGGATCTTTTTAAACTTCCCTTCACAAAACTCCTTAGTTAACAATCATCATTTACTCATCACTTATTATTGTCATTTATAACCAGTTGTATGTGAACATATATCAGCAACAGATAACCGCAACATATATCATCAACAAGTCATCACCACAAAGAACACAAGATGTATGTACAATTTTATTTTTATTATGAACTACAATCCTTGGGTTTATCAGCAACAACTGGATAGATTTACAACTCCACAAGAGCACCAGCTTTGCAATGCAAGACTCAGTTTACACAACTTAGCACCAACTGAGAAGAGGATTCAATCCTCAACATATACCAATATGTCAATAGGTACACAACTTATCAATAGTGCATCACGTGTGTGTACGTTCCCTACCAATAGTACAGCTCACGTATGTACGCGGCCTATCTGTATTGCAGCCTGCATATGCCCTCTGAATAACTAGGGTTTTCTCTCTTTGAAAAACTTAGATCCTATGTAGCCTTCAGTCACATCCACTTACGTATTTCATTGTCCAATCTATACCATAACCAATCACAACACATCTATGCTCTCCAACAACTTACTCATGCTCCTCAACCATACAATATGAATGCTACTTAATCATGCATAAGCAACCAGTATACTATGGCAACCATATCAGTACTGAAACATAAGAGTGTTTCTCACTCAATCAATGAACCAATAAAACCATATCACAATAGCCATACCAAGAATGCCTTAAGAATTCACCATACCATAAGCAAGAGTATCCATCGAGACAATCATGTAACCATACCAGAACTTCTATGACAAATCTAAGCCCATAGAATGCAGATATGGAACTTGCTTCATCCTTCAGGAACCTGGAACCATCTCACACTCAAGTCTCCATGACTTCCTCTAACTGTATGTGCTCTGATCTTCTTCGGCCCGTGTGTGTAAGCACCCTGCCTCACTGTAGCCCACATATGTACGCACACAGGCTCATTGTAGCCCACGTGCTCCTTGAGAAACTAGGGTTTCTAAACTTCCAAAACTTTCTCCATCAAGATTCCAT
The DNA here is from genome assembly GCA_032191745.1 of Picea mariana. Lineage (NCBI taxonomy): Eukaryota > Viridiplantae > Streptophyta > Pinopsida > Pinales > Pinaceae > Picea > Picea mariana. The sequence goes on along the minus strand of JASDQU010736976.1, from coordinate 173,873 downwards.
ACTTACAGAAACTTTGATGCATCCATGAGATCCTCCAATTACTCTCTTCCTTAGAATAGATCTTCAATGTATGCTCCAGAGAGATATATTTACAAGAGACACTTGCCTCTTATTTATACTCTCCAAGTAGCTTCCTTAGAAGCATCCACTAGACCACTTTGTCCACATATCCACTTTGTCCACATAACCATTTTGTCCATTTAACCCTCTTTCCTTATTTTAGGGTTAATCCATTTATAACCACTTTCCATAATTAGAAAGTTATCCATTTAATTTATTATTTAAATAATCCTCTTTGACTTTATCTCTTCACTTTATTATTTAAATAATTTCTTCTTTGTAAGAACTTTGACTTATTTGACCTTTGGGGGCTTCTAGCCAACATATGGGGGTCGTCCAACTTCGTAAGGCCATAAATTTCAAACCTTGAGGAGTTATGTGACGTTCCACATACCACCGGAAATGGCATGACAAGAATTTTCCATCTAGGATAGTCTCACTGATAAACTCATTGATCTTCATATCATTATTCCATAATTAAGCATGGGTTGTCTAACCATACTTCTTAGGATAAATGAACTTCAAAGCGTCTTCCCATGATGGATTTCACCATAAGGGGACCACTTTGGAGTTCATCCATTTGTTTCCTATAAACCATGACAAGACAATAATGATTCATCTTTACATCAATCCAACTGGAATAACCCATGACAATACATCACTATGGCATTGTCCCTTTGTCATTGATTCTATGCATGACCACATGATCCAACGATCAATACATTAATGCATCCATCCATCTATGCATCATTTATCAATGACAAAACATTGATCCATATTCATCTATGCATGACATATATCAATGCCAAGACATTATTCCTTTGACATCAATGACAACATGATCCAACAATCTCCCCCTTTGACATTGATGACAATACCAACATTGATGTCAACGCCAATCATTGATAGCAACATGTAGACACAGCATTTCTCTTCATCAATAGTCATCTCAATCACATCAATGTGACTATCTCTCCCCCTTTGACATCAATGGCAAAGGGTAGTTCTCTCCTTGGGGTTGCTCCCCCTACCTGAACTCTCCTTGGGGTTGCTCCCCCTTACTAAATGCCTTTGATATTCCTCTGAATAATATCTCCCTTTTTTAACAAGGGATATCACTCTAATGTAATGTTGAAGACATATCACTCATGCTCCCTTTATGACCATCTCTCCCCCTGGAACTATGACTATGTGCTCTTTCTCCAAGTAGAGGGCTTTTTTTCCAAGTATTTATCTTTTCATCTGATAAATATCTCCTCATAGAACCATGGGAAGAAGAATGACTCCCCCTATCCCTATGGGTATGTCTCCCCCTATATTCTTTGTAATATGAGAAATATGCTACCACTGCAATATTTTTCTACTGCAAATTCTACTGCTCAACCGGAACATGGATCAACTGCTCAGGAATGATCTTCTTTTTATATGATGATCCTTGGACCTGTCCATGCATCAAACTCATGCCATGACATACATCATGAAGCAAGATATATGTCAACAGTGAATAGAGAATCATGAACAAAACACCAATCAAGTACATCATGTGCCATATTGTATTCCAATGCCTATGTACATCAACCATGTACATCAATATCATACAAAATACCAGAAGACATCATCAATGAAGTGTATCAACCATATGCCAAGAACATGTGCCAATTGTGTACCAATCATATGCCTCTACCAACATGCCAACCATGTGTCTCAAACAAGTGTCATATCACCCATGACATGCCTCTACCATGAACCAAGTGCCACAACCATGTATCTCAATCAATCAAGTGTCTCAACTATAGTGTCCCCAAGGCCGAGCCCCATTGTAAACCAAGTTTTGAAAGGAATTGTCATTATGTTTTATAGGTTGGTGAGCCAAGTTCTTATAAGCTGGAGACTTATGTGTTTGTTATTCCAGGGAGCCTAAGTGTTGAAGGCCAGGAGCTTGTTGTTGTACTTGTATGTATGCAGAACATTTAATAAAATATAAACACCGCCAGGT
>JASDQU010736976.1:138951-157774 GCA_032191745.1 Picea mariana | reverse complement strand
GAGTCTGTTGAGATATTCTCTCAACTCCTTCACCCACGTTTAGAATTAGTTAGATCTCATTTTAACTATATATACATATGTAACTCTGTGTAAGTGTGTAATAAAAAATTATTATTGTGTGTGTTATTTCTGTGTGCCTCTGCTTTCTCAATTTCTGTCAGAGAAAAGGCAAGGAAGAGAGGTTATACACCTCCCTTTCTTTGATTGGCCGTGTTGAAAACCTTACTAGGGTTTCACCCACAAGATACATGAAGCATGTGTGTGATCGATTTGAGTAGGGAGGTGGATGACCATGAGAGTAGAGAGGATCCACGGTGCCTTTGGTTAATTGCTTTGTGTATGTTTGTAGATCAAGGCTTATTCTTTTGCTTTGGTAAAGGGATACCTTCTATGTTTGGATGGTAGTCTTATTTTATCTCTCCTCACATTCTATGGTGATGGTAATTGGTTTCCCTTTTGGATCTCTAGAAGAAACGTATTCTCATGGTCACTTCATGACTCTACAATTGTGGTCTTATGGTGTCATATCTTGAATTTCGCGTGTTCCATAATGCATGGTCATCTCACGTGGATGGTGGTTCCCATAACTTTCTTTGCAACTCTCGTTCTCATAGAATGCTCGTGGTATCCTAATTTTTTTACGGTCCTGTGCATTAGGGATTTTATTTATGGTTTGTGGTGTTCCTACATGGTGTGGGGGTCAGGTCTACTCTCTACCTTGTGCGGTGTTCTTGCGGCTTATCGAGGGTGATTCTGTGGTTGTAAAATATCAACTTTGCATGGTTCTTAGTATTTTCTTCTATGGAATTCCATGGTATCCATATTTTCTCATGGGGTTTGGTTTTTTCTTGTGGTTGGTGCTATTGTTTCTCGTGGTAGACATATATATTATGTACATTTTAGCTTGTACTTTGGCTCTTATTTTGAGGTAAGTATGGTATCCTTATATGGTATTGTGGCTAGGGTTTTAGCATGTTGACTAACTATTTGATGTAGCTTATGGAGTATGTCCTCCAAACATAATCTATTAATCATCTATGGGGGATTATGTTGGTTGTGATTTTTTTTGAGCTTGTGAAAATTGCCACTATAGCCCACTTTTCTTGTATAAAAGATATATGTATGATATTTTTTTTCATTAATAGTTAAAGTAAACATTTTCATAAAAATAATTTATAAAGAATAAGTGAGAGATTATCGTGACACTAACAAAAAGCAAGGACAATGGATCCAAATTGTCTAATCCACCCCAAGGATTTACAAAAATAATACCAAAATAAAAGAACATTGGATCCAAATTTCCTAATCCACCCCAAGGATTTACAAAAATAATAGTCTTCTTGCGCTTAGTTTGCTTTAAGACACACATACTAAATTTATTCTCTTGGTACATGATTGTGCATCATAACATTTCTATTAGATCATCTCACAATTATTTCTAATGGAACGGAGGAACAATTATTTGGATGTGTGGGAGGCCAATCATTTTGCATGTTTTTATTTGGTATTTCTCTTATGAATACTTGAATTGTGTAAATATTTCACAATTATTTGGATGTGTGGGAGGCCAATCATTTTGCATGTCTTTATTTGGTATTTCTCTTATGAATACTTGAATTGTGTAAATATTTCATTTTTTAATATTTATAATTATTTAAAAAATGTATTGAGATTTAAATTTTTATTTTAAAAAATGCATTATTTTTATAAAAAAATACATCTCATTTGGTATTATGAATACTTGAATTGTGTAATTGTGTAAGTATTTATTTTTTAATATTTATAATTATTTAAAAAATGTATTCACATTTAAATTTTTATTTTAAAAATACATTATTGTTATAAAAAAATTATCCATCCTAGACAACATGCATCTTATGAATGAAATATCACACTTGATTAATCAGATTAATCATTAAAATTATTGATTAAAGATTATCATACTAACGATGATACTTATTTTTATATTAATTTATTAAAATCATTATATTTTTAATTTTTAATTCATTTCACTCTTAAATTATAATTGTATGTTTGTTTTAAAATTTGTTGCTTATTATTGAATAAAGGTATTGGAGGAGGATGACGTAACAACTATATTTTGTTTATATAAGTTCGTTTTATATATTGTATGTTTGTTTTAAAATATGTTGTTTATGATTGAAGAAAGGTATTGGATGAGGAGGATGACCTTCATTGTTGCAATAACTATATTTTGTATTGTGTATACAAGTTTGTTTTGTTATATTTAGTGAGGGTTAGGTATATTTTTTTTGTTTGTTAATTTGTGCGGGACTTGTTGACTATGAGATTAACCTATGGCTTGAGAAACCGCGATTTAGGGGCATCTAAGCCGTCAAAATCACCCGGGGATCGCATCTGGCCTGAGCCACACCAACCCTTAACATGGTTGGATTTTTTGTCCCCGCAGGTTTCGAACTGGTGACTTTAACAACACAGAGTGGCTTAACAACACACTCCGTCACCCACTGTCCTACACCTCAGGGACTCGAGGGCTAGGTATATTTTAATTGTCTCAATGTAAATTTTGTTTATACTTTTAATTAATTCGTTGAGTTGTGATTTTTTTTAAAAGGTTAAATATTAGAGTTTGGCAAAAACCAATTTTCAAATATTTTCAAATTCTATTTATTTGGTGTTTGATTGGTTGATTGTGTGGGCTCTATTTGATTTGGCCATTTTTTATCTTATTACGGGTTGTGTTGGGAAAAAAATAAAAATAAGAAATCAATTCATTGGTATGTGGTGCACGCTGCAATGAATTCGGGATTGGTTAGTCGTGTTGTGTTAAGTTGGTGAATTGACAATTCCACTGGAGCATTAATTGATGCATTAAACATGGTTGGCATGTTTAGACAATGGGCGCATTGTCGGCCAGTTTGGAACCCACGATTTATCCTTTCTTTGATGGGTTATGTGCTTAGTTGCAAAGGACACTTTATTATGCATGTCGAACGTGATCCTAGGGACACAGATTACGTTCCCGAGGTAGTTTTGAGATTAGAACTTGTTACAGAATGACATTGTTATGGAAAAACTGATCCAGACTTTATTTATGATGATTATGAAAAACAAAACAACAGAAATAAAAAAACTCAACAACCCAAAATAAAAAAGAAAATAGTAAGTCAAAAGTCTATATACAGCAATCATGTTTACATAAGCATTAATGATCAAGTTGGTTCCACATAACGTTTCAAGTGGGAACCATTAGTATTGTAAGAGAACAATCAATATTCCAAATCCTTTAGAAGGTATGAGTTTGCGCCCAGGACAAAAGCGATTTTGAAAGGATCTAACCATAATTTTTGGAATTTAGAATGTCTCCCTCTTTCAGCATGGGTTGAGTCCCATAATAAAACTTTGTTATCAATATTGAACTCAACATCCTTTGCTCATTTGTTAAAATGCTTTTTCACGGTTTTTTGTCTTCTTTTTATGTTCTCCAAGGTAAAGTTCCTTTGTTCTTCCAGGGAAAATAGTGCATTTATCCTTTGGGGAACATTAGAAGAATCTAATTCTTCAATATGTAACATCAGTCGTAAGGAGGAAAGCTCTAGCTCAGTAGGCATAATATCCTCTTGACTATATACGAGCTGAAAGGGAGTAAATCTCGTACTTGCTTTGGTGGTTGTGTGATCTTCCCAAAGAGAATAAGTGAGAAGTGTGTGCCACTGGCGAGGTTTGTCTTCTATGATTTTCTTTATGATCCTAACCAAATTCTTATTAGTGGACTCTGCTTGCCCATTTCCCTAAGGGTAATAAGCAGATGAAGTGAAATGTTTGACCCCTAACTTAACCATAAATTGAGTCAATTTTACATAAATGAAGGTTGGGCCATTGTCCATAATGATCTCTAATGGGATGTCGAATATGGAAAAGATATTAGATTCTAGGAAATAAATTGCTTTCTCATCCTGTGCATGTTTAAGAGGGACAACCTTGGTCCACTTAGTAAAGTAATCAGTGGTTGTTAAAATAAATATATGCCCTGTAGAAGATGGAGAATTGATAGGACCAATAAAGTCTAGACCCCATTTAGAAAAAGGGAAATCTGGAAGGATAGGTTGTAAAGGCATGGCAGAGAGACATTATTTTCTAGCGAATTTTTGGCACTTCTCACAGGATCTTGCAAATTTATATGAGTCATGAAATATCAAGGGACAGTAGTAACCATTTCTTATGATCTTAAAAGCAGTAGACTTAGCAGAAAAATGGCCACCGATGTGAACGACGGAAGTTGATGATCCATGGATTCTGTGTAACAATTTATGTGCTTCTTCATTATTTACACATCAAAGCAACAAACCATCAATAGACCTCCTGAACAAGAAGTCCCCTAAAATGATATACTTGGAAGCTTCAAGGCGGAGTCTCCTTCTCTAGTGAGAATCCATCCCATCTGGACATTTTTTATGCTGCATATAATACACCATATTTTTATACCAAGGATGCTCAACTATAGAAAGATTTTGATTTTCAATATAGAATAGCATTGAAAGAGGATTATCTTGATCATCAAGTTCTTCACTTGGTTCAAGGTGTTGAGCTAAGTGAAGGGTTAAGTCTCGTCCCTTGATTGTCTTCGAAGTAATAATCGTCAAATCATGCTCATGAATTTTGGCAAGCCAATGTGAAAGTTTTCCTGAAAGATAAGTTTGTGAAAGAAAAATATTCACATAAGGAAAAGGGACTTTTACCTGCGTATGTTTCCAAAAATAAAATGGAGAAATTTTTCTATAGACTTGACAAGAGGAAAAGCATGTTTCTCAATATAAGAGTATTTGATATCATCATCTGATAAACTCTGGTTCATGTAAGCTATGGTTTTTTCATTGTTTTGGTCATCACTTTGTAATAGGATAGCATAAATTTCTTCCTCGGTGGCATTGGTATATATGATAAAGTATTTCTCAAAATTCGGTTTCACCAGAACTGGTGCAAAGCTGATTTCTTTCTTGATCCTAAGGAAAGCATTCTCGACATCATTTGTCCAAGAAAAAGAATGATCTTGTTTCAGAAGATTATGGATTGGTTTAACCATGACAGCAAAATCTTGAACAAACCTATGGACAAAATTAATAATGCCCATGAAATCTTGAACATCTTTCTTGGAGGTGGGGACGGGAAGGTTTAGAATGGTAGTAATCCTCTCGGGATCTATGCTTATCCTTGAATCAGAAACAATATGACCGAGGAGTTTTCCCTTCGTTACATCGAAAATAGATTTGTAAGGATTTAAAGAAATGCCAAATTTTTTGCAACGCAAGAGAACTTTTCTAAGATGATCAAAATGATCCAGCCATTTTTAGAATAAACAGTCAAATCATCAAGATAAACTTGGATAATATTATTGATTAAATCATCAAAAGCTATCAACATATCTCTTTGAAAAGTGGCACCTACATTAGACAAGCCAAAAGGCATGCTGTCATAAGCAAATGTGCCCCAGCGTGTGGTAAATGTGGTTTTATACCTATCAGTCCTTTTTACCTTGATTTGATTATACCCGAAGAAATTGTCAAGTAAGGACATCATTTGAGACCCTTCAACCTGTTGTAAAATCATTTCCATATTAGGAAGCGGAAAATGGTCTTTGACACATAATATGATCTGGCCAGTATTTTTTCGAACAGGGACCAGATTTGAAACCCATTCAGAATACTTAACCAGAAAGATTAAATTAGGTTTCAACATTTTTTCCAATTCTTTCCTAATAGTGGCTTCGAGCGCAAGGTTAATAGGTATTTGTTTTTTCTTAATAGGTTTTACCCATTCCTTGATAGGAATGGCATGTTGTATGAGAGCAGGATCAAAACCACGAAGATCCTCGTATGACCAAGAAAAAACATCTTGAAATTCATGAGTAGTTTTGTGAATTTCTCTTTTTATTCAACAGAATAGTGGGCACCTAATTTAATGATCTTTGGAGATTTGGATGTCCCAATATTCAAGGAAATCGTATCACCAACTTTCCTTTTCGACTCCTCTTCCTTATGTTTTTATTTTTTCCCTACATCATTTGACGAAAATGAACTTTCGATAGGAGTCAAGTCTTTAGGAAATTTGTCATCTTCAATAGATATGATTTCTTTGGGCTTAATCAATTCATTTTGTATGAAAGTGAAAATGCCTTCATCACTCAGGAAAACCTGTCATGATTCTACGTTATTGGGGATGTTAGGATGATATAGATATTGGAACGTCCAATCAGGTCTTTGAGGTAAAATTTGTTGAGTAGGAGATGTTGCAAACACAACTAACCTATCATCCATTGAATTAAGTTCCCTCCTAACATGAGTGATGTTAAATGATAACAGATTTGAAATGAGCATGCAAACAACTTGAGTATAGCATTTAAGTAACTTATTGCTTGGTGAATAAATCTTACATACAAGATTCACAACCAGTTCGGAATCACCAAAAACTGTAAGGTGGCCACAACCAAGGTTATATGCATTTTTTATGCCTAACAATAAGGCCTCAAACTCGGTGACATTGTTTTTACGAGAAATTCCAACCTATAAGAAAAATTGTGGATTTTACCTATAGAAGAATATAGAATGATGTTGGCTCCATTACCTTCATTTGAACATGAGCCATCGAAATGCATATGCCACATGCCATCATCTAAATCAATTGGTTCAAGCATAGTGTCACCCTCATCAGCAAAGATAGAGTACACTCCCAGATCCTCTTTGAGATAGTTTACATTAGGTTGGGGAACACTCTCTATATACGGTGAAATTATTCCTTCCCTAAAGACTATAATGTTCTTTCCATTCCGAGGGATGCACAAATGTGTTCCATCAAGTGAAAGGTATCCACCAGTTAAGCCTTGCCAATCTCTTCCTAAAATAATTGAATAGTTACTCATTGCCATATCAATTTCTTGGATGTTGAGGTTTGTTCTTATCTTGGGATGTGGGCACATAACTAAGGTTACATATTTGATTTCACATATAGTTGATTGTTGCAAATTGTTATAAGAGAGCATGCTTCTAGAATTTGCATTAGTGCATGATAAGCCAATCTCTTCCATGATAATTTTAGGCATTACACTTGGACCTGACCCACCATCAATTACGCAACAATGAGATATTTTATCCATTATTTTTACATAGATATAAAAAGGGGGGTTTTTACAAGGTTCCTAAAATTATTTACACCTATCTTATTTATATTTGAATCCCCTTCCTTTGACTCTTCAAATAGATTGGCTATGGTAGAAATTTTACCTTCCATAAAGTTTTTGAGATGCTTTTGTTGTTCTAGGATGACAATCATGTCCAAACAAGTAGCATCGACTTTGATATTAGCCAATTGATTAAGAATATTATATTTAGAAGAGGGACGAGGAGAAGACACTCCTTGATTATCTGAAGTTCTGGCAGCTTGTGTATCAGCACTTTGGGAAGATGAGATTGGGGTGAAAGAAGTGCGGGGAATGTCATATTTTCGCTTGAAAGTGTAAGATTTATTCCTGGTATTAATTACCATAACATCTTCTAGTTCAACCCAATCTAAAACAACGATTGTGGTATCATTCATTTTTCCAAAGATCTTATCTCCCACATTTTTCTTAACTTCGCAAGTACTTTCTTCATGATTTTCTTCACAGAAGTTACACCAACTGCGAGCCATTATGGCATTTTGCTGAAAAGTGTTTTCATTAGTATTCCTAAAAGGTGCTAAGGAAGAAGAAGATGTCCCAAGGGCAGGGGAAGGGGAATTTCCTTTTCATTCATAGGCTAGCATCCTATTATTCATATCTTGAATGAGTTGTAGGAGGGAAGACGTATTTGTTTTCTTGACCAAGTCTCCCATAGGGAGACTTGTTCTTTCGAGTTGCTCCTCATATTTTAGGAAAGTATGAAGAGCAGAAACAAGATTATCAATAGCCTTCTCTTCAATTATATGATGATAAGGATAAGGTAATGCATTATAATAATGCATGAAAGCAGACTGATTTTGAGGACAGATTAGTTCAGGGATTTGATTATATAATTTGGTGAAGCAAAGATTAAAAGACTTAATGGTCTCACCATATTTATAGGAAATATTGTTGTATTCTCTTAACTGCTCAGTTGGATTCTTGGACTATCCATAAGTGGACTTAAACCAATAAACCAATTCTTCCCAAGTAGAAAGGATTTGAGGAGGGAGGTCAAAAAATTATGTTGCAGCTTTCCCTTCGAGAGAGTTGACAAATAAATGCATGCAAGTGTCATTATCGTTAGCCCCTATGTTATGACAAGCATCAGAAAAATGCTAATAGGTGTTCATTTGTAATAACGGTGCCATTTCCCAAAAACCTAGGTAAATGATCCTTGAATTTTGGTAATGGGCGAGTGGTTGGTGCAATATTCAAGGGAGAATATACATGCCATGGGGTGGTTGTAGCATTTTCCTCGAATTGAAAAATCCCATATTTCTTTATGACTTTAGCAGGATTAGTAGTGGATTGAATAAGGACTTGATTATTGTAGATACTACCAATTACTGATGAGGCAGGAGGTTGTGAGGAGGAGGAACCTTCGGTGGCACTACCACTACCCACAGATGTCATGTTAAGAGTGATAGGTATGGGTAATAAAGGTGAACTGGTGGAATCATATAAGGTTCGCCTAAGAGCACTCTCTTGTGTTGATAAGACAATTTTCCTCCTTCCTATTTCAAAAATAGGAGCAGCTTCAGGGGACAACCATCTTCTCCTTCGAGAGATGCGAGGACTAGAGGACATGAAATGAAAGACCAAAGAAGTAGGAAAAGGGAGGTTATTTTTTATTTTGGGGCTACCTTTTTCTAGCTTCCCAACGTTCACGAATATTTATGTCCCTTTCAATTACTTTCCAAGAGCGTTCAAGTTCAGCACAAGTAATAGCAGTTTCTAAAATAGTATTGAATAATGTCAATGCAATGTTGGTTTGGTCATCAAGACCGTTTCCAATATTGGGTTGTCTCATAACAGGTATTGTCATGGAAAAATAAGTCAAGGAGTATTTAGACAAAACAAAACAAAAATGAAAGATAATTGTGAATACAATCAACCAGAAATATATGGAAGATCTCCCCAATATGGTCGCCAAATAAATGTTGAGGAAAAGGTGTGAAGAAACTTACTCAAACATTTCCATATCTTTTCGAGATAAGGCAAGATAGTTGGGAATGTTTGTTACACATCAAAAATACTCACTTTGATAGTGTCGCAAGTGTCGGTCACAAGTGTCGCAAGTGTCAGGGAAGCATACTGCCATGATGCCTATGTCATGCCTGTAAATGACATCAGGAGGACACTTGACACATGTCAAACACTTTATTTGGAAGAGGATGAAAGGTTAACTGGGCTCATGAACCTTTTTCCATCTGAAAACACTCAAAAAACTGAGTTTTTGGAGGGGAGCGCTCCCTTATAACTATCTCAGGAGTGTTGGTGCCCCTCCATAAGCCATCAGGGAGCGTTATAGCGCTGCACCAACCCTTTTGCAAGAGTGCTCCTATCCTCAAGAGTGTTGGCACTCCCCTATACACTACTAGGGATCATTATAACGCTATGAGTGCCCTTTTGAGGGAGCGCTACCTATTCTGGGCAGTAGTTAAGTTGTTGAGATGAATTGGGGAAGGATCCTTTCATTCTTGGAAGGTAGTTGGATTCGAATCCCTAGTCTAGCCATGATCTTAGGGTAGATCCTCAACTGAAGGAGGAAAATCCTCAACTTCCCCAAGGATATCTCAAGTGGTTAAAGCCTCTCCAAGGCTATATAAGCAAGGTTTCTCATGGTGAAAGAGGACTGGAAAGAGAGAATCACACCAAACTTATGATCTCATAAGTAGTGTTGGAACAGAGATGATTTGGAGGCAATATACCTATGATCTCATAGGGAGAAATCAGTGAAGCTACCATCATTCAGATCGTGGATCTTTTGAGCAAGGGGTAGACAAGGAGGACTTGACGAAACTACTGCAATTCATCTATGGCTGTAAGCAATGTTTTGTCCTCATTAATATAATTTTCTTGGCATGTTTCTTTCTAATTCGTGTTCAATCTCACATGAATTTGTCTCTTTAGTAGATAGACCTATTTCGGACTAATCTTGATAGATTAGAAAGTGGTTGTACTTTGTTTGTCTACGGGGCTTATCGAAGAGCGAAAGATTGGAGCTCAACTCGGAGCGTGCAGGGACAAACACCGGTAAGAGGTACTTCTTTTCTCCTTCCTTCTCACACACTAGTCCACCTAGATCTAAAAGGAAGTCAGTGACCATGATAAGCACTTTCTATCTTAGAGTTAAGAGTCTAGCTCTTTGAGGAGATCTACCTGTCCGCAGGGAGATTTTCCATCAACAATGTCACCCGAGGTTTATAGCCTTAAAACAAACAAAAAAACAATTACTTAATCCATCGGTATTAAGTACAAGAGACTAAGGATGGCTTTTTATACATTATATGTAATTGTGCAAAAAGAAATAAACTTAAACAGAAATTACATGAATGTGTACATGGATATAAAAGAAAAAATGAACCAGAAAATCAAAATACATATGTGAGACCAAAATCAGAAATCTGATTTTTATATTGATTTCATTCTAAGATACAAGTTTGAATTCTCTTTACAAACCCCTGTGAGGCTAGGGACCAAAGTCAGATTTAAAATCCTCTGATGGGAACCATACAAGAAGACTCTGATGAAAAATGAAAACTGAAGCTAAAGATCCAGATCAGCTTGCCACAAAATGTTTTCACTTGACTCTACAAGATATTCTTTATCAATCGTGAAATTTAATTCATAAACAAACAAGAACACACAAATGGCCAAAGATAAATCATACACCTTTAAAACAAGTTATTGAAATATATGATTCAATTTTGAATATTTTTCCTTCAATAAGACCCGGTTGTCATCAAGAGGGTTTAGCCTTCTAGTAAACTCATAATGAATGAAAAATGAAAGTATCTCACTAGTATAGAGAAAACCTTATGGTTGAATTTCTTCTTCTATTCTCCCTCCTCTTTGTCTCTTCATTTGATTGAGAGTTTATCTTTCTCAATAAGTTATGGTAGTTCAACTACCCTTTTTGGTTAAGCTTAATTAGCTTAACTAATTAGTTGAGACAATTAAATAATAATATATATAAATAAGGGTCTAATTAAATAATAACTAAATAGGTGGGACCCCTTATGACTCACGTTTTCATTTCTTTTAATAATCATCAAACATGAAGTATAAAACCCCAAACATTTGATTCAAACATCCTCCTTGTAACTCTCGTTCTCATATTTATGATCAAATATTTTAATATCAATAAAATATAACACGACCATATCCAAAAATAACATTATATCCATGTTGTCCAAAAAACTGTCTAAATATATGCTTGTTGTCCAAAACATTGTCAAAATAAAAATACTATCATCAATAGAAAATAACATTAATCATCATTAAAAACCATATTTACTATGAGAGACATTTGGCATCCTTTTGCTACTGCCCTCTTTTGGTCTTTTTGTTGCAGCCTTAGGTCGATTGGAACCTTGAGGCTAAACTACACTAATAACATGAGAACAATCATCTTTGAGATGAAGACAAGAGGACACAGATTCAAATGATTGTTTCAATGAATTGGAGGGAGTGGCCACTCCTTTTTCTTTATCTGGCTCTGGCTTGTGAAGATCAATTTTTAGCCTCTGAAGATCAATTTTTAGCCTCTTACTTGCATGAGAAGATTGCATGGGTGAGAAAACATGATCAGCTTGGGCATTTGGATTTTTTGGCAGTGGAGGAGGGGGTAATGGAAAAGATGCAGTAGGTCAACCATGGTGATGAGCAGCAGACTGATGGAAAATCTCTTGACAACCATCACTGGCAAGTGGTTCTGGTTGCAAAGAAATGTGGGGGGAAACACAGATACCAGAAAATTTTCGATGTGTCTAGAAGGGATGCCTTTCAAGTCGGGGCTGGAGAATCCCATGGCCAACTAGGTTGAATAATCCATCTTGAAAAACATGATTTAATTCTTGTGGATCAGCGTCAAAATATATGGAAAATTGTGGCCTTCTATGGCCTCTTTGACAATTTATGTTGCCTCTATTAGCACCTTTGTCATTATGGCCCCTGCTAAAGAAACTCATCCTGAAGTAGTATTCCAAACATGTTATAACACTACAACAAAGCAGGCCATTAGCGTCTGATTTTAGTGCATTTGAGGGCATGAATTGGGCTAATGAGAGGGCGCAAAACCCGACGCTAAACGACGTGTTCACTTGGGCGCCGGATTTAGCACCCAATTTAGCTCCCTCTTTAGCACCAGGTTTTCCTCCCTGTTTAGCACCTAGTTTTTCTCCCTTTTTCATGCCCAGTTGTTCTTCTAATTTTTCACTTAGTTTAGCACCTGATTTTGCGCCTAGTTTAGCGCCTAAAATGTGATATAGCTCCCTAAATAACGCCCAAAATAGTGCATGGTTTAGCTCCTGGTGTAGCTCCTAGTTTAGCTCCAAGTGTGGCGCCTAATTTAGCTCCTGGTTTAGCTCTTGTTTTAGCACCTAGTTTAGCTCCAGGTGTAGCTCCTAGTTTAGCTCCTGGTTTAGCACCTACTTTAGCTCATGGTTTAGCTCCTACTTTAGCGCCTAGTTTAGCTCCACGTGTGGTGTCTAATTTATCTTCTAGGTTAGCTCCCGGTTTAGCTTCTAGTTTAGCTCCTATTTTATCTCTTTGTTTAACTCCTAGTTTAGCTCCTAATTTAGCGCCTAGTTTAGCTCCTAGTTTAATGCCTGGTTTAGCACCTAGTTTAGCTCCTAGTTTATCTCCCAATCATGCTTCTTGTTTTGATTATAGTGTAGCATTGAAAATAGCTTCTATTTTGTCTTCCAAATTAACACCAAGATGTGCTTCCATTATTGCATCATTTTTTGCTTCCAGAATTGCTTCCTTGTTAGCTCCATGGTTTGCTTCCTTTTAGTTCCAACATTTGCTTCATTTTTAGTGTCTGGTTTTGCTTCTTTTTTAGGTCCAAGGTTTGCTTCATTTTAGTGCTGGGATTTGCTTCTTAATTAGCATCCATTTTTGCTTCTTGTTAAATAGTCAATTTAGCTTCCTACTTAGATCCGGAAATAGCTCCAAGTATGGCTTCAAATTTAATGTTGAGTTTTACTTCCATTTTAGAGCCACATTTTGCTTCCATTTTAGCAACCCATGTTGTGTCCTTTTTATCTTCCATTTAGTAATTTAACTTATTTTATTTCAATTTAATTAGTTAAATATATCATGCATCTTTAAAAGATTATATTATTATAGAGTAAGTCATATTGCATTTGAATTATTTTATATGATAGATTTTATAAAGAATTTTTAGGGAACTGGACATCCATACAAACTAACAACATCATTATACTTATTAAATCTCCATCTAAATAAAATCTACAACATACAGTATATATAAAATAACAAGATAATGATTATAACATGATCATCATCTATAATTAAAATTAGTCAAATATATCAATATTAAATAAGTATCATGTCAAACAACTTATATCTTTAATATTGATAAGATCATCATCATATATAACTACAACAAGTGAAAGTAAAATATGACAATAGATCAATAACATGTCAGAATGATACATGGCCAACAGTCAATGTAAGTTAAGATGATATATGTCCAAATGATATAAGTCAAAATGATAAAACTCAATAATATGGTATTGCAGGACAAAGAGCAATACATATGATAATAAACATGAAAATAGGCATCATAACGATATACAACAATGATCAATGATGGAGTCTATATGATCAATGTCATTGGCTACTACCAACAACTAGGTCATAATCATTATCTTGATCATCATCATCGTCGTCATTCACAGTGTCTTCTTCATCTGACTCATCATCATCATCTCCCGTGTTTGTATCAGACCCATTATAATCTGGATCAGTCTCATGAGGATCAACTGGATCTTTTGGAAGACCCATGTTCTGCAAAAAAAGAACATTCAAAATGAAAAGTTATTATATTTCATGCAATATGTAATTTTTGTGTTATATTTCTAATATTGCAACATATGAAACGAAACCATAATCATATTACATCATATCAAAGTGCACATACCATAATAAAATTTCAAATAAGTTACAAATAAGAAGTCATTCCAATGTTGTAAAACATGCAACAAGTCCAATAAATGTTAGTAAAGATCGTAAAAAAATGTGTTATACATTTTAACTATCAATTGTAAATTCTATTACATAACCATAAGTGCCAACCCTCTCCATTGTGTGCTATATATGATTATGTTTGACTATAGAAAACCTTCGAGAGTTAATTGGTCTATACATATTATTTAAGCGAGAGCGGATTTGATTGATTTTAAGTTATGTGTTTTATTTTATTAAATAGATAATAGTGTTAGTTGGAATTTGTTGCTTGCATATATTGTGCACGGTAACTTTGAAATAAAAGACTTCCTCGGGTTGACAAATTAAATAGTTGGGAAAATACTACAATGCAATTAATTCAAACATTAGTTCAGCCCAATGTAACGATTGGTGTTCCTTTGAGTGTAGTTGTTGTTCATTTGAAAGGAACAATTGTCATTCCCTTCGCATGAATGTTGTTCCTTTGAGTGTAATTGTTGTTCATTTGAAAGGAACAGTTGTTGTTCCTTTCGCGTGGTTGTTGTTCCTTTGAGTGTAATTGTCGTTCATTTGAAAGGAACATATGTCTTTCCCTTCATGCCTCTACTATTCCTTTGAGTATCGGTGTTGTTCATTTGAATAGAACAATTGCCGTTCCCTTTACGATTGTTGTTCCTTTATAGGTGTTGCATCTCTGGAGGTTGGGTATTGAAAACGGAAGGTAAGAACCTACGTAGGAAAAAATTAAAATGCTTGTGCCAGCGCCTACCTTTAGTTGATGCATAGAGGTTGTTTTTAGGACATATTTAGAGCCCAACATTTTGGTGTCATTGCCGGGGAAGTTATCAAAGGCGCACAAGTCCAACTGACATTGTTTTTTTAGTTGCATGTTCTTGACTTCGAGGTGAAGAGTCAGGGCATGTAGGTTTCTTGATTGTTTCTTTCTTTGCATTTAGTTTTTAGTTTTTTATCCTAAATCTTATCATTTCTCTTAGTGGTGATGTAAGCACCACCCATCCTACTCACAAGTTGACAGGAACATTTGAAGAAGGAGCCTTGATATAGCACATGAAGAATCCAACAAAAAGATGGCAGGTAAGAAGGAGACAGAATTTGTTACCTTTGAATTCCCCATCAGAGATCCTAAAGGAGTGGTACAAATGAAAAGCATACCCCCATCCAATCTACCAAATTTTCACGGTTTGGCAAATGAAGACCTTGATGCATTCTTATTTCAATTTGAAGTACTTTGTAGAGGTTATGGTTATTTTACTAATGATCAAAAGTTGAATGTTTTTCCCTTTACTCTAAAAGGAACATCCCTCCGATGGTTCAGGAGCCTCAGTGGTAATTCCATACAAACTTGGGAAGACATGAAATATGTATTCTTGCAAAGGTACCAAGATTATTGTAGGGTCAATGACGATATCTTTGGAATGACACAAGGAGAAGAAGAGAGTTTGGAGGAATATGTGGAGTGCTTTCAATACAACTTTCAAAGATCCAAACAAAAATAGTTGGGAAAATAGACCTTGAAAATACTCCTACTCAAAGGAATCCATGATGAATCTTTAGAAATCTTAAATTTAATGGTAACATGTGATGTATTTCAGTTACCATATGATGATATTTGTGAGTTATGTAGAAGGTATTCAAGAGGGAACTTCAATATTGGTAAGAATTCTAGTGAGCCTTCTTCTCAATATTTTAAATATGTTGCAAAAACAAGAGTTATAGGAGATGAAATCATTAATTCAATTGAAAATTTTAAAGTTGATATCATTAGCTCATTAAATTCACAATTGGATATTTTGAAGGATACGAAGAAATGGGAGGAACCTGAAGAAACCGTTTGTCCTCGGTGCCAGAAGAAACATCTTGCAATGGATTGTCCTTTGGATAGTCTCATAATTTGTGGTATATGTGACTTGAGTCATTCAATGGATCGTTGCCCCTCCTTATCCAAGATAAAAGAAATATATCAAAGAGGTCGAGGAGTTGTAGAAATTTCACCACAACAACCATGGTCTACATGTATGATTCAAAACTCTATCCCTCCATTTCTTTACTCTCACAAGCAATCATTGAATACTCATACACCATGGCAACTGTGGAAACCCCAATCTCAGTCCTACCTACCTTGTCCACAAGTTTGGCATCACCCATCTTTTGATCCCATGACTACTTTCCCTCATGTTGCGACAAACACCAATCATCCATACTTTCCACAAGCTCTTCAACAACATCCTATTTTCCCATTAAGGTCATCCACACAAACCAATCAATTATACTTTCCATACTTAACTTTTCTTCAAGCTCCTCCATGCCCTACACAACTTCCTGTTCAACCCACCTCGCACCCTAACCATAATAAAGTAGTGCAGTATACTTACATTGCTGACCTACACAAATTTCCTACATTTACCACTTATCCTGCCTCACCTACACCATTGAAACAAATCCATATGAGGTTTGGGCAGGTTGTAAGTCCAAGAATTGAAAATGAAATTTCTTATCATCATCAACAAACCGACAAGATTAACAAATATGATGAAAAATAGACATTGGAACCGAAAAGTGAAGCATCTTCTACATCATGGTCACTGGATATGAATCTCTTCTGCATTCAGGAAGATCAATTTTCTAAAGATATTCATGGTGTAACATCTATAGGAAATCAAGGGAACAAGGACTATATTGAATCTTGGTTTCAATCTGTCACCAATCCCCAGCTTTATGTTATACTTCAACAATTTTTGGCGCTATCATTTCAAGGGAAGTTGGTCTTTCATATCCTGGTATTCATAAAATTATATTTTTCAGTTGTGGTTATGAACATATTTGAGACTTTGTTACGTAAGTGGCTTTATTGGAACTATTCTTATACTTGATTTAATTCATTTTTCAAGTAAATTAGGGTAGGGTAATGAATGGATTTTCAATAAATGCTTAATGGAATTGATTAGTTTAGTTCTAATCATTAGTAGTCTAGTTTATAAATAAAAGTAAGACACCTTCAAGCGATCATCATTCGATCGCTTGTAGCCTTGATCTCATGGACTTTCTTTCAAAAATCGTCATTTTTTTTTTAAGTTTTAGCATTTGTTGCAACACGCTATGTAAGTCAATCTAGGTACTCAGTGATTGAAAATTTTTGTATGGGCATGTATTCCATTGAAATTTATATCATTAAAAACATTCACATCTATTCCAGTCACTTTTTGGGGAGCCATATTTCATTTATTGGATTTTTGTGGCATTTTGGCTTGAAATTTTTACTAAAACACAGTTGGGACAGTCTGTTTTTGGGAGACCAAATAGATTTATTTTCAAAACCTGTTTACATCCCAAGTATCCCTTTTAATATAGTTTCCAAACCAATTTGAATTTTTTATATTGGGCATCAAACTAAAAAGTTATGGTCAAAATACCAACGAGATGTCAAGTAGGCAGCTTAGGAACATAGCTGGGACAGTCACTTTTTGGATGCCTTATTAGATATATATTGAAAACCTGTTTCATTAGTATATTCCCCTATAAGTATAGTTTACAAATCAATTTGAATCACTCAATTCCGATATCATATGAGGTAGTTATGACCAAAACACTAGTTGCTTGTTATAAATCTGCACTTTGAAAAATCTGTCTTCCCAGATGTTCATTGGTAAATTTGACTCATCAATTCCTCTTGTCATTAAAAACTGTTTCTATTGGAGATACCTACATGAATCTAATTTCATATCCAATTGTAATCACATCAATCCGTTATCAAATGAAAAAGGTATGCCTAAAACCGTGACTATTGGTCTAGCCTGAAATTTGAAAAACACCTTGTCATGCAGGGTGTTACTAAGCATATTTGGCATATCATCACATGGAATTTTTAAAACCCGTTTCTAATGGAAATAGAACTCTGAATGTACTTTTATTTGGATTTGGAATCACTCAAATCAGACGAGAAACAAAGAATTTATGATCGAAATATTGTTGAGTAGTATATGTTGGCCAACACTCCTAAATAGGTATAAAATGAATTTTGTTTCATTTATTTTCTTTGGATTTTTTTATAAGTAACTACGCTTCTTTTTGTGTATGTCTTGGATGAATAGATCCCGTACACCTCTCTTCTCCATGATCTCACGTTTTATTTCAAGTAAGTGCTTATGTTTTGCAGGTCCTTTGAAAATCAAAGAAGGTTAATACATGCATGAGTGATTCTTGAAGACTTTTTCTCAAATTTTCAAATGGATTGAGCACACAACAAATGGAAAGATTGATGTGCAAACCATACAAAGACCAATGTTTTAGAAGTCAAGTTTCATTGCTACATTAACCATGCCAAGAATCCTTCTAAGAAGACATTATGCTCATCATGCTCATTCACCAACACTGTGATATGCCTATACATTTTTTTCCCCTCTACTTTCCACTCCAATCACTGCTAACCCATGAAAAAAGTCACTCAGCTCCCTTACCTCTTACTAATGAAAATATTTCATCTTTAGTTCTTCAAATCCTTTTGTCTATGTTTGTGTTGGATGATGTGGGATTCCTTAAGGCCCTCCTTCTAACAAATCCCATCCCATCGACTCCATCGCATCATCTGAGATTGAGGTTAGAGTTTCATAGTGCCTTGGGATCTACATACATCAATGGTAGATATCATTG
>JASDQU010736976.1:114569-129248 GCA_032191745.1 Picea mariana | reverse complement strand
TTATTTCATCTGAGTGTATTTTCAAGCAAGAGAGGATTTGATTGATTTTAAGTTATGTGTTTTATTTTATTAAATAGATAATAGTGTTAGTTGGAATTTGTTGCTTGCATATATTGTGCATGATAACTTTGAAATAAAAGACTTCCTTGGGTTGACAATTGAATAGTTGGGAAAATACTACAATGAAATTAATTCAACATTAGTTCAGCCCAATGTAGTGACTGTTGTTCCTTTGAGTGTAGTTGTTGTTCATTTGAAAGGAACAACTTTCGTTCCTTTCGCGCGACTGCTGTTTCTTTGAGTGTAGTTTCTATTCATTTGAAATGAACAGCTATTGTTCCTTTTGCGCAACTGTTGTTCCTTTGAGTGTAGTTGTTGTTCATTTGAAAATAATAGCTATCGTTCCTTTTGCACGAATGTTGTTCCTTTGATTGTAGTTGTTGTTCATTTGAAAGGAACAATTGTTGTTCCTTTCGTGCGATTGTTGTTCCTTTCATGTGACTATTGTTCCTTTGAGTATCATTGTTGTCCATTTGAATGGAGCAACTGTCATTCCCTTTACGATTGTTGTTCATTTATAGGTGTTGAATATTTGGAGGTTGGGTATTGAAAACAAAAGGTAAGAACCTACGTAGGCAACAAATAAAATGCTTGTGCTAGTACCTACCTTTGGCTGATGCATAGAGATTGATTTTAGGACATATTTAGAGCCCAAAACTTAGCTTGGTGCACAAGGTATGGAATATATTTGTGAAATCTGGCACTGCTTGGTCTCTTTCTTGCCGTAGTGTGGTCCATTTGGTATACAGGTCGTCATAACTTCTGACAAGGTAGTATTGTTCCTTAATAACATCTCTGAAGGATTCCTAGGTGGCCGTGACTGAAAATAATGAGGTTTCCTCTATTTCCTTTTGCTCATAGAAAGTTTCACACCAATCTTTGACATGGGGAATGGCTTTGAGGAGCACAAAAGTAATCTTTTCTCTATTCGAAAAGTTATGGATAGAAAAATACCCTTCTAGTGGATTCAACCACTTGTCTACAACATCTGCGTCTATCTGACCTTCAAATACAGGAATATCGAAGTTTATTTGTACATTGAAGGGGGAAGAACCTCTGTTCGAAGAAGATGCATCACCTGTTGGTAGCCACCGAAGGATTTGTGCAAAACTATCCATCATCTCGTTCCTCTGTTGTGTGAGGGATTCCTCAATCAACAGTTTGAAAGGATATCTTGTCATGTCATCTTTATTTTCTCCTGCATGAGAGGTCACTTGGGCATGCGAGATATTTTGTCCTCAAGAGAAACAATCGCAAGACCCAACTCTTTTTACTTCGACCTCGTTGGGGACATGCATTAAGATGACAAGGAGCAGACCGATCTGATACCACTGATTTGGATTTTATGAGAAAAACGAAATGAATACAGATTATTAACAGGTGCTTAACACAAAAATAACAGAGATACAGTGAAACTGGTTTTCTATTCAATAACGAAATAAGTTGAAACTATAAAATGCAACGAAAACAAGCTTGCTAGAATGGTGGCAGCTTATCTCTGAGAAGAGATGTGATGGCTGCGCGCATTTGTAAGAAGAAGATTACAATGAGGCTTAGAAGGCCTTTTCACAATAAAAAAGAATTCTAAAAACCCTAGACATCCAGAAACCTAACCCTAGGAGATGAAGCGCAAAAAGTCATGTGGACCCCGTTTGGGTAAGTTAGTACATCAACTTCCCGGGGTCGTAACTTTTGTATACGATCTCCGTTTTAGGCGTGTGATATCCCGTTGGAAAGGTATCATCGATTATATTAATTTGGGGGGGATAAATCATTCCTTAAGATATTATTGAGAATATATATCCCAAAAAACCTTCATTTAGGCCCTCAAAATGACCCCGAAAGTTAAAACTGCTAAAAATAGTAAATTGCCAAAATTGTCAGAAAACTGTTTTGAGCTAGTTGGAAAAGGTGGGTGGCCACCGATATCCATCTGGATCAGTTCTAGACCTTGAAATTTCACCAACCGAAGTCTGCACACCGCTCTCACTTGGAAGTCGAACGCCGGATATACTGCTAACATATAACTGAACACTTTATTTGGAGGCCCAAACTTGAAAATGCTTGATCCACAAGATTATTCACACCTGCCTACCCTAACTTCTGAAATGAACTATCAATCAAGTGAAATCAAAATGATAATGCAACCATGCCAACATTTTATCCACTGCTTGTTTACTTTGCACATGCTTGCTCCAAATCCTGTTTACGGATAACCCATTCAAGAAGTTATATATGAATTCAAATCTTAGAATTTCAAAAATATTGGGACTTTTTACTATTTCTAAGAAAACTACAAATGGATCTTCCAACACTTGCATAAAACAACAAGCATGTTTCACTTCTTCCACTGCATTCTTACTTTCATGTGATTTACCCTATTGATTTCCACCAAGAGGCTGAAAAAATTGCTGAGACTTCTGGAAATAACAGTCTTCTAAATCAGAAGACACTGTTGGATGAAATGAAACCCTTGGTAGAAAGAAATCCATATCTAATATTGACTTTGATTGGCCATCATCTTCATCTCTAATATTACAACCCATCATAAGTTGTAAATTCTAATTGTTAAAACTCTCCATATAACATGCCACAGGGTCATGAAACATATGATAAAATATTTCTTTTCGATGAACCAAAATAGAAGGACATGCAATMTTCACAAGTGTTAGTTTTCTTTKCTCTTCTTCTTTAGTCTTAAAACCATAATCTTCAAAGGAATGAAGTAAAACAACTGCTTCTTTATGATCTTTCTACATTTTTGATTGAATCATGACATATATTGTTTTATTGTCTCCCTGAAACTCTATGTCATCTGTTTGTTCATTTCTCAAAGTGTCCATAGATGGGGTCTCAAAGCCTTCATACATGTCCAAGCCATTTATAATTTGAACAACTACGTCATTCATAGGGGGAGAAAGACAACTTTGAAACACTTTGTTTTGATGGAAATCTAGTTGAATATCTTCATAAATTTCAGAAGAAGGCAAATGACTTTGAACAACAACACTTTTACCAGCTTTCTTTATTTGCTTGTGATTGGTTCTTAATAATTCAAAGGAATAGAAACATAATGGAAGATAGCTTTCATTTGCAAGTCTATTTCTTTCTTCAGATTCAACATCATGCATGGAGGGTTTCTGATCCGAAACATTATTAACATTTTGTTTGAACAATTTGAAAGAAGAAAAACATAATGGCAAGGTTCTTACACCTGATTCAAAAATTTATTTATTTTCTTCATTGCTATCATATGGACTTTTTTCAATTTCTTTGGATTGTTGAACACACTCATTTTCAAATTTATCTTTGACCAATGACTACAATTTTGAACTGACAAGACCTTCTATATAACAAGTAAAAGAGTCATCAAACACATGGGTTGCTGCAATTTCTTGTCAATTTGTTCTAATGAATCAGTGTGATTTGGCATCAACACACACTCCTTTGATTCAATTATGATCTTAGGATTTTATTTCAACAATTTAAATGAGGAAAAACATAAAGTTAAAGAATTTCCTGCAGCTGTTTCAGTGCTTTCTTTTTTGTAACTGTGATATGTAGGCTGATTTCTCTCATTACCCTGCTAAAAAGGAACATTTTCTGATAGAGAACATGAAATTGGTTGTTCTAGGAAGTCAACATCATAATCATCATCATATTCATCATATGTAGGCAAATCAACAAGATCTGCAATGTCATCTAACAAGAAAAATCTTGGGACATCAACTTGTTCCTCAACAAGCTAATTTGCAAACTCATCTTCTTGACTATCTACAAATGAATAAATGAAACAACCAGCTCCATGCTTATCATGGGGTGTATCAAAAGCTACATAAGTTCCCTCTCTTTCAATAAGTGGAATATAATCCTTTGCAAATTCATTAGCATTTAAAACTTCAAGAGGACCTATGATATTATCAATTTTATGCTCAAGATTCCAATCAACTGTTTTTTGTTCATAATCACTTTCATGTCTTGGAGCATCCAACCCCTCATTTTGAATATATTCACATGCTTGTATATTGTGTTGAATCTCTTGAGAATCATTAAATATTTGTTGTAAGGTCTTAGGCCTTCTTTCCATCAGGAGGAAAGACAAATCTGGATGAAGAGTAGTGGCATACTAGAGCATGGCAACAACTTCAATGGGTTGAATTTCTTTGGGAAAATCGTAATAAATACTGGAAAACCTTCTACTGAATGTAGAAATAGTTTCATTTCTTTTCCTTTTCAAGGCATGGAATTTTGTAAGTTGTAGATCCAGATATTTCTTCTTTAATACCCCAAAACTTTGAAAAAACACTCTTCAATTCTTCCCATGAGCTAATTGTCTATGGATGCACATGTTTAAACCATTATTTGGTATCCCCTTTCAAGTATTGAGAGAAGGACCTCATACAAACCTCGTCATGGTCAATCTCAAACAAATCTATAAATGATCAAACTCTTGGATGTGTTTTTGGGCTGTGATGGCATCAAGTTCCCCATCAAACATAGGTAGGCACTTATAGTGATTTGGAGGAAAATCATGAATGATATGAGGTAATTTTAAGGGTTTGTAACTATGCTGAGTCTTGGAGGGTGTTGGATCAAGTCCAAGAGGTGAAATATCAGCCTTGGTTTCATGAGGCTCATCAACTTGGTCATGGTTATCACATGGCTCAGATGGGATATTTTGATAAAAATCAGTGATAAACTAAGGAGATATTTGTATAAATTTAAGAGGAGGATATACAATTTCAATATTATCATGATCATCATTTGCATGCAGTAGGTGAAGAAAAAATTGTTTAGCATGTTCAGGAAAAGACAAAAGGTAATTAATAACAAAAAATATTATGTCTTGGAAAAAACTCAACTTTGGGTACTTGTTTTCTCCCATGATGTCCTTTCATACCTTTTTCAAGGGATCTCATATTCTAGTGGAGTCTCTGAATCACATTTGAAGCTTGAGTGGAGTCACCAATAAAATTTTCAGGTTACTGAGTCTCTAGGAAGTGGAGTTGCCATGAATATTTTGAATTTTAGATTCTTGAAAATGGAGTCGCCAGGTGAATGATATACAACCTTTCTGTGTCTGAATACTTTTCACCATCAATACTCATATTTGAAATTTGTCATTTCTCCCAGGGAAGATTTCACCTTCGATCCCGGGCAACGGTGCAAAAATGTTAGCACTCTGTAAATCTATCTGGATGAAAGACAGATGACAGAGGTAACTATTTCAACCAACTTTAGGTTGGATTCCGGCCCTTTCAACCAGAGAGGGATCTCTCGGGCATATAACTATTTAAAATACTCAAAATATTTGGCAATGTGTGCACATAGGTCAGATTCTACCATAAGGTAAAATTTAAAGTGGTAGGACAAAACAAAAGTGCAAGGCCATTGGGCAATGGGGTCAATTCCTGAAAACATATGTAGAGTTATAAGCTATGTATTCTAGAGGGAACAGAGGAAAAATAAGTATGATTTTCAGCCAAATAAGTAATATGAGATGGTAGAGGAAAATAAAGAAAGACTACTATCAACAAGAGGCATCTAATAGATGGAAAATCTCTTGGTATAAGGTTAGAAGAAGAAAGATGAAGGATGGCTACCGAAAACAGAGCACCGATCACGAGTGAATTATGAACCAGTAACCAATAAACATATAACAAGTATAATCAATATGAGAAAGAGAACCAACATGTTGGATTATTTCTCTTTCCTAAAGATTATCTCTAGCAGAAAAACACATTTATGATCTTGGTTCATTTGTAGATTTTGTGTGAAATTTTGTTGCCAGTATTTTTACAACATGCCTTTCTTTCTTCTTAATTGATAGTTTTGTCATACTATTCAAATTTCCCGGTTTGTTGAAGGCCGCTAGATATTTCTTCTCCATTTCCTCTGGTTTGCCTTGAAATAGGAGCATATTTCTCTCAATTGTACAAGAATTGGATGAATGATTCGATTTGTGGTTATCCCACTCTGGAATAAAATGTCAATTACCCGAAATAGAGTAATTCCACCTATGTTTTGAGTAATAGTCGCCATCAAGTATTAATCATGAGCTACTGATGAAAGTCCTTACAGGGATAACTACTTATCACGTTCGACCATCGATTTCCAATGATGAGTCTTTAAATTGGTTATTYGGTGGCACTTACTTGGCATCGCATGGACAAATGGCGACCAAACAAGTTTCTTGAGATGATTTGACTAGCCGCCAATTTTCCTTTCCACATGTGACCCTTGGATTTAACACATTTAATGATATTTGACATGTGATTTCGGGGTGTGATTGAGTGGTTTCAATTTCACCCGAATTCCCCCCCAAAATGCATCCAGTGGTGCCACGTGATCTCGAGACGAAACCATGGTATTCTTATCGGCTTGCTTTCAAAAAATTAATCTTCGTGCTAGCTCTTTTCTTGATATGCCCCATGACTATTGATCTGTGGCACCCAGGATCTATCACCTGCCAGGTCCCATTGACTTCACACTTCCACTAGACTTAGCCCCGTCCACTAGATATGGCCTTGTCCTCCCGTTTATCACACCTCTACACCGATTTACCCTCCTGATAGGTCCTAAAACTTGGATTCCATATAAAAATTGTTATAGCGATAAAAGGTGCGACGTGGCCCTAAAAAACAAACGCCCAAAGAAATTCGAAGAGATATATCCGTCATTTCTGGGCTCGGTTTTGAGCATGGAGACCATGGTTGGAAAACTATGGATGAGCAGAGTGTAGTAGAAACCCCGAATGAAGGATTTGATCACCTANAAGGAAAAAAAAATTTTGAGGCCCCATCCCTAGGAAAGCCACTCAAGGGTCGGGTGTGTTACATAATGTCAGTCTTGCACTATTTTCTAATTGGGTCATATGTACCATAGAGATCAATCTATATGCATATTCCTTAGAAAATATGGGTCACGTATCAACCACCCTAATCAAGATGTCATGTCCTTAGGGGGAGGACTATTCAACCTACTCGGGCCAATAATTGTGCCTCAGAAGAGTATCGGTCCTAAACCATTTTCCTAATCGGGCCACAATCCATTCCTTAGTAAAATATCATTCCATGATACGTCAATATTCTATCAACCTGGACCATTCTCCATAGGGAGAATGTCTATCCACCAACAATTTGTTCTCCCTGGACCATTCTCCACCTGGAGAATCTTTGTCCACCATCACACTAACTATCCATCTAGCTGGAAATCATATCCAACACTAGTGGTAGTCTCCATGAAAATCAGATAGTAGCATACAACTGCTACAATTCTATCTAATAGAACATAAATGTTTCCATCCATAGTAGTACATAACTACTACCAAGTGGTAGACAACCACTCCTAGTAGCACATGGCTACTAACCAGTGACACATAGTCACTACCAGTGGAACACATCCATCATAGTAGCATACAACTACTATCTAGAGACATACAATCTCCACAACAATCAAATCATACCATATGATATCATCTAGCATCAAAAGTTTGTTGGCAGCCAATTCACATTTTTCCCTTGTCTTATAAGATGCTTACACCAATGTTTTGCAAACATCAATTTTTCGTCTCAATTTTCAAATAAACTTCACTTTTATTTTTGCGACATTTGCACATTTACCTTCGTTTTTGTTTTCACGACTATAAGCGTGAAAGCTTGGTCTTTCATAGTCGCATTAAAATCATTATTTGAACTGTCGTTATCCTTCTTGTTGATGTGCCCATTGCGCTTACATTTCACTTATCATTATGAAGTTGGCAAAACCCTTTTGATCTGTACTCATTGGACATTCTTGGATTGATTGTGTGACTTTCTCTCATTGAGTTTGTAATGCATGGGTGTTTGGATTTATGTGTTCTTTGATTTGATCTACTTGAGAATTGGTTTCATGAAGATATATAGGTGTTATGATTAAACCCTTGATATATATCTTTTAATATGATACCTATGTTCATTTTTTCAAAACTACTAGCATGTTGATTATATGAAGAAGCATTGGCACATTGGTTAAACTCTTGATATGAGTTGTTACAATACATTGGCGCATTGGTCCAAACATTGGTATTGGTTTCGATTTATATGTTGGTTGTTTAAACCTATGGCATAACTTTGATTGCGTGCGTTGGTTTATACACTTACCGTTGATTTCATTGGTCGGGAAAGTGGCATGATTGTTGAACTATACTATAGTGGGTTAAACAGCTATGAGCGCCGACGGTTGTACATTAGCAATGACTATTATGCATGGCCAAGTGAATAACTCCACCACCTTCGCACGATGTCATTAATGCCTATCACTTATCCATGTTTCACCTCTGTTAGTCCGGGTAACCCTTCATGCACTCTGCTCCTGTGTATGCTATGATCCAAACCCTGGACTCACCGTGTGCTCAGCTCCATGGCACCAGTGGTGCGAATCGAGCCGAACGGTAGCCAATCCTTGCTACTATTTGGAAATGCTCGGAAATACTTGGAGGATAACGGTTGGCTCAACTTTGTACAACGATTCGAGGGTTTAAATTTATTTGTTGCACAACAGTTCACCCTGAATTTTGATGGGTGTAGAGCCAAGGTGGGTGACATTCAGTTGGAAATCAATGAGGAGTTTATTAGTTCTGCTATAGGGTTACCATCCTCGATCCAGTGTTGGCTTAAAAAATCTAAGGTCGAGTAGGTGTCGTGGCCACTACTATTCATTTCACGAAAGGTCACATCCTGTGATAGAGGTATGCCCATATCCATGCTTAAAACACAATGGCATGACCTTCTGATAGTAGTCAAACAATTCGTGACCTGTGAGGGTCGGTATGGACTCATTTTTCTCTACCACCTGCGTTTGTTAATGGATTTTATAGAGTATCCATTGAATATGCCTTTCTATTTCCAGCGCAGCCTGTACAAAATGTCAAAAAAGTTTAAAAGGGAGAAGGCTGATAGTATCCTGTTCCACCATGGACTAATTAAATTTATCGTTACTCATCATTTAAGCCTCCACGGTGATAGCTGGCGAGATTTTATCACTCGAAATAGTTTTGATGATACATACCTTGTCCAGATTGACAAGCCTGTTGTTAATGAAACCAAGGTCGGGCCATCCGTTCCCTTCCATGTCCTACTGCCCTCTCCTAAGCCTTCAGTCGACCCTGATATTGACTTACCCGACGTTATAACTGACAAGGCCGAGACTATAAAAAAGCCTGTGAGTAAAAAGGTTAGAGGTAACCATACTGTTGATGGAAAAGGAAAAAATAATTCTCAGCTTATCTCGAGAATGGCTAGGAATAAGCCTAAACCTAGTGTTGAGCAGAAGCCCATAATCCTTAGTGAGGATTCAGACTCTGACATAGAACATTTTCTAGCTAATGAGTACCCTTACTCATAGGGTCTATGTCCCGAGCCACCTTATGACTTCATTTCGAATCTTCCCCCTTGCCTAAAAAACAATCCCAGTTACCCAGAAATCAAACTACCTAACGAAAACCTCGAAAATGTAATCAAACCCTCACTTGCATCTTCAAAGCCCAGACAGTCGTCCTGTGACCAATGTGATTTGTGGTTGGAATGATACTATGTAGACGTTCCCCTACTTCAATCGAAAATCCAATCATTGGAAAATCAAGTTGCAGTATTGACTATCCAAAGAGACAAACTTCAAGCAATTGATAGGAAACAAAGGACTACTGGTTCCATCGTTTTCAAGAATGTTGAATCGGCTACAGCCGTGGTCAATTCCAAAATGTCGTGATCAAGCTGTCTGCTCGTCATACAGGTATGAATTTTGATATCATTTTCATTTTTTGAATTCCTCGGATTAATGTAATGATGTGAGTTTGGTTTTTGAATAGCTCTATCTATCCTTTGAAATGGATTTTTCATAATGTCATTCATCCTGTACATTGTTCTCTCTTTGCTAAAAATGAATGAAATTTGTGATTTGGATACACGATTCGCTCATACCCAGTTTAGCCACTGATAGATTTTCATCGGATTTGATTCATTTGTATGTTAAGTTAACGATATCTATGGTTTCATTTCGATTGGGTTTTCTTGTATCTAATCTGAACAGGAAGTTGTCATGCTAAATTTAGATTACAATCATGCGTCAATTTGATTTCGTTATGGTTAGATTATATCGACTCTAATTTAGTTTGTGTGCTGTGGTTTCGGAACAACTTCATGAGTTTGAATTGATGTCATGCAATCCCTTAAATCAGGAATACAACTCTGTTTGATTTTGATTTGGAAAGAATGACTCTTTTTTTCATGAAAAAAATATTCTCATTTACGCCTTTGCAAATGATATCTACACCTGAATCATGGAATGGTTTGGATTCATAACAACTATGTTAAACCCCAGCTTTTTGATTCGCTTGATTGGATTACTGTGTATCTTCAGTTAGTTTGAACGATTTTATGACTTGTAATTGTATAAAAAATAGACTTGATTGTAGCTCTGTTAATTTTAATTTTCAAACGAGCTTGTTAATTCAGATCGACTTATGTCCTTCTGTCAAATTCGTATGAGGAAATTTGGGTAATAGTCGTTTCAAAATGAAAAAAAGAAATGATTTCGTGAATGATTTTGACTACCCCAATTTTCAATAAGAAACGATCGGTGAATTATTATGAACTCTGTTACCAACTGATTGATCCTGTTATGATTTCATGAGTTCATTTACGCGCCAGTTTTGATTTAATTCACTCACGGCATGGATCATTTTTTTATGGAAATATAGTTATGTCGATTGGAAAATGAGCTTGTTTGGATTCGATCGTGTCTCCTGTTTATGAGGCAGCATAACAATTGCTTGCGATTTGATTTAAGTGTATCGATTTCAGTTTGATATGAAATGATTTCATCACTGTTTGATTATGATTCTATTCACCCGACTTTGTGGCAACAAACGAAACAGAGCATATGCTTCTCTGTAGTCATTTGATTTTAGTTTTGTGTTGATCTTGAATTAGTATAGCAATCTCAATTTGAATGATTCGTTTGTCTTTCAATTAGCTGTTAAGTATTTGTAAATAGTTGAATTTAATTCTTTAAAAGATTTGAATTGATTTTTATGTTGATTCTGTGTCTGATTTAGACCAGCTACAGAATCGCAAGATTATGTAGCTAGTCTATAGAATTAGATTTTTTTATCATTTTATCAATGAAATATCCTTCTAACTTGTCCATTTTTAACCCTTTTCAGGTACATCTGAATTGCATTGGGCATGCTGGACACTCTAAGAGATATTTGTGTGTTTTAGTTTTATTTTAGGTTCTTAGTTTAGTCAGACTTGGGATATCTTCCTAGATTTTATGTAAACAGTTTGATAACTTCCATAGGGATGTTTTACCCTGTGGAAGGTCTTTAAATAAATTTTTTTTTTTTTAATAAGGATCATCCTCACTTGTGGGAGATCCAGGTTATGGATTTTTAATACAAACTGAGACAGGAGTTGATGTTTTGCTACAGCTTTCACTTGTCATAATATCAATCTTTTGTTTCAAGTTTATACATGTCGTTTGCAGTTGATTATAGACTACTTTAGCTATCATAGTCTATTGCAGAATGATGTGATTTAATTAATTCTTTATCCATAATCTGATCTCTTTCATTATTTTAAAAATATAGCAATTACTTTGTTCAGTTAATGAATGACAGATTTCTCTTCTTCATCAATTGAATTATTTTGTATAAGTCTTTGCATACAGATTTATCTAACGGTGAAGATTTATAAATCATAAGATTGTTGTAGATTTTTATGTCTTGTTTGTCCTGTAATCATACTTGAAGAGCACTACAACTATCGTTTACGAGAATCTCCTAGATAATTCGGTGCGGCTTTCCTCCCTCTGATCAACTGAAAAAATCATCATACACAGGACAAATCTGGAGCGTTTCTCTAGGTCAATTTGTGATTTATTTGTTAGTTAATTTGTTTTAAGTAGTTTAGTTTGATATATGTTTAGTTAAATGTGTAGTTAGAATTAGTATATTAGTTGTTTAGTTTAGTTGGTTTTTGTTTTATTTCTTGCTCATAAAATTACAAAATCAACAAAAATATCTTTCACTATCTTAGGGCAGAATATAAATGAGTTTTTCAGGTTTTATTCAAATCTGTAAATTGTAGATATTGTACATTTTGTGAATAAGATTTATTTATGTTAGTAGTTATATAGTTAATTAGTTAGAGTTAGTATAGTAGTAGTTAGTAGATTGTATATATAGAATAGTTAGATTAGTTTAGTTTGTTTTAATAGTTATTTTAGTTAGATTAGTTTTGTTTATTTAATAGTTAGTTTTAGTTAGATTAGTTAGTTTAGAATAGTTTTTCTTTTTTTGTTTTCTTAGGACCTTATATCGGCTAACAGAGCTGCTAAACCCGTCAGGGTAGTTCATCCCAAACGAATTGGGTTATTAGACAACCCTGGACCGGTTCCACTCTTCCATTTGATGGAGGGTCGATTTCGCCCATCAACAAATGACGCTAGAGAGAGGGCCTGAATTTAATTAATGGCACGAGGAGGTCGCAAGACTCCTCCACCACCTAATCGTTCACCTATTGTGACTAGAAGCCATTCAAACGATAATATTCCCCCTCAAACAACAACTACTTCAACCGACGATCCACAGATCACAGTTGAGCCAGCAACGCCTAATCCTATAGGTTGTGACATACAAGAGATTGTCCGTCAATCTCTTATAAAAACATACAGTGCCTTAGCTCGTTTGAGGCAACCAAACCGTCTATGGGGTCAACCTTTGGACTTCTCTGATATCATAGAACAATTAGGAGACACTAACCTCACTGTGAATCCTACAGATCCAATCTCAAATCCTGCTACAAGAGGATCTGGGATACCTCCTTCACCACCTCCATCATCTCCTTCCTCTTCTGGAAGAGATTCCTTCGACGAAGGCAGTTCTCCTTCTTAGCCTTCCACACCCACTACACGAATGGAAAATCAGAATAACCCTGCTAGACCCTGGCTTGATGAGGATGCCGTAGCTGTACCTGGAGCTCAACATCCTCTACCTAAACACCCAAAGAAATGGCTTCCCAAGTTTGACCATGATTCGAAACTGATCACTGAAGATCACATTAAAAAATTTATGTTAGCCATAAGACTCCGGAATGTCGAACATGAAGACGTTGTCTGTAGGTTGTTCCCTTATACTTTCGAGGGCAATGCATCCACATGGTACTTTTCCCAACAACCCCATACCATCGTGTCTTGGGAAAAGTTTGAGTCATGCTTTTTGGAAAAGTTCAGAGACGGTAAGCCTCCGGAAGTCCTAGTCATGGACCTTTCTAGCTTAAGAATGAACCCAAAAGAAAAAGTTAAAGACTTTAATCAAAGATTCCTAACACTCAAAAACCGAATCCCTACGGATTCCATGCCTGCTGAGAGTCTTATAATAGCATACTACACTAAAGATTTGCATCAAAGTATAGCTATTTTGGTTAAATGATCTAAGAAAGCCACGTTGTTAGAAGCCTTCGAGGAGGCCAACCAGATTGAAAAAGACATACTTAGTCTTAAAGACTCTTCTAGCAACGAAATTGAGACTAGTTCCTCTTCCAAAAAGAAGATTGAAATCCTCCCCAGACCCACTCAAAGTAAAATACAACCTGAAAGCTTTGATTTAGAAAACTTAACTAAAGTTGTTCAGAAACTATCAAATCAAGTTATAGACTTAAAAAGAATGACCGAAGAAGCTTCCTCGAGCAAAGGGCCTTACAAACCCCCGTTCCGGAAGCCTTTTCCTACCAACCGACCTAATCCAACCACCAAAGGCCTAAATCTAGAAAGCTTGCAATGAGCCCTTCAAACAATTCTAGAAGCCCAAGATAACTTGATGCCTCCTGAGATCCCTAAGGAGGTGGTTGAAAAAGAAACAGTTCAAGAAGAAGATTCTTCTCCAAACATTTTTGGACACTTCTCAGATAGCATCTTTCACGCTAACTTTGAGACAGTTCATCCTTATAATACCAGGAGTAAGACAACAAATAAATCTTCTATCGAAAACACTACAACTTCGCCTCCAAAGCAATCTAAATCAGCTGAGACTAAATAGAGTAATGTGAACCCCAAATTAGATTATGATGTGGTTGAAGATCTTAAAAAGTTAAGGGCTAACATTTCCGTTTATGAGTTATTGAAATTTCCATTTTTGTTACAAAAAATGTTACAAAATATTTCAGAGAATGGAAAAAATGGTAATTCAAGTGGTAATAAGGTTGTGCAAAACAAGGTCCCTCAGAAGACTTCCACTAAAAAAAACTTGATCCTCAAGATAAAGGAAGCCTTCCTGTAAATAATGTAAATAATGTAGATAAAGTAGCTTTAGAAACTGCGAGTAAAAAGCCACAAGCTACCACTCTTAGTACTCGCAAAAATGTACCTTGTTTCTTGTTAACTTTCGAAATCTTCAACAGAAATGTACATAATTGTATGGTAGACTCAGGAGCGTCATCCAATGTGATGCCTTGGTATATTTTCCAAAAGATTAATGCTGAAGTTGAACCCTCTACTTTAAAAATCACACAACTTGATCGGACCAATGTGAAAGTTATAGGCGAACTAAAGAATGTGCTTATTAGATTATCGTGTAACCCC
>JASDQU010736976.1:75328-100657 GCA_032191745.1 Picea mariana | reverse complement strand
TTGCTCGTCATACATGTATGAATTTTGATATCATTCTAGTTTTGTGAATGACCATGATTAATATAATGATTTGAATTTGGTTTTCAAATAGCTCTGTCTATCATTCGAATTGGCTCTGTCATAATGTTGTTCATCCTGTACATTTTTTTCGCTTTTCTAAAAACAAATGAAGTTTCGATTTGGATACACGATTTGCTCATACCCAGTTTAGCCACTGATAGATTTTCATCGGATTTGATTCGTTTGTCTGTTAAGTTAACAAAATCGATGGTTTGATTTCAATTGAATTTGTTTGTATCAAACTTGAACAAGAGGTTTTCATGCTAAATTTAGAGCACAATCATATTTTGATTTGGTATGATTTCGTTGTAGTCGGATCACATCGACCCTAATTGAGTTTTGATGATTTGATTTTTGAAACGATTTCGTGAGTTTGGTCGTTATGATCTTTTAATATGCTATGTCATGTAATATTATAAAATAGGAATACAACTCTGTTCAGCTCTGATTTGGAGAGAATGACTCTATTTTTTTTATGAAAATGATATTCTCATTTAAGCCTATACAAATGATATATACGCTCGAATCGTGGAATGGTTTTGATTCACGACAACTATGTTAAACCCCAACTGTTCAATTCGCTTGATTGGATTGTTATGTATCTTCAGTTAGTATGATCGATTTTATGAGTTGCATTTTTATAAAAAATAGACTTGATTGCAGCTTTGTTAATTTTAATTTTCAAATGAGTTTATTAACTCAGACCGACTTATGTTATTTCTATCAAATTCGTATGAGGAAATTCGGGTAATAGTCGTTTCAAAATGAATTCAAGTGATGATTTCGTGAATGATTTTGTCTACCCCAATTTGCAATAACAAATGATCGGATAATTCTTACGAACTCTGTTACCAAATGGTTGATCCGGTTATGATTCCATTTGAGTTGATTTACACGCTAGTTTTGAGTTAATCCACTCGTGGCATGGATCGTTTGTTATGTCATACAGTTATGTCAATTTGAAAATGATCTTGTCTAGATTCGATCGTGTTTCCTGTTGATGAGGAAGCATAACAATTGCCTATGATTTGTTTTAATTGTATCGATTTCAATTTGATATGGAACGAATTCATTACTATTCAATATTATACTGCTCACCCAATTTGTGGTAACAAACGAAACAAAATATATGCATCTTTGTAGTCATTTGATTTTAGTTTTGTTTTGATCTCGAATTAGTATAACAATCTCAATTTGAATGATTCATTTGTCTTTCAAATAGCCATTAGATACTTGTTAATTATTGAATTTGATTCTTTAAAGATTTGAATTGTTTTTAGTGCTGATTCTGTGTCTTATTTAGACCAACTACAAAATCACAAGATTCTGTAGCTAGTCTATAGAATTAGATTTTTATCATTTTCTTTAATAAAATATCCTTCTAACTTGTCCATTTTTAACCCTTTTCAGGTACATCCAAATTGCATTGGATATGCTGGACAGTCTAGGGGATATTTGTGTGTTTTAGTTTTATTTTAGGTTCCTAGTTTAGTCAGACTTGGGATATCTTCCCAGATTTTATGTAAATAGTTTTGATAACTTCCACAGGGATGTTTTACCCTGTGGAAAGTCTTTAAATACTTATTGTTTTGTGTAATAAGGGGCATCCTCACTTGTGGGAGAACCAGGCTATGGATTTCTAATACAGACTTAGATGAAAGTTGATGTTATTACTACATCTTTCGCTTTTTAATATATCAATCTTTTGTTTCAAGTTTATGCTTATCAATTTGTAGTTGATTATAGATTACTTTAGCTATCATAATTTATTGCAGAATGATATGATTCAATTAATTTGATCCATATCTAATTTCTTTCATTGCTTAAAAAATACAGCAATTACTTTGTTCAGTTAATGAATGACAGATTTATCTTCTTCATCAATTGAATTATTTTATATAAGTCTTTGCATATAGGTTTATCTAACTATGAAGATTTATAAATCATAAGATTGTTGTAATTTTTTATGTTTTATTTGTCCTGTAATCAAACTTGAAGAGCACTGCATCTATCCTTTACGAGAATCTCTTGGATAATTTGGTGCGGGTTTCCTCCCTCTGATCAGCTAAAACAATCATCATACACAGGACAAATCTGGAGTGTTTCTCCAGGTCAGTTTGTGATTTATTTGTTAGTTGATTTGTTAATTAAGTAGTTTAGTTAGATATATGTCTAGTTAAATGTGTAGTTAGAATTATCATATTAATTGTTTAGTTTAGTTAGTTTTTTTGTTTCATTTCTTGTTCATAAAATTATAAAATCAACAAAAAATATCTCTCTTTGTATTAGGGCAGAATATAAACGAGTTTTCAGGTTTTATTCAAATCTGTAAATTGTAATTATTGTATATTTTGTAAGTAGTTTAGTTAGATATATGTCTATTTAAATGTGTAGTTAGAATTAGCATATTAATTTTTTAGTTT
Organism: Picea mariana; assembly: GCA_032191745.1. Classification (NCBI taxonomy): domain Eukaryota; kingdom Viridiplantae; phylum Streptophyta; class Pinopsida; order Pinales; family Pinaceae; genus Picea; species Picea mariana. Next base: position 98,174 of record JASDQU010736976.1, on the reverse strand, counting down.
AGTTAGTTTTTTTGTTTCATTTCTTGTTCATAAAATTATAAAATAAACAAAAAATATCTCTCTCTGTCTTAGGGCAGAATATAAACGAGTTTTCAGGTTTTATTCAAATCTGTAAATTGTAATTATTGTATATTTTGTGAATGAGATTTATTTCGATTAGTAGTTAGATAGTTAATTAGTTAGAGTTAGTATAGTATGAGTTAGTAGATTGTATATATAGAATAGTTAATTTTTCTTTAGTTTGTTTAATAGTTAGTTTTAGTTAGATTAGTTTGTTTAATAGTTAGTTTTAGTTAGATTAGTTAGTTTAGAGTAGTTTTCTTTTTTGTTTTCTTAGGACCTTTAGATCGGATAACGGAGCCGCTAAACCCGTCAGGGTGGTTCATCCCAAACAACTTGGGTTATTAGACAACCCCAGACCAGTTCCACTCTTCCAGTTGACGGGCGGTCAATTTCACCCGTCAACAGAATGACATGACAGTGGCTCCTGAAATTCTTTGCAGCAAGTGTTCCATCTTCGGTAGGGGATAGTTGTCTTTCTTGGAGCATTTATTTAGGTTCCTATAATCAATGCATAACCTGATCTCACCATTTTTCTTTCTTACTATTACTAGGTTTGCAATCCATTTAGAGTATCTCAGTGGAATTATGATTTTGGCATCGAGGAGCTTTTTGATTTCTTTTTCAATTACAGACAATTGGAGAGGACTTATATGTCTTAGCTTCCATTTGAAGGAAATGGTGTCTTTATCAAGGGGAATATTATGTTGAATGACATCAGGATTATAAGTTTTTAGATCACTGTATTTCTAGGAAAAAACATCAGCAAATTCCTTCATAATGCTGCAATATTCTGACCTCTGATCAACAGTTAACTCAGTGGACAGATTTATGAATTTAGGATGGCTCTGGCTTCCTATATTGTGATCATGGAAAACAAGATCCTTCTCCTTCTTGTCATGTTTGTAGGGGACATCATTTTGTTTGAAAAGCTTCTCAAGAGGCACCAAACCTCGAGGTATATAATTATTGGGCAACTGAACAATATCATGTTGACCCATTTTTCTTTTCATCTTAGGATTTTTGGATTCCTCTACATTTATATTTTCTTGGTCAATATGCATATCAAAAAATTCATCTACAACCTAGAGAAATCTACTAAGCTCATCATCATCTTCAAAGACTTTCCAATATTTGATATTGTTAAGCAGGGATGGTCTATATTTGACTTGGATTTCATAATTCAGTCTAGGAGGCATGGGAGGAATGAACATACTGGTTGAGACAACAATTGAATCAACTAGGTGATTCATAGCTCTGGGTATATAAGAAATATCAAAAATGGAAAAAGAGTCCCTGATTTTCCATACCTCATCCCTGTAAGCTTTCAACCTGACATGTTTTGCTTGGAAATTACTATTGACTTGCTATATGATGAGATCCACATATCCAAACACCTTTAGACCTTTGATTCCCATCTCCTTGGAATAATTCTATCCCAACAACAAAGCCTCATACTCTGTTGTATGGTTAGTAGTTTTGAAATCAAGTTTAAAACACAAATGAATAGCTTCTTTTGAAGGAGAAATCAAAACTGCACTTGCATCTGCTGAGTCTTTGGTACTGGCACCATCAAAGAACATGCTCCACACAGAAGTAATATCTCCATCAGTCTGCTGATAAGTAGGCTTTGTGAGATGCAAAGGAGCTGGCTGAGAATCATCTATTTGCAGAATGCATGCCCCAAAGTCTGTGTACAATGCATAGATGGGATGGTTTACAGAATTCTTCTCATCACTAATGATGTAGGCAAGATGATTTTCTCTGTAAAGTCTCTTTAGATCTCCTCCAAACATCGAGACTGTGGAATAAGAAAGATCCATATACAAGGTGCCTCCTATCCTTTTTCTCCATGAGCATGACAAGAGGAGGCTAAACTTGGGTGGGATATTAGCCACTATAACATCCATTATCATGCTTCTCATTGGCAGCTGGGCAAGGTTTATGACAAGGTCTTTTATGAGGACGAGGCATCTAACTTTCCTAGAGTTGACAGAGAAGATATCATGGTAAGTTTTTGTGATGTCAATCCCAAGCTCATCCATCACTGCTTTAGGCATAAGATTGTGTGACACTCCTGAGTCAAGCAAGCAGTTGTAAAGGATCTTGTCATGGATATTTAGGGATATGTAGAAGGGTGGACAAGAATCATCTCGATCCTCTACCATAGGTCCTATAGTCACTGTGGTATTTTCATCTTGAATGTTTACATAATCAGCCATTGAGGGAGTCTTTGGTTGAAGGGACTTCAGGATAACAGACTTGAATATGTCATTCTTCATAAGTTCAGTCAATGGCATAGGTATTTTTACCTTCTGAATTTCTGATTCAAAATTAAATGAATATGATATTTTATCAGAAGGTTTTACCTCATTAGAAGGAGATCTAAGGGACTCCTTTTCTTAGCAGCAGGCTGCTTGGCAGCAACATCTTTCTTTTTTCCGGGGGCATCAAGCAATGGCTTTGGAGCAACAGTCTTAGATCTTAAATTGTAACCTAGTTGATCATCTGCCTGATAAAAAGATTCTTCAATGCTTGCCTCATTAAGATGCTCATTCATCCGGGCCTCCTCATAATCTATTGGTGTCAATAAGGAGGAATCAATATTATCCCCAAAGCAATTGATGTCGTCTTCTTCTTCAACTTCATCATGAGATAGCTCTTGCTCTTCTTCTAGCACTGCATTTGGGAAGGGGGCCCTGATCCTTTGGTCTTCAGTTGCATTCTTGTTTCTCTGAAGGATCTGGACCTACTAGTTATTCCTTTTGTAAGGGAATGCATTGGGATTCCTAGGAGCATAGGCATTAGGATCTTTACTTCTTGCTGGTTGCTGACTCTGAATTTTCAGTTTTGACATATCCGAGGTCAAGCTGTCCAAAATATTGGCCATCTTTTCCATTTTAGTATTTGAAGAAGAAGTAGGATCAGCAGATGACTTCTTTCTTTCAAACTTTCCTTTAAGTTTCTAGGATGCCACAATGTTATAGTCGACCTCAAGAGCATCATCTTGCATTAAATCGAGTGTGGATGGCCTTCTTTCTCTAAGGATTAAGAAAAATTCTAGATCAAAGGCATAAAAGTAAGGAATATTTGTTGATGCATCCATTGGCTTGATCTCTGTAGGGATCTTGCCAAACATCTTATTGAATCTTTTGGTGAAGTCTGAGAAAAATTCCCCATTTTCTCTTCTTAGATTTCCAAATTCAGTAATATAATACAAGAGGTCTCTTCTTTCTCTACAATGTTTCAAAAACACTTCATCTAATTTCTCAATACCTGCCATTAAATTAGCTGACAGTTCCTTGAACCACTTCCTAGCTTGACCATCCAAGCTCTACACAAAAATTCTAGTCCAAACATCTTCCTCTGAAATTTTAATGTTCTTAGCATATGCATAGAAATACTCTATGTGTTCTTCAATAGTATAATCTCCAGATCCAGTAAACTTGGGCATATATTTATGATAATCGCTTGTTGGTATGGCTGATAAGGGATTGGGAAAAATAAGAGGAGCATATATATTGTCTAAGATCTGTTCCATTTTTTTCAGAGGAGCAGCCATGGCAATCTTGGGGGTTGATGCAGAGGAATAAGTTTCTATAGATGACGGCTGAGATGGGACAGGTGGGACTATGGACAATGGTGGTCTTATTTCACTGAGGAATGAAATGGAAGCATTGGTAGAATGACTACCTTGGAATGTGGTTACTGTATAAGGTGGGAAATAAGAAGATCTGTAAAAATGGTCGAGCAGCAAAGCCAAATTTTCTTCACCCTTAGAGGAAAGATCTTGTAAAATATCTTCAAGAATGGGAAAACTGGTATGAGTATGGAAAAAACTTTCAATAGGCTCAGTTTGTGAAGAAATAAAGGAAGAGAAAGAGTCCTCTTCTTGGATAGATTATACAACTTCTTATCCTAAGTTGGATATAGTAATATCCTCAGAAATAGGATCTATAAGATTAGAAGAAATTGAAGGCTCATCACCCCTCCAGCTTTCTAACAAAATTACAATTTTCTAAGAACTAGAAGTTTCAACAGAAGTGGATTCAACAAGAGGCTCTCTAGAAACAAATTAAGAAGTGTTTATTGAAATACCTACTCTAGATGATCTTGCAGATATGGAAGTTTGTCTTTGTAATGTGTTTCCACTTCTGATGATCTTCTCAGGGTCTGTAACTAGTGTTGCCAGTGGCCTTTCTTGGTTTTATCTAGTATGAGCCCTTCTCGGAGCCACTTCGTTCCAATGGAGTTGCCAGATAGATGATTACAACCGAAAATGTTTCCATAATTTGTCTATCATCAAAGTTGGATCTATGTCATCTCCCAAGGAATTTGAGCTTCAATCTCCACCCCTGACAATGATGCCAATTTTTTATCACTCCAAGAAACTCTCCTAGGCTATATCTTAGAGATGCATGGTAACTTAACCTTTTTGTAATTATTTTCTTAATAATGGGTGTGGCTTGGATCAAGATGAATATCTAAATCACTGGATTGTATCTTCAAGACAGTCTAGCTATATTCATGCAGTACAAGGCCTTTAAGAGCTATTATCATATAGGTTTGTAGATCAAATGGATAAGAAACCAATCAATTAACCAGAACATACATAAACAATATATATGATGGGTCAATAAACTAGCAAACGGTGCTTATGATTCTTGTTTAATAATCAAAGGTAAGATGACCGTTACCACAAGAACTTTAAACATAGACAAATAAACGATTTCACCTCATAGGCATAGAAAAGGAATGAAAAGAGAGAGACTGACAATAACAATGAAAGAAGCTTGCAGGCTTAATATATTAAAGAAAGTGTCTTTATCACAGTAACAATGGATGATAGAACTCAAAATCGAACCTTTTGTTCATCAAATGTTCTGGGCTTTATAGCCTTTACAAATAGTTTCAAAATCCTAGAATACTGGATCAAATTTTTCCTAAAATAAAGAGTCAATAACTGGCCCAAAAAATAGGCAAAGATCATATAAACTAGGTCAATTCCTATCCTTGGATGATCTTTATGTCCTTCAGATTCTTTGGCAGGTGTAGTGAGCCTTCCAAGGTTGTTGTATTTTATGTGATATGAGAGGAGTCGAAAATGACACCTACTAACATTCAAACAACTTTATATCCCTGAAAATAGCTAACCGATTTTGACCTCTCTATCTTGTAAAGCATCTCTAAAATCAAAACAAACTCTTGATAAGGATGTCATTAATTATTGTCTATCAATTGGAACCATTCTTGAGGATTTTGGACAAGGAAAACTTGGATCTGTGCAAAAATATTAACTTTCTGCCATATCAGTGCTTTTGGTAGCTAGAATATACAGAATTCGGACCAATTAGCTACCGAAATATCTGCTTTCAGTGGCTAATGAAAAATCAAAATGTTCTCCTAAGCCACCAAAAGGTATGTTTTAGTGAAATTATCAAAATTAAAAAAATACCTTTTGTCTTAGCTCAAAAACACCTTAGGGCTGATCTTTTAAGGCTTCTGCATCTTGCTCAAAGACTGTAGGATTACTGGATACCTCTGGTTCATTTCACTGAACTGCCACCTCTGCTAGGGTTTCAGGAGTAGCATGTGTTTGAGCCTGGTGTTTTGGATACATATCTTGCTTCCTCAAAGCCCTGACTTTTTTCTTCAAGCCTTGATCTACTCTCCATAAGTTGTTGTAATCTTTTACAATCTTGTCCTTCTTTTTCTTTTCCTTTATGATTTCATGTGCTAATCTTTCCAAGGATGAGTTGCCTTTTGCAAATTTCTTCAACAGGGTTTCATATATGGTTTTAATTACCCTTTCTAGCACTTCTTGTTGAGCTAACTTCTTCTTAATCTTCTTGATTTCCTTTGATTTACTTTTCTTCACTCTTTTGCTAGATGAGGCATCTGCAACTTGTGGTTCTTGTTCTTCTTGAGGTGTAGGTGATGGAAGGTCTTCATACCTTGATGTGAAAACATCTACATAAAATGAATTTTCATGCCCTGTGGTAACTGAATCTTCGTGCCCTATTTCAATATGATGTTCTTCATCCTCTGAGTTGGTGTAAGGAAGATTAAGAATGCTCTTGTTCACTGGGGTTTCTTCGGCCTTATCTATTTCACTGTTGAAGTTTAGTTTCTTCTTAGTTTTTTTAAGCTTAGGAAAAGGAGAGGGTTGATTAACTAGAATTGGAGAGATATCTCTCCTCCTCCTTTTTCCACTTTGGGGAGTAGAATAATTCTTGGAATGAGGAATCTTTTTATGCTTTGGCTGTACATTAGTCTAAAAATCATTCCAAAACAATAAGTAATTCCACTCTTTGCTTCGTCTCTGCAACAGCTCACAAACCAAAAGTTTAATTAGACCATGGTGGGATAGTCTACTTGCAACTTTATTGGGCTTGGACTTGACCTGATGTTCCATCTTAGATAACCTTCTGTGGAGAAAATAAGGCAGATTGAGTGGGTTTTTACTAGTAAAATGATTCATGAGTTTGAAATGGTAAATCATCACCCTAATATATCTTCCTTTGCAAGTTATATAGACCATAATGGATATTAGTAATTGTTGCCATTTCTCTTCAAAGAAAGACAAAGGAATGTCTTTCTTCCATATCAAATCCTTGCGTTCTGGTTTCAAGTAAGACCTGAATTTAACATTCTTTGTGAAAGTGGTTTTAAACCATTTTTCTCCAGTCCTGGGAAGCTCTGTCACCTCGGCTATGAGGGCTTCATCCACCTTGAATTCATATTGATTGATGAGTGATTTCCTTCCATCGAAATTCAGGGAAAAGTATTTTGCCACCTACTGGTGAGAACTCTGTAATTTTTTACAAAATTTATAGCAACCTGCATCCCTGAAAAGTTGGCATACCTCCGGGTGCGATTCCAAGTAACTGATATCCTCAATCTCTTTCCTCATAGTTGATCCTCCTTTCTTCATATGTCACAATGCTCCTATACACCTGCGATTGAAAAAATGGATTTTGGGGGAAAGTTACACAACATAGACTTAGGGAGATTTGACTCGATTGTGATAGGGACGCGAAAAATGAGACGAGCATCATATCGTGGCGCTGATTACAAGGGATGTGAAAGAGAAACCTGTGATTTGAAATAATCATGGTTGATGACTGAAAGGTATGTAACCATGTATTTTGATGAAACAATGATCTGAAAAGATTCACTATATCATGCAGAGATCAACTCCTGGTCATTAACAGTTTGTTCTCTTGTCTTTTCGGCAACTAATTGCAATTATAAAACTTCAAACCTGATGCTTTAAACATGTGAAAGGACGTGCTGACTCCTCCCCTGCTTCTGCGAGTTCAGTGGCTAAAATAGCCCTGAATTTCTTTGTTTAAGCTGCCGAAATCTAAGGCTTTCAGTGGCTAATGAACAATCGAAATGTTCTTTTAAGCCACCAAAACTTGAGATTTAAATCAGATCAAATAAAAACTAAACAAAATTTTATTCCAACTTTATTAAGTGCATGAGGCATACATTGAATTTAAAATGCATATGCATTAGTAGGCATGTTGATAGTGGATGCTTGGTGCATATGGACATGTAATTGTGCATATGCACATGCTTGGATATGCATATAACATGCTTGTGAACTTAAAATAGTCTGTTATTATGAAATAATGATGTTATGGAAATTTATTATGACTAATGGTGGATTATGTATTTAGGAAAAATGATATAGCATGGTTAAACATGTGGATGTTGTTGTTGCTTATGATTTCCATCTATGTGAAGACCCATGAGGGTGGTAGGAATGGTGATCAAAATGATGAAGGAGGAAGTCTGTGAGCTTATAAAAATACTAGTTGATCAGGTAGAATCAAGTAGGTTGATGACAACCATCCAAGTATGTAGTTGTGTTCTTTTATGTTGAAGGGAATTGAGTTAAGAAATTCCCTCAGTTATTTTTTCAAGATTTAAATCGATATGTAATGGCTAAAAACCTATAATGTGTAACTTTTATTGATGCTAGAATGCATTTAGATAGATTGTCATTTGCATATTGTTTTATGATTGGTTATGGGATCATAATCAGGTTAATTCAGGAGACATACTCCTTCTATAACAATGATAACCATAGATCTAGTCATGTCTGAGACCATAATACGATTGGTTATGGAAGGGATATAGAGCTATGTGAGTGCTCAATGATATCTACTATATATCTAATGTTTGGACTGCAACCTCTTTTTTGACACTGAAGAGAACTTAAGAATTATATTCTTGGTGTTGTGTTTGGGTTGAAAATGAAGGTATCCAAATAGTCAGGCAACTAGTAGGAAGTGTGTGGATGATGTGTTGAGGCATTGGCAAAACCTTGCAACTCGTCATGGTGGAATGCATCTCATAGTTATGTGGTATTATGTAGTCAATGCATGGAAGCATTGTGTAGTTGTGGCCATGGGTATTGGAACATCGATTGCTATTTTATTTAGTAATTAATTGTTGCATTATTAAAAGCATGTGGTGCTGAAAATACATAATGATGGATAGTTGCATTATATTTAATATGAATACTAGTTGAAAGTGATTGGATTATTGTTTGTTACAATTATGAGATCACTTTTTGGAACTATTAAAAATGTTACAAGTAGTATTACAAGAATTATTGAATGCATTTTGGTGAATGCATATATATATTATATAAAATATAAATTATTATGATAACAACTGAAATGATGTGAGTATTGCTAACTCATGAAGTTGAACACACTCAAGAGTTTTTAGATAATGCAACATGAAATTTACAGGTAAGAGTAGTTATGTAATGATAAATTATGGAAAATCTTTGTCAAGCGAACAAAGTGATAGAATTATTGGTAGATAGAAGAAACAAAATATTGGTTGATAATACATGTGTAAAGAATGATGGGTTCATTCCAGTTAATAGTTGGATTAATGGAAGTGATTGAATTGTTGTTGTAAACAATTCTAAGATCACTTTGTGAATTCTTGTAATTGTTTCCATGAATATATATATATATATATATATATATATCTTGTACATGAGATATTGGCAGTTTGTTTGGCTAATTCTAAATTAAGGAAATTGCAGGTAGCATGGTCTTTGATATGGTAGGGATGTAAGCCCATAAGAAAGACTAATATCTACAATTCCAGAGCCGCACATTATGAGCAAAACATTCATGCCTGGGAGTTTTATTTCCTGTATATAAATAGATTTGAGAAAGTAAAAATTCTTATGATATGATAACAATTGGTTTGGCTTATTGAAGGTTGAGAAAATTGAAGGAATAATGTTATTGGGTATGGAATTTCTATAAGACATAATAAATATTGATTCCTGCAACCGCAAGAGACAAACGAATTATGAGTTGGAAGCTCATGCTTGGAAACTCTGTTTTCTTGTATAAAACATATTTGACATTTATGATTGAAATTGTTATAAAAATATCTCATGATGACTGTATTTTTATAATACAGATGAGAGGATGACTATTGAAGTTGGAAGCTCGTGAAAAAGAACACCAGAAGGAAATCAATCTCAATGATGAAGGCATGGAATGAAAAAATTCCAGTAGACTTGTTGCAGCTAGAATTCTTGAAGCCACAACTCTAAAACTTCATGTCTGAGTGCACTGGAGCCTTGGAGAGAAGTGGAACAACTTGAGGGACTGCATGACAAAGAAAGGGGTTCATTTATTTGGGTTGTGCAGGGTTGATGGGGAATGATATCTTGTTGGTTGGAACTACTACCAGAAATGTAAATTGTAAAATCTTTCTGCATGTTTTGGGTTGGAATGCCTATGTATACATGTTTAATTTTAGGCCAGAGTATCTATGTATATAAGAGTTGGTTGGAATGCCTATGTGTATTAAGGCCACAGGGCCTAGATGTATATTTTTAACGACAAAATTCAACAAACTAAAATTTATGCCAAACACTTAGCAACCTACAGATAATTGTCTTCATAAAATTCTGAAATGTCCGAAAATCATATTCAGAAATTTCCATAAATAGAAATACACATTGCTAATAAAAAGTGCAGCGAAAATAAACACAATGGACAACATTCAATAACCCATGAAAAAATCAGAAATTTAGGCAAATTCCAGGGAAAACCCAGTGAGAGAGAGAGAGAGAGATCTTATTATTCATCTTAAGGAAAGTACATTACATCAACAAAATCACAGTTCCATCCAAGAGAAATACCTCACAACACTAAAATTTGTCCCAGAATTTTCTTCCTTGAAAAATGTGCCCAAATCTGTACAGTTGTACGACCTCCTCAATTTATGTGCCTCAAAAGACATGCCTAGTAGAGTGTATTATGGTCTGCACAGTACGACCCTGCAGCAACAAGGAAACTCCAAAAATATTCCTTAGTTTTCGTGCCAAAGGGAAACCTCAAAAATTGTGCCCTCTCCTTGTTGTATAGATCCGTACATTACGACCTAGCACAAAAAAATAGAATAGAAAACACACATAAAATCTTCCTTGGGATTTGTTCCCTCTTTTTTCTTGGGAAATGTGTCCACCAAGATGCTAACTTTTCTCTCTCAAGCTCTCTCGAAAAATCTCTCTCAATATCCTCTTGATGTGTCTTGCACACTACCCAATGCATTCTTTTATAAATATGAAAATGACATTTTCCCTCCAAAGTATCTTTTCACCTTCCCCAACCCTAAATCCAAAGGCCAATATTAGATCTTTCATTTTTCAAGATCAAGGGTCATGATCCATTCCCTCCAAAATGAATCACTTAAAATAAAGTAATTTCACTTTATTACATAAGTGTACTTTATGAAATAAAGATGCTTTAAAATTATAAGGTACACTTTATTAAAATGTCACTTTAATAAAAGAACCACTTTCTAACAACTTTATAAAAAACCATTACAAAGTTAAGTTCTTGGTAGTGTAAACATAAGGTAACATATGCATTCAAGACAAAATATGCGGAGTACCTCTGTTAGGCGAAAATATTGTCGTTTAATTCCATTGTAGTACTTTCCCAACTATTTAATTTGTCAATCCGAGGTTCATAGGCTTACGAAGCACACACACTATATATGCATGACTGAAGTAGAACTAATCTAATCTAATTTGCTGAAATGAAATTAATCTAGGAAAGCATTGAAAGACTAACTATGAAAGAAATAAATTAATCTAGGAAAGCAATACAACATGTGAAGAGTTGAATGGCAAAAGACATATGTGAGCTCACACAATACATCAATCTCAAATTATATTACAAGAGTCAAATGACAAAGCATGAAAGAATAACAAAGCTAATCCCCTTCTCCTCATTACAAGACTAAATTATGAATTACATGATCTCTAACTCTCCAAGCTAATCTCCCCTATGAATAACATGATGACCCTCATGAAGAGAGAACACTCTCTTATATGCATGACTGTCTTGAAGAGTGTCATAATTATAGATCCACTATTCTCTCAACCATTCTCAACTACTTTCCTATTATTAGAAGATATGTTCCCTTCAAATCCTCCACACATATCTCACATGCAATCCAAATCTTCCATGATCTTCTCCTTTGAATATGCTTGAATGATTGTCCCAAATATTCTTCAAATATTCAAAGCTTGAAGATGAAATTCTAATTTGAGGCTAGGTAGTAATATTTGACTTTGTTGAAATCTTCACATATGCCTGCACACGTCATCAAACTCATCCAACCTTGATATATAATGAAAATATGTTATTTTTCTAATATTTAACCACAAATTCACTTATAATATTGAAATGAATACAATGCAAAATAATAAGGGAAAACCCAAGTATCATTATGGAAATGGTATGATAAAAGGTTAATGGGATGATGAAATGTAAGGAATGGTGAAGGGAAAAGAGGATATAAATGTGACATTTCTGAGGCCCAACATGCACCCCAACTCAACTTGTTGCATGTCCTCATGCAACCATGCATGGATCTTTTTAAAAACTTTTGGCATTCAAACTATGGCTTTGATTGATGATGTCCTTTTAACAATGAATATTTCCAAGATTTGAAATACATGAGTAACAACATGTAAAATACATGTGTAAAAACATGTAATATATGTGTAACAGCATGTGAATTTTTCTTATGGTTGGTTCTTGTGTGACAACCATGAATACAAAAGATTTTGGTTCTTGTGTTAATAACATTCATTTCACTTATTTATTTTCTTGCTGCAATAATTTAGCCATATACTCACTGGAAATAATAAGCTATCAATGTGCATAAGAAAGCATCACTGTGTATAAGAAAGCCTTTTCTTTATCTTTATGAATCACGCCAATATGTGTATCGATCAAAATGAAACAAAGTGCTCACTGGAAAAGAAATGTTAGTGAATAATAAATGGAATGATGAGATGGTAAAATGGAATAATGAATATGTGGTGAAAGAGTTCCCCCCCCCCGCCCCCCCACCCCCCCAACTAAATTGGTTGCATGCCCTCATGCAACTTAGTGTAGGTCATGGAAGGAAAGAGAGCATGACGAGGAAAGTTTCCAAAATATTCAAGTCAGCATATAAGAAATTGTGTGATTAAATCTTAGAAAAGAACATACCTCCACTTACCCAAAAAGTAGATGTAGTTGTTGCAGCTGCAAGATTAGGAAAATGGAACTGCTAATGTTGTTGTTGCTGTAACTGGATCATGGGAAATGAAGGAATATGAACTGTTACTGTTGAATCATGAGAAATGTGGAAGGAAGAGAATATGGAACTCTCGTAGATTTGAAATAAAACTGCTACAACTGCTGAGGGGATCATGAAAAAGTGTATAGTCTTCACCTGCTACAAAACCGATGGTACAATTCTCATCATGCGAATGAATGTGTTGATGCCATGCATGAAGAGAAATCATTGGATTACTGGCCATTGATGAATGTCTTTAACCAATGCGAGACAAACTCACCAGTGATGTCAATGAGTGTCAAGGTACCCAAGTACATCTTGCAAAGTGTGAATAGATGGGCTAATGTTGAACCACTTGCAAGATCTAACAATCAAGGGACATTGATGTATTCCCATGATTGCTAGTGAGAGAACTTTCCATTAGGGCATGGAAGCCTCGAGGTACTCAAAATGAACTCTATTCTATATCCCAGATAATGTGTTGAGGTCAATGGGGCAAGACTGTTGAAAGGTGGGCCTTAAGGAATCCCACATCAGTCAACGTGAGTTTATAAAAAGATTGGTAGGACTATAGATGTAAAGATCTCAGTAGCAATAGGGTTTATATCAAGGAAATGTAATCATGGAAAGGGGTTTGTTTTATTCAGAAGGAAAACGAAAATGAAAAAGAAGGAAAAAAGATAAAAGAATGTATGCAACTCAGAAAAATAGGCGTGTGTGAAGTCATGAAAGTTAAGGCAATGGAAGATGGCTTCAACACCAGGATGATTAACCAGCTTTGAAGGAGAAATGGGATAGTGTCACAGCATGAAATTTGGCAAAATGTGGAAGTAATAGTGTATCAGCATGGTCGCTGTGTAACAACAAACATCAAGATGTGCAAAAAGGTTTCTGTGTAGTAGCAAAATGTTGTTGTGTATCAACAAAATATTTCTGTGTAAAACAACAAAATATTTCTGTGTAACAACAAAAAAATTTGTGTGTAACAACAAACTGTTTCTGTGTAACAACTCCTTCAAGATGTCTATCACATGTTTTCTTTGAAGAATTTTGTGATTCTTGAAGATCACTGCAACATGGAATACGATCGGATGTGAACCTGAAAATCTTAGTACAAATTCCTACATGAAAACTGTGAGAATTTCGAAAAACATTTCATGCAAAAATAAGTGCAAATGCAGCAAATCAAAGAACAAGGAATTTTTAGAATGTCTATTGCAAATTAGCAGTTTTACAATGTTTTTTTTTTCTTTTATTATTCTATAGTGCTTTTCTTTAATTTTATAGTTTTATAATTTTTTTTTTTGTTTTTATTTCCATAAAACAAACGAAACCATTTTTTTTTATGATTTTACATTTTTATTGTTTTTATTTTTATAACACACCCAAAATAATAATACAAAAAAAAGAAATGGAAAAACCTCTCAAAATTAAAATTATGAGCTACATCCTTGGTCATTTTTTTTCAAATCAGTAAAGAATAGAAACATGTTGCCTGCAAAACAGATTGATCAGAGATACCAAGAGCATAAATATATCACAAAAATTTTATTGTTTCGGTCCTCCTTGATTTTTCTATTCTGCCACGGCTCAAGCCTCCAACCGTAATTGATTGCAGCAAATCTGCAAATCAAATTGGACTCTTAGATCATGTGCCATGTAGAGCAGAGTTTGTTATTAACTTGAATTCTTCTGACAACTTCAAGCACCCGAGTTTTGGGCTCTCACCCGATGAACCTCCAAGTTCACGAGATCCTCTGATCTCTGCCACCTGTCCTCCTCCAATGGATGGCTTAGATTATTTCGCAACTTCTCTTCTCGTGACTTCAAGCACCCAGGGTTTTGGGCTCTCACCCGTGAACCTCTGAGTTCACGAGATCCTCTCATCTCTACCACCTATCCTCCTCTAATGGATGACTTAGATTATTTTGCAACTTCACTTCTCACGAAGTTGAATGACCTCCCTTCCTAACCTCCAATGTCCGAGTCCCCGATACAAGTGATCTTGCGACACGTGTCCGTCTTCCAGCGAATGGCTCAAATTTCTTCACCACCTCAGGACTTCTCCTTTCACGATTTCATGAGTCTTGTTACAAAGGATTCGACCCTTGACCTCTCGAAACCCCGAGATGTGATTTCACAGGTGATCCAATGACCCTTGTTGGTTCGAATCCTACAATACGATTTTCCCAATCTTGCGCCAGATGAATGTTGTCGTAACCCCCCTACTCCTCTGTGAGATCTGATGGCTTTTGGGACTTTGTGAATCCTCCATGGAGGATTCTGATCGTCAAATTCCTCCTTGACAATTTTGGCGTAATGAATATGGTATCTTCACGAAAACTTGTCCACCAGCGAACCAAAGTTGTTGCGTCTCCTGCTAATGTTCAAGACACAATTTCCTTTGAGTTTTCTCCACAACTCGAGTCTTCAAGATGACTCTTGCACGCACTCCTTGAGACAACTTTCCAATACTTCCAAGTATTGAATCCTTCGACTCTGTGCACTCCTTGCGACAACAGTCTTTCATAACTTTGCTCAGTTTGCAAACCCTGAGACTTCACTCAGCCTGCGCACTCCTTGCACGGCTCTTGTGCTTAATTTTCACCTCTATGAGAATGAGAATAACATTATCTCTTCTGAGTTTTCAGAGATGAACTCTGACTTCTGTCGTCGCACACCTTGCGAACAAATCTCACTACACTCCTTGCAGAAAACTCTTACTCAGATAGAGAAACAATTGAAACTCATTCTTCACTCTCCCTCTCTTCAGATTTCAAAAATTAAATATGAAATCATACATTCGTGCATAAAAGTAAATGAATAATAGAGAATAAACATCCATGAGCATGACATTCATAATGCATACACAGAGAACGAATACGACACCCTGAATTTGAATCGAAGCTCTTTCTATTAATTCAAATCTCTGTACATGGGTGTTTTCCACTATAGCTCTCTACTCTCTTCTCTATGCTCCGTCTTACTACTGTTACAATGATACAAGTGAGGGTGTCTATATCTGTTTCCCTCTTCTCTCCTAAAACTGTCTAATCTGAGAATTCAAAGCTACCTACTAACATTAACTAACATAAATGCCTTCACCTAATACAGATGAGAGTGGGATGCTCAAGGTCTGTTTACAATATGAAAGTACACCCTCCCTTAATTGTTATATTTAAGTTTGGTGCATCCAACTTCAAAAAGATTCAAACAATTTTATCATGTGCCAAAATGTGTTAGCGCCTGCCCCACGCTCGCTTGATGTTTACGATGCTCCTACATCATACTCCCTTGCTTGAAAAATTTCATGGGCTCCTATCCACGAGCTCTCGCACAGTCTGTCCATGCTTTTGAATCTCTTCTTCATTCTCCTAGCTGGCATCTTCAATTGGATGTCCCTTCCACTTGACAAAGTATTCAAAGTATTCCTTTCTCCTGGTCTTCTTGCTGACTCTTTTGTCCAGTATGCTTTCCATCTGTGGTTTCTCTGCAACTAACATCTTTTTAGTCCATTGAAATTCTAGTTGTTCATCACTTGTTCTTGCTGTATCTTTGTATGGGTACAAATCTGAGACATTGAATATCAAAGAAATTCTGATCCCATCGGGTAATTCAATCTCATAATCATTTGCCCCAAATTTCTTCAAGACCTTACATGGTCCGATCTTCTTCATCTTCAGTTTGTTATATGTCCCCTTCGGGAATCTTTCCTTTCTTAGATGTGCTAGAATCAAATCACCAACCTTAAATTGAAGTTGTCTCCTATGTTGATCTGCCCAGTGTTTATACTCTTGGCTCAAGTTCTGCAATCACTCCTTCACCTGGCTGTGAAGTTCCTTCATCGCTTCTGCAAAATCTTTTGCACTAACACTTCTAGTTGCATTCTGTTCTGAATCCCTCAATTCCGAAACTCCTCTTGGCTACATCCCACAAATAATCTAGAATGGACTCTACCCTGTGCTTCTATTGATTGAGTCATTATAAGAAAATTCTGCCTGTGGCAGAATATTGTCCCATTGACTATGGTGTTCTATCACCAAGCTCCTCAGCAAGTCTCCCAAACTTCTGTTTACAACTTCTGTCTGTCCATCCATCTGAGGATGATAAGCAGAACTGAACAACAAGTTTGTTCCTATATTGTTCCATAAAGTTCTCCAGAAGTGTCCCACGAACTTGGTGTCTCAATCCAAAACTATGCTTCTTGGTAAGCCGTGAAGTCGAATGACCTCTTTGAAAAACAAATTCACAATGTGAGTTGCATCACTAGTTTTCTGACATGGTATGAAGTGTGCCATCTTAGAAAATCTGTCTACCACTACAAAGATCACGTCAAACCCTATTTGTGTTCTTGGCAGCCCTAATATGAAGTCCATGCTTATTGCATCCCACGGCCTGTCAGGTATGGTTAACGATTGATAAAAGACTGCATTCTGCCTCTTCCCTTTTGAATGCTGACAAATTTTGCATCTGTCCATGAGTCTTTTGATTTCTGCTCGCATCCCTGGCAAAAAATATGAATCATTCAACTTTGTAAACATATTTTCATGACCGAAATGTCCGACCAATCCTCCACTATGTTTCTCCTTCAACAGATTCTCCCTCATGGAGCATTTTGGAATACAAAGTTGATTACCTTTAAATAGTAATCTTTCTTGGATCATGTATTCTTCCCATTGGCTTCTATCCCTGAGAATTGGATTCTCAGCTGCTTCATATGCCTCCTTAACATCTGGGATCATTTCTGTACATGTCCCTAAGATCATCAAAACCCAGGGTTTTGACTCTGAACTCCTGCAACAACAGACATTTCATGCTCAAAGCATCGACAACTTTGTTAGCAGTTCTAGAAATATGTTTAATCACAAAAGTAAAGTTCTACATGTGTTCAACCCATTTAACATGTCTTTGATTCAACTTTTCTTGTTGAGTCACAAATTGCAAAACATGATTGTCACTATATAAGACAAACTCCTTAGGGATTAAGTAATGCCTCCATTTCTTCAATGCCTAGATAATAGCATAGAACTCCTTGTCATAAGTGGAGTATTTCACTTTCGCTTCATTTAGCTTCTCGTTGAAGTATGCTATTGACCTATCTTCTTGGCTCAAGACTGCCCCTATTGCAAATCCACTTGCATCACATCTTACCTGAAATGTCCTTGTGAAATCTGGCAACACCAGAATTGGTTGTTCCATGATTTTCTTCTTCAACAAATAGAAGCATTTTTCAGCCTCTTCTGTCCAGTGAAAAGACTTGTGTCTCTTCTTCACTATGTCCATCATCGGTGCACTAATTCCACTTAAATTCCTGATGAACTTCCAGTAGAAACTAGCCAATCCATGAAAACTTCTCACCTCAAATATACTCTTCGATGATGGCCAATTCTTAATTACCTCTACCTTATCTAGATCCATCCTCAACTCATCTGCAAAAATAACAAACCCCAAATAAATGAGCTCTATCTTCATGAATGAGGATTTCATTATGTTTATCAACAACTTCTCCTACTGTATCCTCTACATCACTGTAGCCAAATGTTTCAGATGCTCTGCCTCTGTTTTACTGAAAATCAGTATGTCATCAAGATACACAATGACAAATTTTCCAATGAACTCCCTCAGGACTTCATTCATCAATATCATGAAAGTAATCGATGCGTTTGTTAGACCAAATGGCATAACAAGCCATTCATACAATCCTTCATTTGTCTTGAAGGTTGTCTTCCATTCATCGCCTTCTCTCATACGAATTTGATGATATCCACTTTTCAAATCAATCTTTGAAAAAAAATTGTCTCCAGTCAAGCAATCCATCAGATCATCCATCCTTGGCAATGGAAATCTATACCTGATGGTTATATTTTTAATTTCTCTCGAGTTCGTACACATCCTCCAACCTCTATCTTTCTTTGGACTAAGCACCGTCGGAGAAACACATGGACTCAAGATTTCTCTGACCAAACCTTTGTCCAACAAATCCTGGACTTGTCTTTTGACCTCTTCATTCTCCTGCGGCATTAATTTGTACGCTACTTTGTTTGGTAAACTAGCTCCAGGTATGAGATTAATATGATGACTCACACTTCTAATCGGTGGCAATGAATGAGGTAGTTCGTCCACCACTATGTCAACGAACTTTTCCAGCAGTTCTTGAACCTCTTTTGGTAAATCATCTACCCTTGTGCTAGTTAAAAAAATCTTTGGCTTCCTGACCACAATGAATTGTGTTTCCTCCTTCTTCTTAACCTCTATAAGAAGTTCCTTCCCACTTATGAGAAGTACAGTGTTTCTTACTTCAGATTTCACCTCTTTATCTTTAATCAGAAACAACATGTGAGTTCTCCCATTCTTCTCTAGGGTGTCTGTGTTCTTCCTCCCATCATGAATTACATTTCTATCATATTTACATGGTCTACCCAGCAATAGATGAAAAACATCCATGGGAATGACATCACGGAGTATTTCATCTTTATATCCTTCTATTTTGAATTCGACTAAACATTGTTTAGTGACATTTACCTGATGTTCTTTTTGTAGCCACAAAACTCTTTATGGACTTGGATGATCAATGGTCTCCAGCTCCATCTTTTCTATCATTTCCATTGAAATGAGATTATCTATGCTACCATTTTCCACAATGACCTTGCATGCCCTTTTCTTGGTCTTGCAAGTAGTCCAGAAAAGACAGTTTCTTTGCACTGGATTCTCCACCTCCTTCTATGGCGTTAAGAGAACCTTTCACATCATCAGCGATCTTCCACATTCAGGATCCTCTGCCTCCATATTCTGCCTCTATGCTTCAACAATGTGATTTTCATCACTTTCTTTCTTTTTTTCCAAACACTCATAAGACTTGTGTCCATTCTTTCCACATGTGAAGCATTTCACTACTCCACCTCTTTCTCTTCCTCTACCTCTGGCACGAGGAAAAATGTTTTCATCAGCATACTGACCTTTCTATTCGGTATGCTGCCCTCTCTATGAACTTCCACCTCTCTCATTCTGAGTCTGTGGTTTCTTCCAGACCTCTTTTGTTTTTTGGTTCCTATCCTAGACAACTAATTTTCCTCTAGCTTGACTTCTGCCTCGGCCTTTTTGACCTTGTTTTTGGCTCAACTTCTCTTCAGCTTTTAGAGCCATCTGATAAGAATCTTCCACGGTTCGGATGGTCATCATTCTCATCTCATACTGAATGTCATATCTCAGACCATTCATGTACCTGACAAATTTTTCATCATCACTTTTGCGATGGCTTGCCCTGATGTTCAACCTGTAGAATTCTTCAGTGTATTCCTTCACTGTCATCAGCTTCTGTCTCAAGTTCTGCATCCTTCAAAACAGAGTAATCTGGTAATCCTTAGGAATGAATTTCACCTTCATCTTCATGATCATCCTATCCCAACTTTTGATCTTCTGCTTGCCTTTGCAGCGTCTATCATCTTGTAGTTCATCCCACCATAATGTTGCATGTCCTTTAAGTCTCATGACAGCATGTTTGACCTTCTTGTCTTCTTTGACATCTTCATAGTCAAAATATGTGTCCAGAGCTCTAATTCAGTCTAGAAGCTCTTCAACATTGAAGTTTCCCTCATAAACTGGAATGTCAATTTTGGCTCTTGCACCCATTCTTGCAATAGCTCTAAGTAGGCGTTCATTTGCTGCATCTTCTGTTGTGACCTCTTCTTTGTCATGTCCAACTTCATTTTCACTTTCAGAATCACTAACATCCCCAGCACCGGCTGTGTGCCTCTGTGCTGTCTCCATGTCCTCAAGTCTGGCGCATAGGTCACACATCTCTCTCTCAATGGATGGATCAAGCATCTGCCTACCCCTTCTTCTCAGCATTTCCCTATCTTTTGGTGGATCAGGTGTTTTCCTGTCCCTTCTTCTCGGCGGCATGGTGGATATTTATTTTCCCTGCTATAGAAAGCAAAGAAACCTTTC
Source organism: Picea mariana (assembly GCA_032191745.1). NCBI lineage: Eukaryota > Viridiplantae > Streptophyta > Pinopsida > Pinales > Pinaceae > Picea > Picea mariana. The sequence continues at coordinate 77,537 of JASDQU010736976.1, read as the reverse complement.
TGTTCTCTGATACCAATTGATGTAGACCTATCAGCCCTCGGGACCAAGATCCACTCATAGGATTGTTCTATATTCCCTTGAGTCGGATCGTCTCTTCCGATTCCCACTGAAATCTACAAATTATCAACCCACAGGTCCTTTTTCGCAACTTGCAATCTCATGAGTTCACAAGCTGAGACTCTAACTCTTCCTCCTTTGATTCCGTGATATCCATAATCATGAAATGGCTATAGCTCTTACTTTTTCAGTGCCCTCCTTGCACGACCAGTGGTTAGGTTAAGCACTAGTGCCCTTCGCCTCTCGCACCTTTGCGAATTCAAAGGTTCAACTTTTGGCACCTTCTTTCCCTAACTCCCAAGAGGCGAGATTTGAGTTTTCTCCTCTCGTTCTCTCTAATCGCAACTTCATGAGTCGAAGTCTTGAACCTTCATTCCCTTTTCTCCCGAGTTCCTGAGACATGAGAGGTCAACAGGGTGTTGGATCCTCTGTATAGGTGATGTGTGTCCACTAGTTTAATTTTCGGGCCCACTGTGTAGTTCTGCCATGTGTCTCTTAGGTGCAACCTCGGTGCTTCATGGCTTCACTTCTCACAACTTCAAGGACCCAAGTTTTGGGCTCTCACTCGACGAACCTCCGAGTTCACGAGATCCTCTAATCTCTTCCACCTATCCTCCTCCAGTGGATGGCTTAGATTATTTCGCGACTTCGCTTCTCGCGACTTCAAGCACCCAAGTTTTGGGATCTCACCTGGCGAACCTCTGAGTTCATGAGATCCTCTAATATATGCCACCTGTCCTCCTCCAATGGATGACTTAGATTATTTTTCAACTTCACTTCTCATGACTTCAAGCACCCAGGGTTTTGGGCTCTCACCCGCAAACCTACGAGTTCATGAGATCCTCTGATCTTTGCCACCTGTCCTCCTCTAATGGATGGATTAGATTATTTTTCAACTTCTCTTCTCACGAAGTTGAATGAATTCCCTTCCTGACCTCCAATGTCTGGGTCCCTGATACGAGTGATATCGCGACACGTGTCCATCTTCCAGTGAAGGGATATATTTCTTCGCCACCTCGAGACTTCACCTTTTTTGATTTCGTGAGTCTTGTTACAAAGGTTTCGACCCTTCACTTCTCGAAACCCCGAGATGCGATTTCACGGGTGATCCAATGGCCCTCGTTGGTTCAGATCCTATAGTTCGATTTTCCTGATCTTGCACCAGATGAATGCTGTCGTAACCCCCCTACTCCTTTGCAAGATATGATGGCTTTCGGGACTTCGCAAATCCTCCATGGAGGATTCTGAACGTCAAATTCATCCTTGAAAATTTTGGCATAATGAATACGGTATCTTCATGAAAACTTGTCCACCAACAAACCAAAGTTGTTGCATCTCCTTCCAACGTTCAAGACATAATTTCCTTTGAGTTTTCTCCATGACTCGAGTCTTCAAGATGACTCCTGCATGCACTCCTTGCGACAACTTTGCAATACTTCCAAGTATTGAATCCTTCGACTATGTGCACTCCCTACGACAATTGTCTTTCATAAATTCACTAATTTTGCAAACCCTGAGACTTCACTCAACGTACGAACTACTTGCATGACTCCTGTGCTTAATTTGCACCTCTTTGAGAATGAGAATAACGTTATCTCTTCTGATTTTTCAGATATGAACTCTGACTTCTGTCGATGCACACCTTGCGGACAAATCTCACTGCACTCCTTGGAGGAAAATTCTCACTCAGACAGAGAAACAATTGAAACTCATTCTCCACTCTCCCTCTCTTCAGATTTCAAACATTAAATATGAAATCATACATCCGCGCATAAAAGTAAATGCATAACAGAGAATAAACATCCATGAGCATGACATTCATAATGTATACACAGAGAACGAATACAACACCTTGAATTTGAATCGAAGCTCTTTCTATTAATTCAAATCTCTGTACATGGGTGTTTTTCACTACAACTCTCTACTCTCTTCTCTATGCTCTATATTACTGCTGTTACAATGATACAAGTGAGGGTGTCTATATCCATTTCCCTCTTTGCTCCTAAAACTGTTTAATCTGAGAATTCAAGGCTACATAATAACATTAACTAACATAAATTATTTCACCTAATACAGACGAGAGCAGGATGCTCAAGGTCTATTTACAATATGGAAGTACGTCCTCCCTTAATTGTTTCATTTAAGTTTGGAA
>JASDQU010736975.1:98575-130819 GCA_032191745.1 Picea mariana | reverse complement strand
CAAATGAAAATGTCTCCTTGGTATATATAGGAGACTAGGAGGTATAATTACAACTAATGGAATAAAGATGACATAAATAAAATAACATTACTAATGTAATATGCCCCAATTAAGGGGTAATGAGCCAATATTAGGGCTTAACACAATATTAGGGGTTAACAACCCTAATCTTTCCCCTTTACAAAATAATATTATACAATTCCTTTAAAATTCACTTTTGCACAAATAAAGCCCTAATTTAGAAGGACATTATTGACGATTAAAATCACGACGAGGATTTCGCCCACAAAGTATTGCTTAAGCCTAATAATTATAAGCTAATGAGATATATAATACTAGTGGGTGGGACCCCATTGTAGATTGGGATATCAGATCTATTTCATATTTCATGTTTATGTTGTTGTTTAACACTGCTTACATGGTTCTACATCATTGAAAAAATATGGATTTTATTGGAAATGAATAAGGCCTATTATGTGTTGGTTATAATTGCGACAAGTGAATGATGGGTAAGGCATGTTATGTTTTGTTACAAGCTATAATTTCATGTTACGATGGCCTATGTTATACATTGCTACCATTGCTATATGTTCCTAGATTCGTTACTTTGACACATACACAATAGACATGTTAGTAGCAATACATAAGAGCAGTTGAAAAGAAGAAAAATAAATATAAACAAATTCCAAAAGAAAAGATTGAACTATGCTACTATGCTACACTACATGCATTGAAATTAGAATGGACGTTGTTAATCCTAGATAAAAAGTTAATAGCTATGTGATTTATTGAGTTATATAGTTGACATGCATTATTGTATAGTTTGGAAATGCTAAGATGTGATGAGGGTGGCACTCTTGGCAATTAGTGGATGTTGGTTTCGATGCATGGTTCGATTGAATGAATTAATGGATTAGTGGGATGGTGTGTACTAAGGAATTGAATGACTTGAGGGTGGAGGCAACATGTATTTACTGCATGTCACTCCTACTCCTTCCATTGGCCGCCACACTAGTTTGGATATTTGTAACATAGCCACCCACCCATAGGTCGGGGTATGCCACATTCAATCCCACCCTGGGACTTCTTTCTCTTGCTGATACCTTTTTAAATTAATAAGGATGCATAAAAGAAAAGGAATTAACCACATGAACAACAATAACCAACAATATTGCATATTCTAACGATGTAATCAAATGATAAATAAATACACAGTGGAATACATTCATATACAAGTAGATAATACCATAACAAAGAGCACTTATCTTTATAAAAGAAGAAACCAACTGGCTGCAGACCAAGGATGTTCCACCCAACTGTAGATGCTACTGTTCCCAAAACTCAACAATAGTGTCACCCCCGAGCTAGGGCTATGAATCCACAAGGACGGTTACAGAGTGTTACTTGGCTTCCCAAACCAGTCAACACTCAATCTCTCACAAGATTTCCCAGCACTCATAGCAATCCAAGTACCCAACTCTCTTCTACCCATCTTTCACCACCTAAGAGAATGGACCTCCACCCTTCTCTGCCATGCAGTCCCTCATGCAGTCCTTCTCATTATTCTAGGCTCCAGTGAAACTAGTCAAAAATCTCGATGCTGGAACTCTCAAGACTCGCAGCTGTGAACAACACTCGACACATGCCAAGCATCTCAAACATGCATGCCTCAAGTGATGGTTGGATCACACCAGCGACCACTACAACCAACAATACTGTGACTAATCTTCGACAGTTCGGTTCCCTTTCCCAAATCAAGACATGAGTGAGGATGGATCCTTAAGTGATAGAAAAGGATGGAATGAATGACTGAGTGAGCAAGCGAATGAAGGAGTGAACGAGCTATCTGTCGAACCCCTCATCAGACCAGAGGCGAGTTTAAGTAATTCGTGGGGAATCAAGAACCTCACGGCCTTCCCCAAGAATCCCATGTAATTGATCCACCCCCTTAGACCAAACGGTAATTAAAATAGGAAATAAACATTTATCCCCTCAAGCCCCCTCGTGGAATCATATCCCTCTATAACTCTAGTCCTTGTCCGTCTAGCAGCCATCGATGTGTGTATTATTAATAATGATAAAAAAATTACATTTCTTGGGCACACTGAAATTTTGATAATTGTTTGGGCACTCTGGCCTCTCAACAATGTAACAATACATTATTTAAAATGGGGGTTCAAAACCCAGGGTGTTACATCCCCTCCCCCTTATTTTGGCACTGTCCCCAGTGCATATACAAAATAGAGATCAAAATGTCAAAATTATTCAAAAATTTGTGGGTACTCTTCCCACATGGCATCGTCATGCTCCCAGGTAGCATCTTCAAGACCGTAGCAGGTCCACTGAACTTTTACCATCTCTATAACTCGATTCCAGAGAATTTTGACCTTTTTGTCCAATACCCGCATTAGCTAGACCTGAAAGTCTCCCTTTGTCTCTACCTGAATCAGATGCCAATCAACAACATGGTTGGTATCATGTACATATTTATTTAGTAAAGAGACATGAAATACATTATGCACATTCATGGAAGCAGGCAATGCAAGCATGTATGAAACTAGTCCTATTCTGTCCAATATTTCAAATGGACCGCAGAATCTGATTGCCAGTTTTGTACAACTACCCAATTTCAAAGAACTTTTCTTGGGCTTCACTTTCAAAAGCACATGCTCCCCTACTTTAAATTATCTAGTCGTCCTATTCTTATCTGCATAAACTTTTTGTCTATCTTGAGCTGTCTTTAAATTCTTCTTGATCTTAACCATCTGGTCTTCCATATCCTTGAGCAACTCTGGCCCAATTACCACTCTGTCTGTTGGGTTGTCCCAACTCATTGGAGTATTTCATTTTCTACCATACAAGGCTTCAAATGGGTTCATTCTCAAAGAAGCTTGATACCCATTATTATATGCAAACTCAACCAAGTGTAAGTAATCTTCCCACTTAGATGGCTTATCTATCACATACATTATCAACATGTCTTCAATTATTTGGTTGACCCTCTCTATATGTCCATCTGACTGGGGATGGTATGCTATGATAAAGTTTAGATTTGTACCAAATCCTTTAAAAAATCCCCTTCATAAATTGGAGGTAAACTTTGTATCTCTTTCTGAAACAATTGTCCTAGGTATCCCATGCAACCTAGCAATCTCTCTCATGTAAATTTCTGCAATATTATCCATTGTATGTGTTGTCTTTACATGCACAAAATCAACAGCCTTTGTTAATTTGTCAACCACCACCATGATGGAATCATGTTGCTTATTCGTTCTAGGTAATCATGTGATGAAATCCATGGTGATCACTTCCCATTTATTCTCTGGAATGGGTAAAGGTTGTAGCAACCCTGATGGATACCTATGTTCAGCTTTCACCTTCTTACATTCCATACATCGAATGATGTAATAAGAAACATCCTTTTTCATTCCTGGCCAAAATAATTGGCTTCTTATTGTTGTAATTGTTTTCTAGTAACCGGGATGTCCAACATAAGGAACATCATGCATTTCCTTCAATACCAAATTTCTCAGTTCTCCGAAACTAGGAACATAGATTCTATTCTTATGCATGAGTGATCCATGTTATTTTATCTCATACTCCTCTATTTTTTGTTTTACATCTCCTTGTTGTAAGATTTCCTTTACCTATAGGTAATGATGATCTATAGCAAGACCATCTAAAATTCTGCTCTTCAAGTCTGACTGATGCATATTGACAATAGTAGCATGCATGAGATGCACTCTTCTACTAAGTGCATCGACAAATTTATTCACTTTTCCTTTGATATTCTTGATATCGAGGTCATACTCACTTAAAAATTCTAGCCATCTTGTTTTCTTGGCATTCAAGGTTGGTTGTTCAAAAATATATTTTAGGCCAATGTGGTCTGTCCTTAATTCAAATTTCTTCCCCATGAGATAATGCCTCCACATCCTCAAGGCATGGACAATGGTAGCAAGCTCCAAGTCATGTGTGGCATAGTTCCTCTCATGATCTTTAATCTTTCTAGACTCATAACTAATGACATGTCCATTTTTCATGAGGAATCCCCCAAGTCCTTCCTTACATGCATCTGTACATACCACAAAAATTTCATTTGGGTCAGCAATCTTTAACATATGTGCACTAGTAAGTAATTCCTTCAACAGATTAAAATTCTCTTCACACTTAGGTGTCCATTCAAATTTAGTTCCCTTCTTTTGCAAAGAAGTGATGGGATGAACAATCTTAGAGAACCCTACTATGACCCTTCTGTAGTAACCAACTAATCCCATGAAAGATCTGACTTCTGACACATTTCTGGGTGTTGGCCATCCTCTAATGGATTTAATCTTCTCTGGATCTACTTCTATGCCCTGCTCTGAAATAATGTGTCCCAAGTAATGGATCTTCTTTTGATAAAAAAAAACACTTACTCATCTTGGCATACAACTGATGTTCTTTCAGCACTTCCAATACCAGTCTTAAGTGATGTTCATGCTCCTCTTAAGACTTAGAATAGATAAGTATGTCATCCAAGAACACTATGACAAAATTATCCAAATAATTTCTTAATATTCCATTCATTAAGCACATAAAGACAACTGGTGCATTGGTCACTCAAAATGGCACCACTACAACTTCATAATTCCCATACTTGGTCTTAAAGGTTGTCTTATGAATGTCTTCTTCCTTGATTCTTACCTGATGGTATCTTGAACTCGGGTCAATCTTTTAAAATATCTTTGCTCCTCTTAGCTGATCAAAGAGGTTATCAATTCTGGGTAGAGGATACTTGTTCTTTATGGTATACTTGTTCAGTTGTCGAAAGTCAATACACAGCCTCAAGGTTCCATCCTTCTTTTTGAAAAAAATTACTGGTGCTCCCCAAGGTGAAACACTTGGACGTATGTACCCTTTTCTCAATAATTCCTCCAACTGCATTTGTAATTCTTTTAACTCTGGCGTGCTCATTCTGTAAGGTGTTTTTGACACCAGGGCAACTTCTGGCACTAAACCAATTGAGAAATCTATTTCCCTTCTTGGTGGCAACCTTGGTATTTCTTGGAATACATCCTCAAATTCCTGTAGTACCGTGAAATCTTCAAGGCTTGCCCCCTTTGTATTTTTTGGCTCTTCCACATGAGCTGCATACAATTGACATCCTTTTCTAAAACATCTATTCAGTTGTAAGGCTGAAATCTCCCTTATAGAGATGGGTCTTGGAATTCCTTTCACAGTGCTCTGTTTTCCATCTCCATCAAGACATGTAAATGTATTTTGATGACAGTCTAGGATAACATGATGCTTTTCCAACCAATCCATTCCAATTAGAATATCATAGGACCCCAATGGTATAATATTTAGATCAACATTTGTATTCACACCATTAAGACTTATGGAACATCCTTTGACCATATCATGGATTCTTCTTTTGGCTCCAGTGGCTAGCTAAACCAAACTTGATTTTACAAGTTTACTTTTCTCCAAATGTAATCTATACACTATTTTAGGATCAATGTAACAATGACTTTCTCCTGAGTCAATCAAAATAGCAACATGGTGATTTATGATCTTAACTTCCACCTTGATCATATTGGATTGGTATTTTGCTTGTCGATAATCTAAAGATGCATAGATTCTTCCCATATCTATGACTGTTGTATCCTCTTGGATGTTGTGCACAATCTTCACTTTGTCCTTTCTATGTGGGAAATCCTTGTACATGTGATCTTCTTTGCATCCCCAACATTGGATGGGTGGTCTTCCTGTTTTTCCCAAGGAGTCTTCTTTCTTGGATTCACCCTTAGCATACTGATCTTGATGATTTCTATTAGGCTCATTCCTATTGAAGGGAGGTTTGAATCCTTTCCTCCTCTGATCGAGCTTCTCCTTCTTCTTATCCTTCCAAGATTTCTACAGGGATTCTCTTCCTTGTCTTTTCTCATACAGGTATTTAGCCTTCCTGTTGGCCTCAATCTGGGTCTTGGTTTCATCATACCTAATCTTTTCTTTATAAAAGGCTGGTAGTCCACTCAAAAACCTTTGTATCTTTACCTTTTCATCATTCATAAACCCAACATATTTTAACAATTCCAAGAATTTCTTCTCATATTCTGCCATGGTCATGCTTTCCATCCTAAGTTCAAAGAACTCCTACATTTTCTTGTCATAGAAATTCTCTGAGAGGTAATCCTTTTGGAATTACTTCTTGAACTGCTTCCAAGTGATCCTACTCTCATTAATATGTTCAACTTGCTTAAGTTGATCCCACCATATTGCAGCTTTCCCATGTAAATGGTAGGTGGAAATCCTGGCTTCTAAGTTTGATGAATAGTTATGCAACTGAAAATATCTCCTGAGTCCAATTAACCATGCTTCATCATCACCTTCTCTTTCTCTTTCACCATCAAAGGAGGGTGGCTTAAGCTTCCTCAACTCTCCTTGCAAACTGCCCACTTCTTGTCTCCTTCTCTGGTGCCTAACAGGGGACACCTCTGGACTGCTTATGGGATCTTCCGATGCATACAACTTTCTTTCTGAGTAAGGAGGTTAGTGGTGTCTATGATTTCTACTGGAACTTCTTGAATAACCAGCTCCTCCACGATCCTCTCTTCTTTCACGAAACCTACCTTCTTCCTCTTGTTTTGAGTTTGATCCCTTCTTTGTTTGCCTCTGCAACTGATTTAATCTCTTCAACACTCGAGCATTTATCTGACTTTTCTCTCTCATTAGTCTCTCATTGTCTACTTTGTAGCCCTGCACTTCTATTTTCAGGCTTCTTACAGTTTCTATTAATGTTTCCTACTCTCCTTTCCCCTTCCATCCATTGGACTTTGTCTCTGCATTACAAACTCTGGTATTCTGTCCTTCGGCCTCCTTATCATGGCTGGAGGTTCCCTTGCCTTCTTCCATTTATTCAATATGCATTTTGAGTGAACGTGTTTAAACCCATTAATTATGCAAAATGTGCAAGTGACCATTTTGTTAGAATTATGCATATGATAAACAAAATTTGTCAAACCATGTTACATGTATTTTTTTTTTCTTTTCAATTCACGAAGAACATTGATATATCAATTTGCACCATATAATACTTCCATGTTATCCTTCATCCGATACAAAATTCAATTCTGCACAGACTCTTCTTTCAAACCACCTTCCCATGTGACCACTACTAGAAACCATGGGCTAAATCCTTCCTTAGCACCTTTCTGTCTCGAAAACAACCAATTCGGCCATTAGCTCTTCTTCCCTTGGCTCTCAACTTCATGTGACCACGATCATGACCCTGTGCTTACCTCAAAAAGTTCTTATTCAGGGCTTTGAGACTTCAGAACTTTAGAACCTTCAACCAAGACTCGATCAATGGTCCTCGTCCTCATTCATGATCAACGATTGAGATCCACTTCAGAACTCTGTGCTTCGCGAGTTTGGCACTTTTGACCTCCGCTTTCCCCTAGAGTACTCTGCACCCAAAGTTTGGGATCAGGCACCATGCGTCCTCCTCAAATCAACGACTCTAGTCCACTTCGGGATTCCTTCCTTTGAAAGTTTCAACTTTCCCTGCTTGGTTCTTCCCAGAATGCTTTTACCTGGAGTTAACGATCTACTGAAGCGTGTCCTCCCACAAATCAATGGTTCTGAATTGCTTCGGCTCTTCGAGCTTTGGGACTTTAGGCTTTAGGAATTTCAAACTCTCCACCTTCACTCTCTCTTGGAGTGATTTCACCTGAAGTCGACGATCCATCAACACGTCTATCTCACATATTAATGATTGTTAATCGCTTCGGTTCTTCAGGAGTTCTTGACCCAACACCAACTATCACATCTTTTTCCTCTGGAGTGCCCAATCTCTAGACTGCACGATCTGTTGCCACATGGTGAAATACTAGAAGAGGGCATGTGTCTCAATCAGAAGGGTGACATGTGTCACGTTCTAACCAACATTTCCATCCTCCACATGCTCAAAACTTATTGACACATGACACACATCCCATGTGTCCACGTCATCCTAGGTGACATCTTCAAGCCATGTCACTTCGGAATTTCAGGGTCCACATCACCTCTAGGTGATGTCATCATGCCCCACCACTTCGGCTCTTCGGGCTTCGGGATTTTCCACACTAGAAAACTTCCAATTCTCCCAAACTCTGAATTCCCAAATTGGCCAATCTGCCAACATGCATCTCCCTTGTTGGACGGTCCATATTAACCCTGGACTTCGGGACTTTGGGAGATACTGCTACATAGATCAACGAATCTTGTTGATTTGAGATCAATGATCCTTAATTACTTCAGGACTTCAGGTAATTCTTTCCCTAGTACTTTGCTCTGCAAAACCTTTTGGAGTACTAAGTCTCCAAAGTGAGAGATATGGCGTCGCGTGTCCCTGTTGATGGACGATCCATATGAACTCTGGGCTTCGGGCCTTCAGGAGTTCTAGATTTTTTCATTTGTCTTTCTTTCGAATTGGTTATCCGCCAGAGTGTAGGATCTCCTGCCACGCATACACCTCAATCAAAAAATTGGATCTACTTCGGCTCTTCGAAATTTTGATGGTTCAAGCATTATCATGTCACATCACTGAATGCCTTTCAATTTACGGGGGCACGCATCGACGGTTTGGAGTAACCCGCCTTTCGCCCCACAATTCTTCTGACGTTGACATGTAACCCCTTGGTGAAACCATGGTTTGGATTGCAGGACAGCCTTGGGGAATTAACTCCCATGCAACTTGGGCCCCCGCAATGCCTCCTGGCCATCGATATCTCTCTCCAATGGGATCTCAGGGTTGTGACTTAACCTTTTCTTCACTTTCATCGAATGACCCTTGTTCACCTTCCCTCCAATCCAATGATCCCAGATTTCTCTTGATCCCACAGTGGTGATCGCTCCCAAATTCGAAGGGGATAATCACAAACCTTCGAACCCTCGCAAAGGACCTTTAACATTCTATCTCCTGTGTAGACTCTGCAGCACCATTCCTCCTGATATTTTCAATTTCATGGTCGGAATTTGATCTCTATCACGAGAATATGACCAATAGACTCAGTTCATATCGGCCCGGTGTTTTAACCAGGGGCTCTAATACGAAACTGTAACATACCCAACCACCCACAAGCCGGGGTACGCCACCTTCAAGCCCACCCAAGGAATTCTTTCTCTTACCGATACCTTTTTAAATTAATAAGGATGCATAAAAGAAAAGGAATTAACCACATGCACAACAATAACCAAAAAAATTGCATATTCTAACGATGTAATCAAACAATAAATAAATACACATCAGAATACATTGATATACAGGTAGATAATACCATAACATAGAGAAGTTATCTTTATAGAAGAAGAAACCAATTGGCTGCAGACCAAGGACATTCCACCCAATTGTAGACGCTACTGTTCCCAAAACTCAACAATAGTGTCACCCCCGAGCCAGGGCTATGAATCCACAATGATGGTTCTAGAGTGTTACTTGGCTTCCCAAACTAGTCAGCACTCAAGCTCTCATAGGCTTTCCTAGCACTCACAACAATCCAAGTACCCAACTCTCTTCTACCAATATTGCACCACCCAAGAGAATGGACCTCCACCCTTATCTGACACGTGGTTCCTTAGGAATTCCTTCTCCTTATTCTGGGCTCCAACGCAATTGGTCCATAATCTCGATGCTAGAACTCTCAAGACTCATAGCTGTGAACAACATTGGACACGGGCCAAGCATCTCAGACATGTAGGCCTCAAGTGATGGTTGGATCACACCAACGACCACTACACCCAACAATACCGTGGTTAATATTTGGCTATTCGGTTCCCTTTCCCAAATCAAGACGCGGGTGAGGATGGATCCCTAAGTGATAGGTAAGGATGGAATGAATGAACGAGTGAGAAAGAGAATGAAGGAGTGAATGAGCTATCCATCGAACCCTTCATCAAACCAGAGGCAGGTTTAAGTAATTCATGGGGAATAAAGAACCTCCTGGCCTTCCCCAAGAATCCCACGTAACTGATCCACCCCCTTAGACCAAAGGGTAATTAAAATAGGAAATAATCATTTATCCCCTCAAGGCCCCTCTCTTCTAGAATCATAGCCCCCTATAACTCTAGTCCTTGTCTATCTAGCAGCCAATGATGTGTGTATTATTAATAATGATCAAAACATTACATTTCTTGCACACTGGCCTTTTAATAGTTGTTTGGCCACTCTAGCCTCTCAACAATGTAACAATACATTATTTAAAATGGGGGTTCAAAACCCGGGGTGTTACAATATTGTCCAACTGTGTTTTGTTGTGGTTAGGCTACAACTTACAAGCAGAGGAAGAACCGCTTGGCCAAGCTCGCATTTAAGGTGCTTTTGGTTACAGGTATGTCTTTTCACCATCCATGAATCTCCTCTGGTTATGAAATAGATATTGGCTCANCTAGAGTGTTACTTGGATTCCCAAACTAGTCAACACTCAAGTTCTCATAGGCTTTCCTAGCACTCACAACAATCCAAGTACCCAACTCTCTTCTACCAATATTACACCACCCAAGAGAATGGACCTCCACCCTTATCTGACACGTGGTTCCTTAGGAATTCCTTCTCCTTATTCTGGGCTCCAGTGCAACTGGTCCAGAATCTCGATGCTAGAACTCTCAAGACTCGTAGCTGTGAACAATGTTGGACACAGGCCAAGCATCTCAGACATGTAGGCCTCAAGTGATGGTTGGATCACACCAACGACCACTACACCCAACAATACCGTGGCTAATATTTGGCTATTCAGTTCCCTTTCCCAAATCAAGACACGGGTGAGGATGGATCCCTAAGTGATAGGTAAGGATGGAATGAATGAACGAGTGAGAAAGTGAATGAAGGAGTGAACGAGCTATCCATCAAACCCTTCATCAAACTAGAGGCAGGTTTAATTAATTCATGGGGAATCAAGAACCTCCTGGCCTTCCCCAAGAATCCCACGTAACTGATCCACCCCCTTAGACCAAACGGTAATTAAAATAGGAAATAATCATTTATCCCCTCAAGGCCCCTCTCTTCTAGAATCATAGCCCCCTATAACTCTAGTCCTTGTCTATCTAGCAGCCAATGATGTGTGTATTATTAATAATGATCAAAACATTACATTTCTTGCACACTAGCCTTTTAATAGTTGTTTGGCCACTCTAGCCTTTCAACAATGTAACAATACATTATTTAAAATGGGGGTTCGAAACCCAGGGTGTTACAATATTGTCCAACTGTGTTTTGTTGTGGTTAGGCTACAACTTTCAAGCAGAGGAAGAACCACTTGGCCAAGCTCGCGTTTAAGGTGATTTTGGTTACAGGTATGTCTTTTCACCATCCATGAATCTCCTCTGGTTATGAAATAGATATTGGCTCGGGATGTATGGGTTTGTGCTTTCCTTAAGTATGACAACTCGTAGATTTGTGATATTTTTCTGGAATGAATCGTTGGTAGTTTTCACTGCAATAATGTTTAAAGTCACAGTGTTATTGGCCTTTCTGAGTGTTAGCAACCATAAAGGCTCTCTGTCTTCCTTGTTGGTTTTAGTTGGAGGGTTTCATTTGGTATAGAGTGGTTGGTTGTCTCCACACATTCATATCACCATACCCATTCTTTTGTTGTAATGGGGTTTACTGGTTTTGAAACATCTTGTGTCACTACGCATTGTTTCACTTGGGTATGGGTTTGTTCATGCTACTAATGGTTTCACAGTGGGTTATATTGCTTTTTCTCAACATTGTTAGTCGGTTGATTGGGAGAGCCATGAGGGTTATAACCTGCATGTTATAAGTATTGTTACAAGGCCAAAATGGAGCCTTTTCTCCTCTGTTTAGAGTCTCCCCTATCTCGTGAATTGTCATCCTTTCTATAAAGTTATTGGTGGTATACCCTGTGTGTGCACAGTTGGTCTGGGAAGTTCTCACCCGATGATGGGAGTCGACACCAATATCCTTGTGATGGTCCACATAGTGAACCCTTGTTTTCTTAAGCCCGGTTTTTGATAAGAGGGAACCATATCTCCTATCAGGTATACTATTGATGGTTATGAATTGGTGGTGTATTGTCAACAGTGTTCGATTACTGGATCACCCATGTTGATTATGTTGAAAATGGTGTTGGTTTTGGTATCTAGTCACTGCATTGGTTATTATAATCAAATGGATAATCTCAGCATGGTTAATTGGTTGATTGAAGAAATGGGATTGAATACACAGTCGTTGTCTTTTAAATTGTGATTATTGAATTGTTGACCCAATATTAGTTTTAATTGGTCTGGTCACAACAATTCTTCTTGCGTGATGCGTGGGTATGTGTGGCGCGCCTACAACATATTAAGTTGAGTTAATGAATTATGTGACTATTAAATTTCCATGGGAGTATTGCAATCGTGGCGATTATGGTATGGCCATCCAATGTATATGGTATGGCCATCCAATGTATATGGTATGGATATTATTGATTGCGCCATTAGACATGGTCACGAGGTTTTAAACAAAATGGTTTTGTTGCAAATTTGATCAATTTATGAGATGAGATCAGGCTTACTATTGCTACCTCGTTATATTGATTGATAGACCAACATTGTGGATGTTTAAGTTCAGAGTAGTCAGACGTGCAAAATCACAGAGATACTCTGTGTTTTGTCAAATGGTCTATGTATTCCAAGCATAGTATGAGTTAAAGTGGTGATTGTTGTTTCTGTGTTTAAATGGCAAGTCAGGATCTTTGCAATTAAAATATGGGTTGTTGTGTTTGACTGTCCATTATGTATGTTTAATGAATATCATGCATCTTAACGAATATAAGCACGGGTGATGTAGCAGTATGATCTCATTACGATTTAATTGTTAGATGGAATTGAGGGATAAAATCGGGCATGCTTTTTGTGTCTGTGTTGATGGAAGGTGTTTGATTTTGATACTGGACAGAGTGGAAAAAGTGATTGTTTATTAATTTGAGGATTGTTTTAAAATATTAAATGGATAAATGAGAAGAAACATATCTCCTCTATAGGTTGTTGTGGAATGCATACTGTCTTGTTTTGATGACACTGTGTTAAATATTTGATTACGAACAATGAGTAGGTTAATGTACATAATTAATTGAATTATACACAGTAGTTGATCATTTGATCACAATGACTATTTGGTTGGTGTTGGACCTTTTGCGCTTGATATAGAATGGTTTTATGGATTACTTAATTAATTTTATGAACAATATCCGCTCTCTTTCCCTACCATTATCTCACTTTTCGCTGATTACAACCCCATCGCCTTCTCGCATTCATTTTCACTCCCTGTTCTAAAATTTAATTACAGTCAAGAAGAATTATGTAGTGAAGTAGTTTGTAGTCGCAGTTTCTTGGTTGGATCACGATGATATTTTCTTTGGTTTGCATTACAATTGATTGTTTGTTGTCTTTGAGAAGTAACCATGTTTCTTTCCCCCCTCATTTTATCATGTTTTGCTCAATACAAACCCCTCGCATATCCTAGGAACTTTTGTTCACCCCCTGCTCATTGACAACAATTAAACAATTTGTATGGATTTGATTGCATGAGTCTGATATGTTGTTGAGCCAAAATATATTTCATATTTTTAAGGAGTTGTCATGTATGGTTGTAAAAGGAACTATTTTCTAATCAATCATGCATGCAGGAATGATCTTTTTCAGCTAAGGTAGCCATTGCAGAGGAAACCGAGGGAGAGGTAATTGTTACAGAGGCCCAAGAAGGCCAAGATTCTCCATACACTTTGACGTTGACTCACAAGAGTTAGGCCAGTTGTTTCAGGCCAGATTTTTCAATTGGATTGGGCAAGGAATGGTCCAACCTAGACTTGAAAGGCCTCCCTTCCAAGCTCCACAAGCCCCTGGTATTCTCGTGCTCCCTCATGTCTCATTGTAACATGAGGTTCCCGAAAATGACAGATGGAAAGTGATTTTCCACCCAGAAGTCTCCCAACATCGTGGCTGGCCCAATTTGTCCTTACCTTCCCCCCTGCCTATTAACCAGATTGTCCAAGCTGCACCTATCCACTCACCAGTTCAATCCTCTCATGCTAGAAAAATATTGAAAACCGAGGCCCCGAGGCCCACCATGCCCCTGATAAAGGAAAAGCCACTGTTGTCCCTTCCTCACCCTCGAATGGCTCTGATAAATCTGTGTCTTCTCCAGATGCATTTGAGGGATGATTGTTCTCATGTGATCAACGATATTAGGCCTAAAGGCTTAGCGCAACCAAAGGAAAAGTCAGAAAAATCGAAGGGTGACAACAACAATCAAGGAACGATTGCATCTCAGAGTGGGAAATATGGTTTTTGAGTTTTTGTTTTATGTATTATTGATGACAGTTGACTTCATAAGTTTTGGACAAAATGTTTTCTTTGGATATATGAGTAATATATTTTTTGAAAATAATTTCAAATATCAATGAGACAAATTGTCAAATGTGAATGTGATGATGGGAGTCACAAGGAATGGTGTTTTTATAATTAACTAAGTTATGTTATGATTGTTAAGAGCTAAAAGGAGTCGCAAGGGGTCCCACCTACTAGTTATTATTTATTTAAAACCCTTATTATGATTTATTACTTTTCCTCCCTAACTAAAAAGTTGGTTGAGTTTTTAGTTAACTTAACTAATGAGGTAGTTCAACTACTTCAACCAATTCTAATTTTCTTAAAGGCTAAAGGAAAGGGAGGAACAAGAGGAGGATAGAAGGAGAAGCATACTAAGGTTTTCTCTTTGAGTTTATGTTGAGATAGTTCAGTTTTCATTCATTCCTTAATTTATCACAAGCCTAATTCCTTTTTATGATAGTAGGGTCTTATTGTAGACAACAAGATTCATGGTTGAATTACATCATTCAGACACTTGTTTTTCAGAGGTGTTGATCTATATTTGATAGTCTGTGTAGACTTGTCTATTTGTGAATTAGTTTTCATGACTGACAAAGGCTATTGTGCAGAGTCGAGTGGGCAACAATTTGTGGCAAACAGATCCAACTTTTAGAGTTTAGTTTTTTATTTTCTATTAGAGGTCCTTTTGTATGTTCCATTGGGGATTTCTAAGTTTGAATTTGGTCCAAAATTTCTACACGAAATTTTGTAAAGAGAATGACTCTTTGGTGAATTGGAATGAAATAAAGGATTTCTTTATTTCTCATATGTCTTGATTGCCATCTTGGTGTCTTTATTCTATCTCTACATTTATTTTCAGTAACTATTATATTCAGAAAATCACATTAAAATGAATTTTCTAGCAAGATGTTATTTGTGAAAAAGACTAGCTTAACCACTTGTAATCGATACTTGTGAGTTAGGATTTTATTTTTGATGGCTATAAACATAGGGTGACTTTCCCATCTATTTTTCTTTAGTCAAGAAGAATTTGAAAATGATTGAGTAAGATTATTCCATATCTTTTCCTCAACATTTATTCGGCGACCATACTGGGGAGATCTTCGATATCTCTCTAGTTAATTTTTATACTTGATTTTCATTGATACATCTATTTTTCTGATATTGATTATTTGATTGTTTTATTTCTTAATGACTGTACCTGTTACAAGGAAGCCTAATATTGAGATCGATCTTCAAGATCAGACAAACATTTCTTTAAATCTATTTAACACCATTTTAGACACTACCAATACCCATGTTGAGCTTAATCATTCATGGGAAACAATTGAACGATATATTAGTGCTCAAGAACGATTGGAAGCTAGACGTAGACAACCTAGAAATCAATAGTAACCTTCTTGTTTCTTTAGTTTTGGCCTTTCTTTCATGTCCTTAGACTCTCATGCTTCTAGAAGAAGAAGAGGCTTGTCACCTGAAATTAATCCTATTGCTGAAATAGGAAGAAGGAACGTTGTGTTATCTACCCAACAAAGTGATCTAAGGAGGACTTTGTCTGATTCATCTAGTTCGTATTTATTTTCCTCATCTATAATCCACAAGATGGCATCTAGTGGTGGCTCTGGTGGCACTGGAAGTGCTTCCACTGCTCATTCTTCATCTTCGTCAGTGATTGGTAGCGTATATAGCCACCATATCCCTGTTAAATCTACCACAGATCCCACCAAAGTTATTAAGAAGTATGGGATTTTTCAGTTTGAAGAAGATGCCACAACCACACCGTGGCATGTATCCTCTCCTCTTAACCTAGTGCTTGCTACTCATCCACTTCCTAAATTCAAAGAACATCTTCCTAGGTTTTCAGGAAAGAACACTGTCACTACAAATGAACATCTAGTGGCATTTTCTAATGCTTGTCACAACATAGGAGCCAATGACAATGATACTTTCATGCGATTATTCATCAATTCCTTAGAAGGAAAGGTTGTGACCGATTTCTTTGACCTTCCTCCTAAGATTTTGTCTACTTGGGAGGAGTTAATCTATTGGTTCAGAACCACTTATGGGAAATATAAAAGCCCAGCTGAGAAGTTACGGGAATATAATAATGTTACCTATAAGGACGATGAGACCATCAAGTCTTTCAACTTACGTTTCACTAAGCTATACAATCAGATCCCTGAACTCATTCGACCTCAGAACCAAGCTGCTTTCATGCATTACTAAAATGCATTACCTTCCCCCTATCGTCATAGGCTTGAGGAAAAATCCATTTATAATCTCGGTTCCACTCTGCATACTTGTTCAGAGTATGAAGAACAACTTGAAAGAAGAGGTATTCCCCAAGGAGAATCATTTAAACAGACAGGCGTTTCAACCCTCTTATAGCTAGTAAAAGATATGAACAATTGTATGATAGCGTATGAGTGAAAATGAACTGTCTCCCCTCTCACCTCTGAAGCTTCATCCTCTTCTGCACCCCCCTTTAGAAATCCAATTGAAAATAATTTTCAGCCTAAAGCTATCTTTCCTCGAAGTTGGTGTAACTTCTAAGAGGAACACCACGAGGAAGCCACATGTGAGGTAAGGAAGTGTGTCAGAGATAAGATATTTGAAAAAAATACCAGAAACTACTATCGCTGTCCTATATTTTGCAGAGCTAGAAGATGTCATGATCATCAATACTAGGAACAAAGCCTATGCTCCCAGGGGAAAATTTGATCTTCCCCGCAATTCTTCTAGCCCAGGCTCATCCTCACCCGCTGCTACTATTCAGGTTCCTTATGTTCCTGACAGTCAAAGAATAACCTATCCTCTCCCTTCTTCCAACTACAATATCTTGAATCAGTTGGCCAACATCAAAGCATATGCAACCCTTCTAGACATGGTTGTCATCCCTGAACAACAGATGCATATGAAACAATTCATGGAAGGAAAAGATTACATGGTAGCCAATCTTTCTGAGGAGATAGACGAAGAGGATTAGTCTGTAAATAAAGTAGGTGTACATAACTTTAGATACCCTGTAAAAAATCCCCCTTTTTACATTTATGTAAAGATTATGGATAAGATTGCCCATTGTTGCCTCATTAATGGCGGTTTAGGCCCAATTGTGATGTCGAAGATTATTATGGAAGAGCTAGGATTGTCTTGTACAAATGAAAATGCCAGAAGCATGCTCTCTTATGATAGTCTAGAACAAACAACCATAGGTGAGATTAAATATGTGACCTTAGTTTTGTGTGCTCACCAGGAAATAAGGACAATCCTTAGTATTCGGGTAATCGATATGCTTGTAAGCAATTACTCAATTATATTGGGAAGAGATTGGGAAGACTTAATAGGTGTATACCTCTCACTCGATGGGACACATTTATCCGTATCTCAGAATGGTAAGAACATTATAGTCCTTAGAGAGGGAAGGATTTCACCCTACATAGACAGTGTTCCACAACCTAATGTAAACTATATTGAAGAGGACCTAGGAGTGTATTCCATCTTTGCTGAGGAGGAGAATATTCCTTTGGAACAAATCGATTTAGATGATGATATGTGGCACATGCACTTTTATGTTTCACGCTCTAATGAAGGTAATGGAGCTGACATTATCTTGGTTTCCCATGTAGGGAAAATTAATAATTTGTTTTACAGGTTGGAGTTTGCTTGTATGACCAATGTCACTGAATTCAAAGCTTTATTATTAGGCATTGAAAATGCCTATAATCTTGTTTGTGGTCACCTTTCAGTTTTTGGAGATTCTGAGCTTGTTGTGAATTTGGTACGTAAGATATGCTCTCCTAGCAACAAGTTGATGAAATGATACACCCAAACTGTTTGGGCGCTTATATCGAACCTATTATATTTCAACATTACTCATGTTAAGAGGGAGTTGAATTCAATGGTTGATCGGTTAGTTGTCTTTGCAGCTTCACCTAATCAACAACCTTTTCCTAACAGGCCCGATTGTTCTTTTCAATCTCTATGTTGTCCACATATCCTTGACAATGCAGGATCTTGGCAAGTCCTCCCTAATGATGAGAGAGTTTGTGCTTTCATTCAAGATGAACCTCTTAAACCCAAGGAAATGATATCCATAGAACATAACATGATTCCTAGGGGCTTGAACCCTCTTGAGAGTTCTCTTTCATCAAGTGATGTAGGCAATAAATAGAAACAAAGAGAGGGGGAGTCAAGAAGAAAGGTGGGTGAAACCATCTCCTTGAATATTAGGGCACTAAAATCTTCAAAGAATGTTAAAATAAGTGTCCAATGTTCTGATAAAGAAGAAATGAAGTTGGCCAAGATACTTGGTAGATTTCAAAAGGTTTTTGCTTGGTCTTATAAGGATCTTCATGGTTTTGATACTGGTCTTATACAACACGCTATCCCCATCAAGGAAGGCATGAAAATAGCTAGGAAAAAACAAAGACCTATTAAATATGCATTTAAAACAACTTTTCAAAGGGAGTTGGAAAATTTCTTCAGGGTTGGGATTATTTTTCTAGGCTACCCTGAATGGGTTTGCAATTGAGTACATGTTTCAAATACCATTGATCATATTAGAACCTGTGTTAATTTTCGCACTTTCGGTCAAGTTATGAGAAATCCACTTCCTCCCCTTAATATGGAAATGATTCTGTAGTAGGTTGTAAGGTCACAGATGAGGCCCTTATTTAAAATTTTTTTGGGTTACAGTAAAATCAAGGGAAAAGGGGCAGATGTTCACAAAACCACTCTTATCACCAATTAGTGTACCATGACTTACAAATGCTTGTTTTCTGGCTTACCTGATGCAAGTACCACTTTTAAAACACTGATACACACAACTCTTGATGAATTGATCATCATCCATATCTACCTTGATGATCTAATCATATACGTTAAGGGGTTGATAATTACCTCATAGTCCCAAGTGTTATTTTTGGGTCCTTTCAAATTTTCTTTTGTCTTGGATACTAACTCTGACATTCTAAAGGATCTACAGAAGCAATTGTTTTCCTACAACAGTAACAATTCTCACTTGAAACATCGCAAGGGACCAACGTGAAAATTTCTAATGCTATTTGGATTTTCTGTATACTAGTAACCTAGCTCTGCTTTCAATTTTGCACTATTTTATTTTCTGCTTCACAGTAGTTTGACTTCTGCTTTCTGTTTTAAAAATTTCCTACAACTTTACGTTTCTGTCACTTCATTGTTGTTGTTTTAAACTTGCAATTTTACTTCTGTCGTGATTTTGTTTCCTACCATCTTCTAGTTAACTTGGTAAAAATAAGATGTTGGATCAGTTATGCCACAATGACACTCTTACAAAGCATTGTTAGTCAATAACAATCAAGCTTACACAGTTGTTATGATGTTTCCCCTTAAAGCACCCTTGAATTTGTTATCTTCTTCACTGTTGTCTAATTTTTTTTTTACGTTATCTCCCTCTGTTGCTTTCCTTTTCTTCATCCATTTGAGAAATTAAGAAAGCAAGTCCATAAATTTTCTCCTTGAAGTTAAGAGTCGATCCTGGTTGAACGATTATGCACACAGTAGTAAAACCCCTCATACTTAACACTTTTCATGAGTTATTCTTGAATTCCCGGTCATTTTTCCATTAAATCCACTCACTCCCCCCTGTTGCATAAACTTCCTGGTTATATTTGCTTGACTTGCGAAACCATGAGTTCTGAGTTCGAAATCTGTTGAAAACAAATTTCCCTGTGGAATCACCAGTTTGTTGACGATTTAAATCGCAACAAGGATTTCACCCGCAAAGTATTGCTTAATCCTAATAATTATAAGCTAATGAGATATATAATACTAGTAGGTGGGACCCCCTTATAGATTGGGAGATCAGATCTGGTTCTTATTTCATGTTTATACTGATGTTTGACACTGCTTACATGGTTCTACATCATTGATGAAATCTGGATTTTATTAGAAATGAATAAGGCTTGTTATGTGTTGGTTATAATTGTGACAAGTGAATGATGGGTAAGGAATGTTATGTTTTGTTCCAAGATATAATTTCATGTTACGATGGCCTATGTTATACATTGATACCATTACTATATGTTCCTGGATTCGTTACTTTGACACCTGCACAATAGACATGTTAGTAACAATACATAAGAGCAGTTGAAAAGAGGCAAAAGTAATATAAACAAATGCCAAAAGAAAAGATTGAACTATGCTACTATGCTACACTACATGCATTGAAATTAGAATGGACGTTGTTAATCCTAGCTAACAAGTTAATAGCTATGCGATTTATTGAGTTATATAGTTGACATGCATTATTGTATAGTTTGGAAATGGTAAGATGTGATGAAGGTGGCGCTCTTGGAAATTAGTGGATGTTGGTTTCGATGCATTGTTCGATTGAATGAATTAATGGATTAGTGGGTTGGTGTGTACTAAGGAATTGAATGACTTGAGGGTGGAGGTGACATGCATTTATTGCACATCACTCCTACTCCTTCCACTGGCCTCCACCCTAGTTTGGATATTTTCCAACTATGTTTTGTTGTGGTTAGGATCCGACTTTCAAGCAAAGGAAGAACCGCTTGACCAAGCTCGCGTTTTTAAGGTGATTTTGGTTATAGGTATGCCTTTTTTCCATCCATGAATCTGCTCTAGTTATGGTATAGATATTGGCTCGGGATGTATGGGTTTGTGCTTTCCTTAAGTATGACAATTGGTAGATTTGTGATATTTTCTGGAATGAATCGTTGGTGGTTTTAATTGCAATAATGTTTAAAGTCACAGTGTTATTGGTCGTTTTGAGTGTTAGCATCCATAAAGGATCCCTGTCATCCTTGCTGGTTTTAGTTGGAGGGTTTCATTTGGTCTAGAGTGGCTGGTTGTCTCCATGCATTCGTATCACCATAACCAATCTTTTGTTGTTATGGGGTTTACTGGTTTTGAAATGCCTTGTGTCACTACGCATTGTTTCACTTGGGTATGGGCTTGTTCATGCTATTGATGGTTTCGCAGTGGGTTATGTTTCTTTTTCTCAACTTTGTTTTATCTCAACATTGTTAGTGAGTTGATTGGGAGAGCCATGAGGGTTATACCCTGCGTGTTCTAAGTATTGTTATAAGGCCAAAATGGAGCCTTTGCTCCTCTGTTCAGAGTCTCCCCTATCTCGTGAACTGTCACCCTGTCTGCAAAGTTATTGGTGGTATACCCTGTGTGTGCACAGTTGGTCTCGGAAGTTCTCACCCGATGATGGGAGTCGACACCAGTCTCCCTATGATGGTCCACAGAGCGAACCCTTGTTTTCTTAAGCCCAGTTTTTGATAAGAGGGAACTGTATGTCCTGTCAGGTCTACTATTGATGGTTATGAATTGGTGGTGTATTTTCAACAATGTTCGATTACTGGCTCGCCCCCGCTGATTATGTTGACAATGGTGTTGGTTTTGGTATCTAGTCACTACATTGGTTATTATAATAAAATGGATAAGCTCGACATGGTTAATCAATTGATTGAAGAAATGGGATTGAATACACAGTCGTTGTCTTTTACATTGTGATTATTGAATTGTTGACCCAACATTAGTTTTAATTGGTCCAGTCATAGAAATGCTTCTTGCGTGATGCGTGGGTATGTGTGGTGTGCCTACAACATGTTAAGTTGAGTTAATGACTGTTGTGACAGTTAAATTTCCATGGGATTATTGCAATCATGGTGATTATGGTATGGCCTTACACTGTATATGTTATGGATATTATTGATTGCGCCATTAGACATGGTCACGGGGTTTTAAAGAAAATGGTTTTGTTGCAAATTTGATCAATTTATGAGATGAGATCAGGCTTGCTATTGCTACCTCATTATATTGATTGATAACCCAACATTGTGGATGTTTAAGTTCAGAGTAGTCGAACCTGCACAGTCATAGAGATACTCTGCGTTTTGTCGAATGGTCTGTTTATTCCAAGCATAGTATGAGTTAAAGTGGTGATTGTTGTCTATGTGTTTAAATGGAAAGTCGGGATCTTTGCAATTAAAATACGGATCTTTGTGTTTGACTGTCCACTATGTATGTTTAATGAATATCATGCATATTAACGAAGATAGGAATGGGTGTTGTAGCAATATGATCTCATTACTATTTAATTGTTAGATGGAATTGAGGGATAAAATCGAGCATGCTTTTTGTGTCTATGTTGATGGAAGGTGGTTGATTTTGATACTGGACAGAGTGGAAAAAAGTGATTGTTTATTTATTTGAGGATTGTTTTAAAATATTAAATGGATAAATGAGAAGAAACATAGCTCCTCTACAGGTCACTGTGGAATGCATACTGTCTTGTTTTGATGGCACTGTGTTAAATATTTTATTACTAATAGTGACCAAGTTAATGTACATAATTGATTGAATTATACACAGTAGTTGATCATTTGATCACAGTGACTAGTTGGTTGGTGTTGGACCTTTTGTGTTTGATATAGAATGGTTTTATGTATTACTTAATTAATTTTATGAAAAATATCCGCTCTCTTTCCCTACCATTATCTCTCTTTCCCTACTCCTTATTCTAAAATTTAACTATAGTCAAGAAGAATTATGTATTGAAGTAGTTTGAATTCACAGTTTCTTGGTTGGATCACAGTGATATTTTCTTTGGTTTGCATTATAGTTGATTGTTTGTTGTCTTTGAGCAGTAACCATGTTTCTTTTCCCCCTCATTTTATCATGTTTCACTTAATACAAACCCCTCGCATATCCTAGGACCTTTTGTTCACCCCCTGCTCATTGACAACAATTAAACAATTTGTATGGATTGGATTGCATGAGTCTGATATGTTGCTGAGCCAAATATATTTCATATTTTTAAGGATTTGTCATGTATGGTTGTTAAAGGAACTATTTGCTAGTCAATAATGCATGCAGGAATGAGCTTTTTCAGCCAAGGTAGCCATGGCACAGGCAACTGAGGGAGAGTTAATTGGAACATAGGCCCAAGAAGGCCAAGATTCTCCATACACTTTGACGTTGACTCACAAGAGTTAGGACAATTATTTCAGGCTAGATTTTTCAATTGGATTGGGAAAGGAGTGGTCCAATCTAGGCCTAAAATACCTCCCTT
Organism: Picea mariana; assembly: GCA_032191745.1. Taxonomy (NCBI): domain Eukaryota; kingdom Viridiplantae; phylum Streptophyta; class Pinopsida; order Pinales; family Pinaceae; genus Picea; species Picea mariana. Next base: position 107,379 of record JASDQU010736975.1, on the reverse strand, counting down.
CCAAGCTCCACAAGCCCCTAGTATTCTCGTGCCCCCTCATGTCTCATTGCAACCCGAGGTTCCTGAAAATGACGGATGGCAAGATATTGTCCACCTGGCAGTCTCCCAACATCGAGGCTGGCCCAATTTTTCCTTACCTTCTCCCCCGCCTATTAACCAGATTGTCTAAGTTGCACCTGTCCACTCACCAATTCAATCCTCTCATGCTAGCAAAAGATTGAAAACCAAGGCCCACCACACCCCTAATAAAGGAAAAGCCACCACTGCCTCTTCCTCACCCTCCATTGGCTCTAATAAATCTGTGTCTTCCTGGATGCATTTGAGGGACGATTATTCTCATGTGATCAATGATATTAGGCATAAAGGCTCAGTGCAACCAAAGGAAAATTCAGAAAAATCGAAGAGTGACGACAGAAATCAAGGAAAGATTGCATCTCAAAGTGGGAAATATGGTTTTTGAGTTTTTTTTTATGTATTATTGATGACAGTTGACTTAAAAAGTTTTGGACAACATGTTTTCTTTGGATATATGAGTAATATATTTTTTGAAAATAATTTCAAATATCAATGAGACAAATTTTCAAATGTGAATGTGATGATGGGAGTCACAAGGAAGGGTGTTTTGCTAATTAACTAATATATGTTATGATTGTTAAGATCTAAAGGGAGTCACAAGGGGTCCCACCTACTAGTTATTATTTATTTAAAACCCTTATTATGATTTATTACTTCCCCCCCTAACTAAAAAGTAGGTTGAGTTTTTAGTTAACTTAACTAATGAGGTAGTTCAACTACTTCAACCAATTCTAATTTGCTTAAAGGCTAAAGGAAAGGAAGGAACAATAGGAGGATAGAAGGAGAAGCATACTAAGGTTTTCTCTTTGGGTTTATGTTGAGATAGTTCAATTTTCATTCATTCCTTAATTTAACACAAGCCTAATTCTTTTTTATGATAGCAAGGTCTTATTGTAGACAACAAGATTCATCGCTGAATTACATCATTCAAACACTTATTTTTCAGAGGTGTTGATCTATCTTTGATAGTCTGTGTAGACTTGTCTGTTTGTGAATTAGTTTTCATGAATGAAAAAGGATATTGTGCAGAGTCGAGTGGGAAACAATCTGTGGCAAGCTGATTCAGCTTTTAGAATTCAGTTTTTGATTTTCTGTCAGAGGTCCTTTTGTATGTTCCATCGAGGATTTCTAAGTTTGACTTTGGTTTGAAATTTCTGCACGAAATTTTGTAAAGAGAATGACTCTTTGGTGAATTGGAATGAAATAAATGATTTCTTTATGTCTCATCTATCTTGATTATCATCTTGGTGTCTTTTCTTCTAGCTCTACATTTATTTTCAGCAACTATTATATTCAGAAAATCACATTAAAATGAATTTTCCAGCAATCTTTTATTTGTGAAAAAGACTAGCCTAAGCACTTGTAATTGATACTTGTGAGTTAGGATTTTATTTTTTATGGCTATAAACATAGGGTGACATTCTCGTCTATTTTTATGTATCCAAGAATAATCTGAAAATGTTTGAGTAAGATTATTCCATATCTTTTCCTCAACATACATCACCCCTTTAGGAGACGTTTTGCCACTTTGAGGAAGTCATTGGTGTTGGAGAAGCATGGGTAGGCCTCCAAAGGCCACATGTCAAGCATATAATCACTATCATCATGGTGAAGACCCTCTTCTGCTCAGAACATCCATGTGTCAAAAGAGTGTCACCTCACCACCATGCCCTAGCTGCAAAAGAATGACGTCAAGCTAAAAGATAGGACATTTTTCCCCTCCTGGGAAAATCGTTTGGAAAGTGAAGGCTGGGCTATGCCATCCAATTCATCATCAAGGCCTTCCACTTCTAACATCTCTCATTCGACATGTAGGCCCCTGACATCCAACTTGTGGGATTGTAGCCCCATGGAAGCCCAAGCTAGGCTTGTTCTCCCAAAACTATCCACCAACCAGGTCTTGCAAAGAAAAATGAGCACGCTCTCCAAGGATCTCAAGTCATAACATCATGATAAGTGAATCCAATCAATAAATAATCCATCCAAGAATGTGCATCAAATATCACTATATCAAACAATTAACAACTCAAAGACACTATGCAACTTGTCAAGATTGAATATGGGAGGGTTGACAAGGTGTCCTATTGGGTAGATCTTGCCCTAGGTCAAGGATAATTTCCAAGAGATCCCTCTTTAAGATATGTAAAGTGGATGAAGTGGTTGGGGTAAAGAATCAATGGGAATAAGGTGTGGGTGCCTTTGTATAAAGTGTGTGGTACCTTCGTTCACAATTCACTTTTTCCAAGCCCATCAATTTCCTTTTATCTTTATTTCTTTGCATTTTCCTTAAATATAGCATAAGGAGAGGTTGAAGGTCATTTCCCTGGTGTGGTGACCATATGATGGAAATTGCACCCACAAACACCTAGTGGAAATAAGAAGGTTGGCTTGTCATGTGACCCCCTCTCTCTCATCCATGCAACTCATAGCCATTACCCTGGTTTTGTTACTAGATTATGGGAATGCCATAACACTAGATATTCATGGATGTGATAGGTCGACTCGTGATGAGACCTCCTATCCTTCAAATAACCTTTTAATCATTATTTATTATATTGTGGGTCCCCTTTACTCAAATATAAGTGTTTCACTGCTTTCTTGGGTGATCCTTTGGTGAAGCATCTAGAAGGTTTATACAAGGATTTTATATTTTACTCAACATCAACCCCTATGGGCCTTCGACCCCTTCTTCCCATAGAATGAGGGACAAACCCTTCTTAGGTCAATACACCCTAAAATCCCAAGAGTTAAGGAAGTAAAGGGGAATAATGATGGAGAGTGGTAAGTATGGTCGAGAACGGTACAATGGCTCATTAAGGGAGTTCCTAGTAGAAAACCCATCCCCAAGGAAAACCACTTACTAGGGAACAATGTCAGCCACCAAGGTGAAGCATGGAAAAATGCATGATGTCCAAGCATATATCATGAAATCTAGAGCAATATAAGATACAACATAATCAAATGGATTAAATATTGAAATTATGCTCACCATAACACTGAATTGTACCTCATGGAGCAAGGTCCACTGCCTTTTGAAATCCAACTGGTGTGGTGGATGTCATCTGCAAAAATGTGACCATCTATGGTGGTGAGTGGGTTTTCCATATTTTCAAAAGGGTACTGTTGGTCATGTAGTCTCTTGACACTTAATATCTACAACCTGAGGGCCTCGAGACATGATCTCTTTAGTTATCCACAAAATGGGGATAACACCATGTAATACAACACATATGTAAACCAATAAGTTAACTCAAACAAGGCAAAGAAGATCCGGTCAAGGAGGTCAATGAATTCAACAATAACATTACCTTCCAAGGAATTAATAAAAAATATCATGCATGTATCATTGTTGATGGGTGTCAATATTAGAAAATGCATTTAAAAATGTAGTGAGGTAGTTATTTGTGGTGGTAACACAATCTCTTGAGAGATTGGTAAATGGTCTTTACATTTGGATATGGAAGCCATAAATAGTTCAATATTAAAATGAAAGGGTAAATTCCATGGTGTGGCATCAACATCCACCTCACACTGAAAGATACCAATGTTATTAATCTTATTTTGAGGATTATTAGGCATTGTTATGGAAATAAATTGATTAAACATGCTTCCAATAGTAGTGGAACTTGAAGTTTGATGACTAAAATCCCCAAATGTAGAATGGGTGTGTGAGGTAGAAGTCATGATTACCATAGAAGTAACTCTATAACTAAATATTTTTTACTTAGAATTTGAAAGAGAAGCAATCATAAGGATTTCAAAATGGTCTAAGACTTACCTTCTTCATTTATATCAATAATAGCCTCAACCTTGGGAGGTTCACCTTGTATTGTTCAAAATTTCCTTGAATGGGTAATCATAAACCAATATAACACAAGAAAAGGAATATTAAAACAAACTAGGATGTTTCAACTCTAGTGTAATTTCCATTTATGTTGATGCTCGAAGTGAACATTCAAGAACCAACATTAAAAATACTCTTGTAGGGTTGTCAAGAGGAAAAAGGGGAATGAAACCAAGGCTACTTTAATCCTTAAAACCAATATTTTGGGGATGATTGATTTGTTAGAATAGTTAGTGTAGCTATTCCTCCTTACCTTCAATGTTTATGTAGCAAGTTTTAAATGTGCCTTAGGTTAGTGATAAACTCTTTACTAATACGAGTTAAAAGTTGTAATCACTAATTAAATGCTAAATTACATAAAATTAAATTAAATCAAAGCAACATGAAATGTAAGTGAAATGAAACTCTAAAAAGATATGAATAACAACTATCAAAGGAAAATCTCTATAGAAACAAAATTGAAGTAAAACAATTATCCAAGTAAAAGGTTTTAAAGAAAAAGTGAGGAAGTGATAAAATATTATATTATAAGAGAACAACATGACGATGATGATGATGATGATTAATGTCCACTAAGACCGAATTGGTCCATCGGACCTTAAGAGGGTAAGTGATTAATTGTGGTTATTTAGAATTTTGTTTCTGTCCTCGAAAAGCATTAAGAGAAGCTTTCCAAGATCACCATACTTTTGTTGATTTAAGAGGTTAGGAAGGTTGGTAGTGTGAAAAGTATTTTGAAAATGAGATATAATATGGGTATAGGCTGGACAATCTAAGAGAAAGTGTTTTTCATCTTCAACCTTCTTAGTGTCACAAAGGTGACACACTCTTTCATCCCATGTGGTTTTAGGAATTGACCAACACCCAGTTTCACTATGGAGCTCGTGAGAATTTGTTCTTATCTTAGCAATGCTTATTTTTTTCTTTACACTTGGAAAAACAGTTAGATAATTTTGATCTTCTATATTAGGGTTGATTACATCCTTATAATACCTTAATTTTATTTTTTCCTCTAACTCTTTATCACACCACATTTTCTCCTTAAATTTTTATTTGACATTTTTTTTAATAGTATATTTATTTTGCAAAATGGTGTCTTCTATGATTCCCCAATAGTTTAGCCACGAGGGCATCTTTATGCCATCCTCGCTTGAGTCGATGGTGGTTATGACTCGATTTTGAAGAAATTTTAGGAATCCTCTTGTCTTCCATGTTGTTTAACTTGTTTTTATACATTAGGTATCGAGTCATAGCCATGCTCTCAATGGGGGAAAGGCTTGTTTCTAAGAGGAGGATGGGATAGGGCACATTTCCTTTAATTTTGAGATTATAGGTTATAAAATTCTTTTGTATTTGCTCCATCGTTCTCCTGGATTCACGAGAGATACTATAGCCCTAGACTTCACTTCCATAAAGAATAACAGGTGTAACAAGAGTCTCAAAGAGGAGTTTCTTCTTATCCCAACTCCAAATATCAATTGATTTACAATTGTTTTCAAGCCCATAATAAGCTTTCCATCCGCCAATAATCCTTTTCTCAATGATATAATTCCAATTGAGCTTGTGGTGAATATCAATTCCAAGATATTTGTATGAATTCACTTCCTCCAAGTTGTTGTTGTCATATACGAAGGTATCATAAGGGATATTATTGGATTTAATAATCATGACGTTAGTCTTATCAGTATTAACAGTCATACCTATATTGGAGAAAAAATCCTTGATAATTCTTAGTTGCTTTTCAATATCACGGGGACTCCTTGCCATAAGAACGATATCATAGGAATAAAAAAGAATATTGATGACTATATCAGTGAGAGTAGGGTCGACACAACCTGCTTTTTCCAATAAATCTTCTAACTTGTCAATGTATATGCCAAAAAGGGTAGGGGACAAGGGACAACCTTGTTTGACACTGATATTGCAGTTAATATTTTTTGACCAGCCCTCAGTTTTTTTAAACTTATCAATAACATTCTCATACATCCTTATTGCAGTAGCCCTCAACTTGAGAGGAACTTTTATCTCTTCCAACCTATTCCAAAGGTTTTTCCTAGGAACCATGTCAAAAGATTTTCTAAAGTAAAAACAAAACAAAAAAGATTGGTTTTAGTATTGCGGAAATCCTACGCAATTATCATAAAGGTAACAAGATGGTCCACAGTTGAATGATATCTCCTAAACCCTACCTGGCCTTTATCTCTTTTACCGTGACTTTCTAGCCAAAGGCTAATATTGTTTTCCAAAATAATTCCATAAAGCTTGGCTAAAATTGGGCTAATCATAATGGTCCTATAATTAGAAGGAATGTTTCTATCCCCATTTTTAAAAATAGGAACAATGAGGATTTGCATCCACGGTTTAGGGAAGCCCTACTTGACTGCTAAATTGAAGAGCTTTTGTATGTGAGAGATAAGGATTCGCCCTTTGATTTTTAAAATTTCAGCTTGGTAGCCTTCAATGTCCTTAGCTTTCCCATTTGCAAGCCGCTTAACCTCGAACTCTATGCCATCTAAAGAAAAAAATTATTCCTTTGTAGGGACAATAGGAATGGTGTCCATGGAATTAGGGAACTTGTAAAGACTTTTAAGGTAGGAATTTCGGTCCCTTAAGGGAATCCTATTATTTTCTTTAGTATTATGTTTTAGAATTTGGCTCCAGAACTTCTTAGGATCCAGCTTATATAGTTGTGAAAGTTTCTCTTTCCTTCTATTGATATAATACCTTTTTTTCCTTTTAATTTGGGGCTTTGTACGTATTGATCTTATTGAGTTTTAATGACTCATTAGAAGCATCCCTAATGGGTTTCCTAGAAATTTTACATTCTTTATCATACCAAGGGTTGGTCGTTCTATTATTCTTTTTATAGGACACCTCGAAAGAGAACTTGTTAATAGAAGTGGAAAGGGTAGTTGTAAAATTATGATAGAGTTCTTCAATGTGGTCCTTATAAGGAGATTTAATTTACTATTTAAATCCTTTAATAAAATGTCAACTTTACTTTTGTCAAAGCACAAATTCCTTTGATTATCAAAATTATCTTCAATGACGCTCTTATGCATGGACAAGTTTAGAGTTAGGGTTAAAGGTTTATGATCAGATTCAAGCTCATGGTCATTTAAAAGGTCAAAAGTTGTTATTTGGTTGGAAATGGGGATATCATATATCACATAATCTAGAATACTACTACCTAGACCATGAATACAAGTCATTTGGTTGGAGTTTTACCACTTCATTACTCCATTGCAAATTATTAGGTCTTGAGAGCTGTAGAGCTTGACCAACTCAGTACCAAAAAAATTCTCAATTACATCTTTAGTGCCTCTTTTGTAGCTATTAGATAAAATAAGATCCTCGTCTAGCCATAAAGGATTATGGTTGGAGTCATTACTTAAAAGAGTAGCTTGTTTACTTGTAGTCCTAGAATTAAAGTCTCCTAGCAGGAGGATATTACCTTCATTTTTCAAACTATAAATATCTTTTTCTAAATTATTATAGGGACAATTGTTATCTAGATTGTTTTTATTATAAGAAGTAGAATAAATAAGTGAAAAATAGAAAATTTCTATATACATCTTAGCATTGGTGTCTGAAATTTCTATCCAAATGTACTGATTGAGAGGGTCAATCTTATGAAGTTGAATGTGAGGATAAATGCTCTTTTTAATATAACAAGCTATTCCTCCTATACCTCTATGGTGGGATTTTTTTTTCCATTCCAACCACAAGACAAATCCTTCTATGTTAGGGACCTTAGATTCCTCATGCTCCCAAGTTTCAACTTGACAGATAATATTAATATCACTTAGGATCCAACTTATCATAGGACCTTTCTGCCATGGAAAGCCATGACAGTTCCAAAAAAGGATCCCGAGTGTCCCAAATTCCTATTTATTATTATTCTTTTGGTCTCTATCCCTAACAATAGCTTTTCGATTTCTAATTATTGCCCATTTTCATTCTTTTGTGGCTTTTTTTACCTTTTGAACTTCCTTCCTTAATTCAGCTTGGTCTTCAGGAATGAGGTCTTCATTTATAAATATTCCTGGCCCTTTTAAGCTCCGAGATTTACTAAGTATGCTATATTTATGGTCATTACAACTTACTTTGACACGTATCAACCTATCTTTGTGATCAATTATTTTTCCTAGCCTCTTTGCTTCTGAGGTAAGTTGTATCAATTTGTGATTTATTATTTAATTCTTCTTTTACTATTGCTAGCTTATCCTCCTCTTGTTGTTCTTTTATACCAAAAATTATGAAGTTCAAGGCTCTTTTTTAACGCTCATGGTCCAGTTCAATTACCTTATTCATTTCCTCTTTGATGGATTTGATATCCAATTTGTTTTCCATATTACTGAGGGTCAAATTGTTGGTTAGTTTTTCTTCTAGCTCTTTAATCATATCTCTCAAGTTGTGATTTTCTTCAACCCCTCCTTCTTGGGTTGATTGTTTATGTTTGTCCATTTCTTGAATCCTATCCTTCATTGTATGCAATTCACTCTTGAACCCTAAGAATCTATCCTCTATTTGAGTTTGAATGGTATCTTTAATTTGTTTTTATCAATCATTGCCTCTAGATCTATTTGGAGTTTTAAATCTCTTTCTTCACTCCTTTTTTCTAATGTTTCTAACTCTATTTGGATTTTGGCATCTCTCTCTTCTCTCTTTTCTCTATTGATTCCATATAATCGTAAAGGATCTCTAGGGTGATTTTGGGGGGCCTCCCCCTGTTAGGTTGAGTTTTTGGAATAGGTGGTGGAGTGCTCATATTGAAAAGAAGAGAAAAAAATGTAACAATTATTATTTTGGATTGAATTTATCTCTCAAATCAACTTTTACTTATGAAACTTAAAAATAAAAATAAAATAAAATATTTAAATCT
>JASDQU010736975.1:63255-85705 GCA_032191745.1 Picea mariana | reverse complement strand
ATGAAAATAGAAAATAAAATTAATGCAAAACCAAAATGAAAATTAGACTATACAAAAAAAGGAAAAAGTACAAATGAAAAACAAATATATACATAAAGCATTATAAATTTAATCCATCATTCATCCTAGTTTAACATAATGCTTTAAATGTGAACCATTTGTAGTACATGAGAACAATCACCCGTCCATATCTTTTAATAAGTAAAAATTGTTACCAATGACAGAGGCGATTTTGTAAGTACCTAGCCAAAGTTTATGAAACTTGGAATGTTTTCCTCTATCAGCATGTGCAGAATCCCAAAGAAACACTTTCTTATTTGCTTCAAAAATAGTTGATTTTGTTTTTTTGTCAAAATACTTCTTGATAGATTGTTTCCTTTTTCTTAGGTTTTCCAGAGCATGGATCCTTTGTTCTTATAAGGATAGCAAGGTATTTATTCTCTAATAAATATATGTCATGTTCAATTCTTCATACTGTAATATGAATCGAAGGAAAGTAGGTTCAAGTTCTATAGGAACAATGGCTTCCTTTCCATATAAAAGTTGAAATGGAGTATGCCCAGTGCTAGACTTGGTAGTGGTCTGATCTACCCTAACTGCATACATGAGTAGTTTGTGCCATTGACATGGCTTATCATTTATAATTTTCCTTAAAATTTTAATCAAATTTTTATTTGTGGACTCACCCTGCCCATTTCCTTGAGGATAATAGGTGGATGAAGTAAAATGTTTCACTTTGAATTTACTAAGAAATTGAGTGAATTTTGTAGAAATAAAATTTGGTCCATTATCTTTAATAATTTCTATAGGAAGACCAAATCGAGATAAAATATTAGATTCTAGAAACAAAATTACCTGTTCATCTTGTGCACACTTGAGTGGTACAACTTTTTTCCACTTGGTGAAGTAATATATTTTTGTAAGTATAAATATGTGTCCAACAAAAGATGGAGGATTGATAGGCCAATGAAATCCAACCCCCATTTGGAGAAAGGAAAATCAAGGAGAACAAGTTGCAAAGGCATGACAAAGAATTTCTCCTTGTCATCAAACTTTTGACATTGATCACAAGCCCGTGTAAATTTAAAATAATCCTTGAAGATTGAGGGTCAGTGATAACCTGTTCTCAATATTTTAAAAGCAATGGATTTTGTTGCAAAGTGGCCACAAATATGGATGCTTGAATATGTTGATCCATGGATTTCTGTTAAGACTTTTTGGGCTGTTGTATCATCTATACAACTTAACAATGATCCATCAACAGATCTACAGATTAAATAATTTCCTAAGATAAGATATTTGGAGGCTTTGAGGCAAAGCCTCCTACAATGATGAGATTTAAGGTAATCAGGACATTTTTGAAATTGCAGATAATGAATAAGGTCCTTATACCAAGGATGTTCAATTAAATCTAGATTCTGATTTTCAATAAAAAAAAGAGTGTTGCTAAAGAATTTTCATCATTTTCAGAAGAAACACTTGGTTTAGTATGTTGATCCAAGTGCAGTGCTAAGTATCATCACTTTATTATATTGGAATACTCAAGGGGGGGTGGGGGGTGGGGGGGGGGTTGAATCAATATGAGCATTTTATTCCACTTTTAACCACAATCTATATTCCTTTAACTTATTCAACCATGTTCATCAATTCATCATCAATATATTATTGTATCATAAAAATAATCATCCATCAGTGCATAATAAACAATAATAAACACATCTACACAATACATAGTACGCCAATATTTATGTGGAAACCCAATGCAGGAGAAAACCATGGAATGATTTTCTTATATGTCAAAGAATTACATTCAAGGAAGCACCAACTTCCAATTCTCCATCTCCAACCCCCTAGTTTCTGAGGCTCCAACCTGAAGGAAGCTACAACTCCCTAAATTCTTTGGCTCCAACCAGAAGGAGGCTACAATTCCCTGGGTTCTCCGGCTACAACCACATGGTTCTCGGGATCCAACCTGAAGGAATATCCAACTCTTGATTCTTCGGCACCAAACGAAAGGAGGCTACAACCTCCTTTCATTTCCCTGTCCTACTGCCCTGAAATATAAGTATCAAATAGTTGATATTTTCACTGTCACTCTGTCACTGTCAACCTATACCAACAATCTGTCACAACCTATACCAAAAACCTATCACAACCTGTATCAACCTGTACCAAAAACTTGTACAAATAACCTTTATCAACCTGTACCAACAACCTATACAAATAACATGTCATATTAGTCTCATCAACCAAATCAAATCTACTCACCAAGATCAATCATCAAGACAACTCTCAACCATATGCACAATATCACCAAGATATGCATCGACCAAGACTGCTCACAAACATCAACAAGAAGTACGAAGATCAAGATGTGCTTTTAAAATTATACCAAATCATATATGCCACATCATCCATAAATCATGTGCCAACAATACTACTAGGAAGTGCCTCTAACAATGTACCAAGCATGTACCAATCATGTATCAACAAATGAAACTATGACTCATCAATATGTACCAACATCACCATACCATACACCTCATGTATGTGCCAAATCATCAACTATATGTCTCAACATGTATCTCAACCATATACCAAATACATATACAAATATAATCATAAATTTTTCTCTAGCAATACATCACACTATCCATAACCAAATACAGTAAACCCTCACATCAAAACATGTGCCACAACCTCACTATTATGTACCCTCAAGTTTGTTCCAATCATATGCCAAGACCACCAACAAATGCCTCTCACAATGTACCACACGATATGCCAATAAAACTTATACATATATCAACAATGTACTTCCACATATCTTCCTTAAAACATTTACTACAACAAGTTCTATGCAACCAATAGTGCCTCTAAACATGTACCAAGAATATGCCTCAATAGATCAATGATATATTGTTGGCATGTTTACAGGCCGAGTGTGCTTGTCATTGATGGCAAGAACAACAACGATGTTGGCAGGTTTACAGGCAGAGTGTGCATGGAAATAACAACAATGAAGACAGAGAAGATCAAGCTCGAGAAGCTTAGGAGGAATAGCATGAGTGTGCATCGATGGAAAACATGCAAGGAGCGAACAGTATGTAGGAACAACAAAGCTCAGAAGAGATAGCGCTTTGCACTTTCTAGAAGTGCAATCGAGGTCCAAGAGAAGGACTCGCAGAAGGTTCAAAGGTCGAGGCCTTTGAAACTTTGACATTCTTCCATGTCAGGAGGAAGTGTAATCTCCTAAGGAGGAGCGTCAGTGGCCGTTGGATCAGAATCTAGTGACCAGAGGAAGCACAGATGAGGAGATCAGATCTCATCCGTTAGATCTGAGTGCGTAGACCAACAACCCTTGGATCCTAAGGAAAGTGCATGAGACAAGTTCTAAAATCATCGGAACTATCCATCGTCAGAGGACACATGGCAAGCGATTTGAATTTCACTGACTCACGAGCTAAAGAAGTCAAAGGTCCATGTTGTAGGAACTCGTAATATGCGAGGTTGAAAAATGATCCTGTTTGTTGAGCCAGAGGACACGTGGCAAAACATCATCATTTCACTGACTGAAAGGTCAAAGGAAGGAGGTGCTCTAACCCCTCAAACTTAAGATATGCAAAGTCACAAAAAGACCTAAGTCATAGGATCCAGAGGACACATGGTGAAAGATCAACATTTCACTGACTGAAAGGTCAAAGGAAGGAGGTGCTCTAACCCCTCGAACTCACGATATGAGAGGTCACGAAATGATTTGATTTGTTATATCGAGGAATAATCTGGGTCATCAAATCCAGGAGCAGAACATGTGGCATGTGAGAAGATCCACATCAGCAAGGACAAGTGGTAGACCATGTCAGCAAGACCACATCAGCGAGGACATGTGGTGAGCACTCAACATTTCGCTCACTCACAAATTAGAAAAGTCAAAGGCAGAGTTGCAGGAACTCGCGAGGTGCGAGGTCACGACATGATCACAACTGTTGGATCACGGAGGGCTGTGGGCCGTTGATCTAGAGTATTTAGGATATCAGGAGTTGGAAGAGTTAGATTTGGCTCACACTCAAACACCCGACATGCGAAGTCATGATATTGATCGCAGTCATTGATCAGAGGGTGAGATCTTGACCGTTGATCTGATACAAAGAGCCCTTTGAATAAGCGCTTGGTCACATCTCGTGGTCATGTGAGAGAAAGGAGCTACTCCAGCTAAGCTCCATTTTAGATATCACAACTTGGGAGAGTCGAGAAGCCTCATACCAAGATCCCTGAAGTCACGAGTCATGAAGCACCTTCTGAATAGGCGTTTGGTCACCATCAGAGGTCACGTGGAAAGAAAATATAGGAAGGAGCTAGCGCTGCTAAGCTCCATTTCAGAGATCGCGAGTTGGGAGATTCAAGGCAACCTGCAACAGAAGATCACAATATGTGAAATGGAGAAATGACTTTTGAATAGATGATTGGTCACTATTAGTGGTCACGTAAAAGGACGGGGCTTAGAAGCCAGAGAGGCCATGCTTGACTGGTTGAAACTTCCAGAACGCAGTGATGAAATCAGCTAGAGAACTCGAGGAGTTGCAGGGTGATTTCCAAAGGAGCTGAAGAGTCTTGAGGTAAATTCCAGTGGAATGAAGGCTATTCATAGAGGCGATTGACAGATGGAAAAGCGTCGAAGTCTATAACTACAACAGAGAAGATGAAGAGTATCGATTTCCAGAGAGGCTAAGGAATCTCAGCATAACGCTTAGTGATGATGAATGCATGGGGGTAATCGCCAGATAAGATGAAGAGTTTTCATGATGATCAGAAGATGAATAGACATGAGAAAGGCATGCAAAATATGGGAGTGAGGTATGGAGAGGCACTGCGCATGTAGGATGCAGCAGGTGCATAGAGAGTATAAAAACCACAGAGCAGAGAGGAGATGGTGGTTGATGTTGAGTGTGATTCATGCGAGTAGAAGCTAGCTGTGTGGAGCAGCTGAAACAAATAGAAGAGGCGTAGCACATAGAAGGGAAATGTTGCACAGAGCATAAAATGCAGAAGAACATAAATCCCAAAGAAGAATGCGATCAGAGAGACATTGATGCAGGCAGAGCAGAGCAGTCTAGCAGAACAGTGAGGTGACTGGTAAGCCATAGATAAATGTTGTATCACTGTGATAAGTTGTAAAAGACAAAGATTTATATTTCAGGGTGCTAGGGAGGTTTTAGGGAGGATTGGTGTCCTCAAAGTGTCAAGTGGGTGCTTGAACATAGGGGGTTGTAGGTTCCATATGGTTGCATCCAGAAAAACCAGGGTGGTAGGTTGGTGCAAGGGAGAATTATTGTTCTCTATTATACAGATCGGTGCCTGTGTGACTGGAAGTTGGTGCTTCCATCCAATTGGTGTTGGAACACTTAGGGAGTTGGTGCTTCCTTCTAGTGGGTGCTAGAGAAACCAGGGAGTTGGTGCTTCCTTCCAGTGGGTGCTAGAGAAACCAGAGAGTCAGTGCTTCCTTCTAGTGGGTGCTAGAGAAACCAGAGAGTTGGTGCTCTCATCAAGTTGCAGCTTGCAAATCAGAGGTGGTAGCCTCAAAGGGAGTTGGTGATCCTAAGAATGATAATGTAAAGAATATAAATATTACATATCATATCAAGAAGAAGAGGTTTTTCCCTTTATGGGTTTCCTCAGGAAATATCTATCTCTGTATATTTCATGTGTGTGATTGATGTTGAATATTTTATTGCTTATCTCCCTGCATTATTGTGACTGTCATTGAGTGACTGGTAAAGAGTTTAAAATAAGAGTAATTGTTTAAGCACGGTAACAACCGATTCACCCCCCCCCCTCTCAGTTTTCCAACAATTGGTATCATAGTCGACCCCTTCTATATAAGGGTATATCCTAGAACTTAAACATGACTAACCATGAAGGAGATTCAACCAACAAATCCCCTCTATTCAATGGATCAAATGTTGCCCTGCTAAAGGTGGAGTTAGAAGAGGCAAATAAAATAGAGGACATTCTAAAACAACAGCTATTAGAGAAGAAGGCAAGATGTGAATCCTTGGAGGAAGAGGTAGTAAAGACTAGAAAAGAGATAGAGAAGTTCAAAACATTGTATCTCCAAAATATTCCAAGCATTAAAGCCTGAAAAGGATTAACCACCATTCTGAATCAACAAAGGAATCCAAATTTGAAAACTAGTTTGGGTTATGAAGAAGGATCAAGTTGTGGTCAGCCAAGCAACATAGATTCCATCAAGTTTGTCAAATCTACATTCATTGACAACAACAAATATGAAGAAACAAAGGAAGATAATTAGCCTCCAAGGAAGAGTGAAAGAAAATGTAACATAACTGAATCTGTAGAACAAATAAATCATCAACGTGGAAGAAATCAACCTGCTCAAAGAAGACAATCATTTTTCAGGTACAAAGGATTTTTCTATGGATATTGTTTTTTATGTTCTAAATTTGGTTACAAATTTGTAAACTGTTCTTTAAGATTTAGATATGAACAATCAAAATACTCAAGGAATAGATATCTACCACAACAAAGAATGAGACAGCCAAGTAACAAACAAACATAGACTGCAAATCATGTGATGGCTAGCAAAAGGACACAGGTTAAGCATAACAATCGTTATGATCCTTTATTAAATGAATTAGAATGTTACACCTGCCATAATTATGGACATAAAGCTGTAGACTGTCGCTTATGGAACTATGAATCAGATCTGAATCCCTTTGCTGAAAATGCCAAGGTTTGGAAGATGAAAGAAAATGACAAGTGTGGACTAGTGTTGCCAGCTCAAAGACAAAAGAACCCCTGGTATATTGATAGAGGATGCTCCAAACATATGACGGGAGACAAAGGTAAGTTTCTATCTCTAAGTGAAATAAAATCAGGAAACATAACGTTTGGAAATGACGCTCTAGGTAAAATCAAGGGTAAAGGGATGGTAAGTTTAAGTAATGGAAAAGGAAAAGCTCAGGATGTTCTGCTTGTAGATGGGCTGGAACATAATTTTCTCATTGTAAGTCAAATGTGTGATAGAGGATGTGAAGTGGTGTTCACTTCCAAGGATTGCAAGATAAAGTCTGTCAACTCAAGATAAGTTGTAGCTAAAGGAATAATGACAGATAACAATGTATATGTGCTGAAAGAAGATAGAGAAGAGTGCCATCTAAGAAAACATGATGAAAGTTGGTTATGGCATAGGAGACTTGGACATCTAAACTTTGACCACTTAATCAAGCTCAAAAATCTTGAGGCAGTAAAAGATCTTCCAAGAATATCAAAGCCACAAGATTCTGTGTGTAAACCCTGCCAGGTAGGAAAGCTAACCAGGACACAGTTTAAATCCAAGAGATCTACTTCAACAGAGAAACCACTCCAATTAGTTCATATGGATTTATGTGGACCATAAAGACAGGAAGGAATAGGGAAGGAAAACTATTTTATGTTGATCATTGATGATTACTCCAGTATTACTTGGGTTGCTTTTCTCAAAGGAAAAGCTGAAGCATTTGAGAAATTTAAAATATTTAAGGCCATAACTAAGAATCAAACAGACAATAGGTTAAAGGCAGTAAGGTCAGACAGAGGAGGAGAATTTATGTCAAGTGATTTCAAGGAATTCTGTGATAAACATGGGATCAAGAGAGAATACACAATTCCGGGAACTCCATAGCAAAATGGAGTAGTTGAGAGGCAAAACAGAACAGTTCATCAAATGGCCAGGTCAATGATGAATGCGAAGAACATTGGTCAAACCTACTGGGTAGAATCAATACACACAATAGTCCATGTTCTTAACAAATCCCACCTCAGACCACACAGTGACAAGACACCTTATGAACTGTGGTATGGAAGACCTGCTTCAATCAAACACTTCAAAGTCTTTGGGAGTAAGCGCTACATAAAGAATAATAATGAAAACCTTGGCAGGTATGATGACAGGGCTGATGATGGAATCTTCTTAGGTTATGATACAAACAGTAAAGGATATAGATGCTATAATAAGAGGCTGCATAAATTGGTTGATTGTATTGACATAAAAGTTGATGAAGGAGTCCTAGTAAGAGAGGTGAACAATACTGAATCAACAACAGAGGATATAGGTGAAGTTGAAGATGAACAGGTCCAAGAATCAAAACAATAAGACTCAGAGTCAAATGAAGATGCAAATACTCAGGCAGAATCAAATCAGCAGACAACATTAAATTCTTCTTCCAAAATTACTCAAAAGAATCATCCTGCAAGTCAGATAATTGGTGAGAAAGACAAAGGTGTATAAACCAGGAGAAGGATAATAAAAAACACTGATCAATCACATATAGCCTTTATATCCATGGTGGAACCCAAAAACTTCAATGAAGCCAGTGAAGATGTAAATTGGTTAAAATCAATGAACGAGGAATTGGATCAGATTGAAAAAAATGATACTTGGGAGCTCGTTCCTAGACCAACAGATAAGAATGTAATTGGCTCCAAATGGGTGTTTAAAAATAAAATGAATGAATAAGGACAAATTGTCAGGAATAAAGTCTGATTGGTCTGTAAAGGGTATGCACAAGTTGAAGGACAATATTTTAATGAAACTTTTGCACCAGTGGCAAGATTAGAAGCCATCAGAATGGTTTTTGCCTATAAATGTCATAAGAAATTTAAGGTATATCAGATGGATGTTAAGTCATTTTTTATTAATGGAGACCTAGAAGAAGAAGTATACATGGAGAAACCTGAAGGATTTTCACTGAATGATAATCCAAACTATGTTTGTAAGTTGAAAAAGGCATTATATGGACTAAAACAGGCACCATGAGCCTGGTATCATAGACTGGACAAATTCCTACAGAACAAAGGGTTCAAGAAAGGTACTGTTGACAATAACCTATATATAAAATCTGAAGGTGATGATTTATTAGTGGTTGTGTTTTATGTAGATGACATTATCTTTGGATGCACTAATGATATTTTAGTTCAGTGGTTTTCTAATTCAATGCAGTCTGAGTTTGAGATGTCCATGATAGGAGAACTGTCATATTTTCTTGGCTTACGAATCAATTAGAGTTCTACAGGGATATTTATCTCCCAAGAACAGTATTTGAACGAGATGTTAAACAGGTTTAAGATGGAATATTCCTCTCCTGTTAGTACACCTATGGTGTTTGGTTGCAAGCTCAGTAAAAATGAAACTTCACCTGATGTTGATCAAAGAACATATCGATCAATGATCGACGGTCTTCTGTACATCACAACATCTCGTCCTGATATAATGCAAGTTGTTGGAATGGTAGGTCGTTATCAGTCTGCCCCTAAACAAATTCACTTAGAAGATGTTAAGAGAATATTCAAATATTTGAAGGGTACAATAATGTATGGTCTGTGGTATCCTAGAAATCAGAACTTACAATTAACTGCATATTCAGATGTTGATTGGGCAAACTGCTTGGATGAAAGAAAAAGCATCAATGGAGGTGCATTCTTCTTAGGTGATTCATTAGTATCATGGATTAGTAAAAAGCAGGGATCTATCTCATTATCAACTATAGAGGCAGAGTACATTGCTGGTGCTACTTGCTGCACTCAGATTTTATGGATGTTACAAACTCTTGCAGATCTGAAGGTAACTTATACTGATCCAATTCCACTTCACTGTGATAACACCAGTGCCATTAGTGTCTTGAAGAATCTTGTTCTCCATTCAAAGACGAAACATATCCCAATAAAGTATCATTTTCTAAAAGAGCAAGTTACAAACAAATTTGTTCAGCTGAATTACATTCCAACCATAGAACAAATTGCAAACATCTTTACTAAACCCCTAGCCAAGACACCATATGAATATCTACGCCAGAAATTGGGTGTGACCTCACTGTCAACCTAAGAAGGTCCATCTTGTCAGGGGGAGTTTATGCTGGTTGAATATCTGATACCTCTGAAGAATACAACAATAGCTCAGGGGGAGCATGTTTTCTTTGACATTGATGTCAAAGGGGGAGAAAAGGAGAGATGTGGATGCTACAGTTGAAGATCTAAGTAAAACAGTGTAGTCGTTCAGGGTTTCCATCAATACCAAAGGGGGAGATTGTTGGCATGTTTGTAGGCCGAGTGTACTTGTCATTGATGGAAAGAACAACAACGACGTTGGCAAGTTTACAGGCAAAGTGTGCATGGCAAGAACAACAAAGCTTAGAACAGATAGCACTTTCTAGAATTGTAGCCGAGGTTCAAGAGAAGGAATCACAGAAGGTTCAAAGGTTGAGGCCTTTGACACTTAGACTTTATTCCAGGTCGGGAGGAAGCATAAGCTCCTAATGAGGAGCGTCAATGGCCATCAGATCATAATCCAGTGACCAGAGGAAGCGTAGATGAGGAGATCAAATCTCAACCGTTAGATATGAGTGCGTATACCAATAGTCGTTGGAT
Organism: Picea mariana; assembly: GCA_032191745.1. Lineage (NCBI taxonomy): Eukaryota > Viridiplantae > Streptophyta > Pinopsida > Pinales > Pinaceae > Picea > Picea mariana. The sequence goes on along the minus strand of JASDQU010736975.1, from coordinate 75,283 downwards.
CCAAAGGAAAGTGCACAAGACATGTTCTAAAATTATCGAAACCGTCCATCGTCAGAGGACACATGGCGAGCGATTGGAATTTTGATGACTCACGAGCTGAAGAAGTCAAAGGTGCATGTTGTAGGAACTCACGATATGCGAGGTCACAAAATGATCCTGGCTATTGGAGCCAGAGAAAACATGGTCAAAGATCATCATTTCATTGACTAAAAGGTTAAAGGAAGGAGGTTCTCTAACCCCTCAAACTCATGATATGAGAAGTCACAAAATGACATGAGTTGTAGGATCCAGAGGACATGTGGCGAAAGATCATCATTTCACTGACTAAAAGGTCAAAGCAAGGAGGTGCTCTAACCCCTCGAACTCGCGATATGCGAGGTCACAAAATGATCTGATTCATTGGATCGAGGACTAATCTGGGCCGTCAAATCTAGGAGCAGAACATGTGGCATGTGAGGAGATCCACATCATCAAGGACAAGTGGCAGACCATGTCAGTAAGACCACGTCAGTGAGGACACGTGGCGAGCGCTCATCATTTCACTGACTCGCAAATCAGGAAAGTCAAAGGTAGAGTTGCAGGAACTCGCGAGGTGCAAGGTCGTGACATGATCACAACCATTGGATCACGGAGGGCTGTGGGCTATTGATCTAGAATATTTCAAAGATCGAGAGTTGGAAGAGTCAGAGTTGGCTCACGCACAAACACCTGACACACGAAGTCGCGATATTGATCATAGTTTTCGATCAGAGGGTGAGATCTCGATCGTTGATTTGATATGAAGTTCCCTTTGAATAAGTGCTTGGTCACATCTCGTGGTCATGTGAGAGGAAGGAGCTAGTCCAACTAAGCTCCATTTCGGATATCGCAACTTGGGAGAGTCGAGAAGCCTCATACCAAGATCCTCGAAGTTATGAGTCGTAAAGAACCTTCTGAATAGGCATTTGGTCATCGCCAGAGGTCACGTGGAAAGAAAATATAGGAAGGAGCTACCACTGCTAAGCTCCATTTTGAAGATCGCAAGTTGGGAGATTCAAGGCAACTTGCAACAGAAGATCGCAATATGTGAAATTGTGAAATGAATTTTGAACAGGCGCTTGGTCATTGCCAATGGTCGCATGAAAGGAAGGGGCTTAGAAGCCATAGAGGCCATGCTTGACTGGTTGAAACTGCCAGAACGCAGTGACAAAATTGGCCAGAGAACTCGAGGAGCTGCAGGATGATCGCCAAAGGAGCTGAAGAGTCTTGAGGTAACTTCCATTGGAATGAATACTGTTCATAGAGGAAATTGACAGATGGAAAAGCATCGAAGTCTGTAACTACAATAGAGAAGATGAAGAGTCTTGACTACCAGAGAGGATAAGGAATCTCAACAGCTCCCAGTGATGATGAATGCATGGGGGTAACCGCCAGAGAAGATGAAGAGTTGCCATTATGATAAGGAGATGACTAGACATGAGAAAGGCATCCAAAACAAGGGAGTGAGGTATGGAGAGGCACTGCGTATGTAGGATGCAGTAGGTGCACATAGAGTATAAAAAATGCAGAACATAGAGGAGATGGTGGTTGCAGTTGAGTGTGATTCATGTGAGTAGAAGATGGTTGTGTGGAGCAGCTGAAACCCATAGAACAGGCGTAGCGCATAGAAGGGAAATGTTGCACAGAGCATAAAACGCAGAAGAACATAAATCCCAAAGAAGAATGTGAGCAGAGAGACATTGATGCAAGCAGAGCAGAATAGTGATGTGACTGGTAAGCCATAGATAAATGATGTATCACTGTGATAAGTTGTAAAAGGCAAAAATTTATATTTCAGGGTGGTAGGGAGGTTCTAGAGAGGATTGGTTTCCTCAGAGTGTCAAGTGGGTGCTTGAACACAGGGAGTTGTAGCTTCCATATGGTTGTAGCCAGAAAAACCAGGGTGGCAGGGTGATGCAAGGGAGAACTGTTGTTCTCTTTTATACAGGTCGGTGCCTGTGTGACTGGAAATTGGTGCTTCCATCTAGTTGGTGTTGGAAAACTTAGGGAGTTGGTGCTTCCTTCTAGTGGGTGCTAGAGAAACCAGGGAGTTGGTGCTTCCTTCTAGTGGGTGCTAGAGAAACCAGGGAGTCGACGCTTCCTTCTAGTGGGTATTAGAGAAACCAGAGAGTTTGTTCTCTCAGCAAGTTGCATCTTGCAAAACAGAGGTGGTAGCCTCAAAGGGAGTTGGTGCTCCAAAGAATGATAATGTAAAGAATATAAAGATTACATATCATATCAAGAAGAAGAGGTTTTTCCCTTTATGGGTTTCCTCAGGAAATATCTGTCTCTGTATATTTCATCTGTGTGATTGATGTTGAATATTCTATTGCTTACCTCCCTGCATTATTGTGAATGGTAAAGAGTTTAAAATAAGCGTAATTGTTTAAGCACGGTAACAACTAATTCACCCCCCCTCTCAGTTGTCCAACATATATATCTAGATAGTATCAAATTACCATGATTTTCCTCATAAACAAAGTGCCATAGCATGACTGAGAAAGTACTCAACATAACCAACAATACCCTTCAACAAAAATATCTCAATCCATATACTAGGGTTTACACCATGCATCCAAGATATGCCTCAAGCAAGTGCTTAAAAACTAAACCATATATCATCATCATACACCCTTCAAAACACGCATACAATCATACTCGTAACTATGTGACTGACCTAGAACATCAGACCAATGATAACCTTACCTTTCTCATGTTTTGTAGCTTGTTACTAGCCTTTTTGTCAACTTTACCAGTGCCTCGCTTGACAGACACTAATTGACCAATGAGTGCCTTTCTTGAAACCTATATTCTGACCTGCAAGTGCCTCAGTAATTAGGGTTTTTCAAAAACCCTTTCCCTCTACAGCTCTGAAACTTTGTCGTCACTATTTTCTCTTCTTTAGATTAATGTTCCTTCAGATTCGTCAATGATGTACCTACAATAAACCTTCACAAAGTAGATATTCAATGTGATCAATAGGTTCTACTGGAAGTCCCTTTCTCTCTTATTTATAATTTCCAAGTGGCTTCCTTTAAGGGTAATCTTCTAACTATTTTACCCAACTTCCCTCTTTTAGGGCTAACCCACTTTCAACTACTTTACCCACTTGCAACCACTTTATCCATAATTAGTAAACTCACCACTTCTTGTTGCAACTTATTTATTTTTAATTATTTTCTTATTGCAACAACTTTATCCATGATTAAATCCTAGTTACAACTACTTTGACTAGTAAACTTCTTCTAGGGGATTCTAGAATAATTGACTTCTTTGACCTTCTAAGGGCTTCTAGTTAGCTCATTAGGGTTCTCCAACTTCACTAAGCCATATCTCATCAACCGTGAGGAACTATGTGACGTACCACATATCACTGAAAAGGACATGACATGTATTATCCATCTATGATAGTCTTACCTACAAATTCAATGATATTCATTACATTATTACTCAAACAAACTCGGGTCCCTTAACCATACCTCTGGGGATACTAAAATGTGCTACCTGACATACTCAAGGGTTGACATCAATCTACAATATCACTCTCCAAGGGTTGGCATCAATGAAAACCAACTATCTAAACCAACTTTCCATCAATATAAACCAACTATCCAACAATCTACCCCTTTGGCATTGATGACAACGACAACATTTATGGAAACACTTAGTCATGGAAATACTCATAATCATGTTTCTTGTGATCATCGCTCCTCATTAATTTTTTTGTCTCTCCCACTTTGACATCAATGGAAAAGGGTATCTCCCTTCCTTTGGGGCTACTCCCCCTTATTGAACTCTCCTTGGGGTCGCTACCCCTGTATTCACTATCCTTTGGGCTGCTCCCCCTGTCTAAACTGTTATGATTACTCTCTCTCCCTTTGACAAAGGATTAACTCCCCCTATCAATATGTCTCCTCCTGACATTGTACCTTCTCTAACCAATCATGGTTAAAAGAATAGCTCCCCTTGTGGGTATGTCTCCCTATATGTATGCTACTGATCTTCCTTTCTGTATCTCTCTCTCTGAAGACTTCTCTGCATGTTTTTGTGTAGATTAATGTAGGTATTCATGTACCTGCTTCTTTTTGTATTTATTTTCCATTGGTTCTTCCTCATGTAATCATTTGACATATACATAAATAATTCAAGTTAAAGAATTCAAATGTTCCATTTATCATAATCCTCGAGCTGCCTCTGCGATAGTCTCTAAACCAATCTCTAAATCCATGCTCCCATCCACTGTCATACATCTATCCAAAGCTGTTAAGTGTTCTTACAAATCCATCTCTATCCATAACTCTACTACCCAACTATCCATGATGTTGACCTATCTGTCATTGTACTATCATGAAGTATTCACTGTTGCAACTGATCATCAAATGTAAAATGTATCTACTAGTCTTTTATAACTCTGTAATCATCAATTTGAAACACTTAACACTGCTCAAAGGATAAATCTCTAATATGTAGATATGTTTCCTAGACTCCCCCTGTTCAATATTCATAATACTAGGGGTCTCCAAGCCGAATGGCTTAGAAAAATACCTTCTCTAATGCAATGTAATATCCCTCTTCATCTGTGGATACATATTCCTTTTCATCCTCTTTCTAAATTATGTCATCATCCTGAGCTTTGACATCTTCTTCATCCTCTACTTGAATTTTGACACTTTCCTCTTTTCCTATAAATTCATCATGATCTTGTGTTTCTACAAATCCTGAAAGTATGATTCCTTGGACCCGTTTTTCATTTACCTGCTCCTCTTGTTTTTCACTTCTTCTCCAATCCTTCTTGTATCTGTCATCAATATTTTTTCTCATGGGAGGCTTTATCACACTTCTACAATTTTGAGTTATGTGTCCATAGTTGTGGTATTTATAATTCACTCAATATTTTGTGGAGCCACATAAGCATTTATTTCCTGATAATTTCTTTCACACACCCTACAATATATAGATTTATGTCCAAAGTTAGTACAATTAAAAAAATGACCACAAAATAAATTTACATACATGGTAGTAGATGATCTTCTTTGTGGTGCAGTCCTTCTGGGTTTCTTTCTTGGTTGACCATGATTGACATTTCTTTACTGCCTGAATGTAGAAGGTCCAGACTAGGATACAACCAGATGCAGAATGAAAAAGGTTCAAGCTTCATGATGAAAGAAAAAAAAAAAGAGTTATGAAAAATTTATCAAAGGAAGAAATCATTTCTTGTTGACCATGATTTCTTCCTTTGATAACTTTTTCATAACTCTTTTTTTTTTTTCTTTCATCATGAAGCTTGAACCTTTTTCATTTTGCATCTGGTTGTATCCTAGTCTGGACCTTTCATATTATGGCCTTTGATTGTTGATGATATTATCCAATGTTTTGGTGCTATCTTGTTGTATGTCCTTCTTTTGAAGATCTTTTCTTAGAGTGAATACTTCTTCCAACCTTTCAATCATCTTCTCCTTGCCTTCTAGTTGACTTATGAATATTTCTTCAATCCTTTGATCCTCTTCTACCTGGACTTTCAACTTCATGATTATCTTCTTGACTTCCTATGAGTAGAAATTACGGGCTCCTTTTATCTTTAGTTATTCCTTGAATGACTTGTTTTTATTTCTTTCTTTCCTTAGTTATTTTAAGGCACTAATTAACTCTGCTCTGAGATTGAATTCTCCTTCTTCTTTGAAACCATCAGAGGTTCCTTTCTAATTTTCCTTACCATAAATAGTACCTTTTATAAATCATTGTCCCTTTCATCATCTTCATCAGATGAGGATCTGTCTTCTCTTGAGTAGAGATTTTTCTTGAAGACTTTCCTTTTATATTTCCTGTTTCGCTTTTGATACTTATTTTTTTTCTTGGGATCATCCTCTTCATCACTATATGACTTCTTGGCATAAGGACATTTACTTGAAAAATGACCAATTTTACCACAATTAAAACATTTCAATGGAAGCTTACCTTTGTATTTATCGGTCCCTCTTTGCAATTTTCTTACAAAGTTCTCCATTTCTTCATCTTCCTTTGAATCATCGTTGCAACTACATTCTAACTTTGGATTTTTCTTTCTCATTTTCTTTGTCTTCTTAGATGCTTTGAATGTTGCTTCCTTTGTCATTGGGTTCTCTTGTTCTATTCTCATTTCATAGTCGATGAGTATTCCATGTAGCTCATCCATGCTCAAGGTGTCTAGGTCTATTATTTATTCTAAAGATGAAATCTTTGGATCAAATCTCATAGGTAAAGACTTGATTACATTCTGAACAATGATTTGTTCCTTCATTTCTTCTCCTAGACCCTTAATAGTATTCACTACTTCATCAACTCTCAAAAAGTAGGCTGCAATGTATTCATCTTCCTTCATTTTCAGTTGTTCAAACTTAGCTCTGACGGTTTGTTGTTTACCTCCTTGACTTTAGCATCTCCTTCATAAATCTTTTGTCTTATCCCAGAGATATTTATCAGAATCACAATGCATAACTTTAACAAATACTAGATTAGAAAGATTGTTCAAAATAGTACCTTTAGCCTTTGAATTGATTTCTTCAAGTTTATTTCCATCCTTTTCTGTTGGGGGAGTGGTTGGTGCTTTGTATCCATATACTACTGCTCACCATACATCAAATCCCTATGCCAGTAAAATGGTTTTCATCCTTATACTCCAGAACCCATAATTTTGACCATCAAACATTGGTTCTCCAATCTTAGCATATTCTGTGATCTCCTTCTAGTGGTTAGACTGCTTCCTAAAGAACCTTCTCTGATACCAATTGTTGGAATACTGAGAGGGGGGGGGGGTGAATAAGTATGAGTAGTTTATTCCACTTTTAACCACAATCTATATTCCTTTAAGTTATTCAACCATGTTCATCAGTTCATCATAAATATATTATCGTATCATAAACATAATCAGTCATCAATGCATAATGAACAATAATAAACACATACACAATACACTATACACCAATATTTACATGGAAACCCAATGAAGGAGAAAACCACATAATGATTTTCTTATATGTCAAATAATTACATTCAAGGAAGCACCAACTTCCAATTCTCTAGCTCCAACTGGAAGGAGGATCCAACCTAAAGGAAGCTACAACTCCCTAAATTCCCTGGCTCCAACTAGAAAGAAGCTACAATTCCATGGGTTCTCCACCTATAACCGAAAGGTGGCTACAACAACCTGGTTCTCAGGATCCACCCTGAAGGAATATCCAACTCCCTGATTCTTCGGCACCAACCAGAAGGAGGATACAACCCCCTTTCCTTGCCCCGTCTTGTCACCTTGAAATATAATTTTCAAATAGCTGATATTCCCAGTATCATTCTGTCATTGTCAACATGTACCAAAAATATATACCAACAACCTGTCACAACCTATACCAACAACCTATATCAACCTGTACCAACAACCAGTACAAATAACCTATACCAACAACTTGTACAAATAACCTGTCACATCAGTCTCATCAGCCAAATCAGACCTACTCACCAAGATCAATCACTAAGACAAATCTCAACCATATGCACAATATCAATAAGATGTGCATCAACCAAGATTGCTCAAAAACATCAACAAGATGTACCAATATCAATATGTTCTTCTAAAAGTATACCAAGTCATATATGCCACATCATCCATAAACCATGTGCCAATAATACTACTAGAAAGTTCTTCTAACAATGTACCAAGCATGTACAAATCATGTATTAACAAATCAACCTATGACTCATCAAGATGTACCAACATCACCATACCATACACCTCGTGTATGTGCCAACTCATCAACTATATGTCCCAACATGTATCTCAACCATATACCAAAGACATATACAAATATAACTATCAAAAGTTCTCCAATAATACATCACACTATCCATAACCAAATACCATATACCCTCACATCAAACAATGTGCCACAACCTGACTGTTATGTACCCTCAAGTGTGTTCCAATCATATTTCAATACCACCAATAAATGCCTCCTACAATGTACCACAATATATGCCAATAAAACTTAAACATATATCAACAATGTACTTCCACAGATCTTCCTTAAAACATTTACTAAAACAAGTTCTATGTTCCCAATAGTGCCTCCAAACATGTACCAAGTATATGCCTCAATAGATCAATGATATATCTCTAGATAATATCACATTAACATGATTTTTCTCATAAATAAAGTGTCATAAAATCACCAATAAAGTACTCAACATAACTAGCAATACCCTTCAACAAAAATTCTTCAATCCATATACTAGGGTTTACACCATGCATCCAAGATATGCCTCAAGCATGTGATTCAAAACTAAACCATATATCATCATCATATACCCTTAAAAACACACATACAATCATACCTATAGCTCTGTGACTGACCTGGAACATCAGACCACTGATAACCTTACCTTACTTAGCTTCTGTAGCATGTTACCAGCCTTTTTCTCAATTTTACCAATGACTCGCTTAATAGACACTACTTGACTAGTGAGTGCCTCACTTGACACCTATAGTGTGACCCGTGAGTGCCTCGATAATTAGGATTTTTCAAAAACACTTGTCGTCTACGGCTCTGAAACTTTCTCGTCACTCTTTTCTCTTCTCTGGATTCACGTTCCTTCATATTCATCAATGATGTACCTGCAATAAACTTTCACAAAGTAGATATTCAATGTGGTCAATAGGTTCTAAAGGGAGTTCCTTTCTCTCTTATTTATACTTTCCAAGTGGTTTCCTTTAGGGGTCATCTTCAAACTGTTTTACCCAACTTCCCTCTTTTATGGATAACCCACTTTGAACTACTTTACCCACTTTCAAACACTTTATCCATAATTAGTAAACTCAACACTTCTTGTTGCAACAACTTTACCCATGATTAACTCCTAGTAACAACTACTTTGACTAGTAAACTTCTTCTAGGAGCTTCTAGAATATTTGACTTCTTTGACCTTCTAGGGGATTCTAGATAACTCATGAGGGTTCTCCAACTTCACTAATCCATATATGATAAACCGTGAGGAAATAAGTGACATACTACATATCATTGGAAACAAAACAGCATGTACTATCCATCTATGATAGTATTACTTGAAAATTCATTGATCTTCATTACATTATTCCTCAAAAAAAATTGGGTTCCTTAACCACACCTCTGGGGATATTGAAATGTGCTACTAGACATACTCAAGGGTTGACATCAATCTACAATATCACTCTCCAAGGGTTGACATCAATGACAACCAACTATCCAAACCAACTGACCATCAATCTAAACCAATTGTCCAGCATATTATTTTTGAAGTTGTGATCGTTAAGTCATGTTCTTGGATTTTTGCAAGCCAATGTGCAATTTTTCCTGAAAGATGTGTTTGTGAAAGTAAAAACTTGACAACAGGTAAAGGGAATTTTACGTTGTTTATGCTTTCCTAGGATAAAGTGGAGACATTTTTTGATATCTTTTACAAGAGAAAAAGTATGTTTTTCAATAAAAGTATATTTGATTTCATTGTTAGATAAGCTCTGGATCATGTAAGGGGTAGGTTGTTCATTGTTTTGATCATCCTTTTGAAGAATAATAGCATAGATTGCTTCTTCCATTGAATTTGTATAAATAATTAAATCTTTATCAAAATTTGGTTTCTCCATATTGATGCATAACTTATTGATTTTTTGATTCCTACAAAATCTTTTTCCACATCTTCATTCCATAGAAAGATTGATCATGTTTCCACATATTATGAATAGGTTTGGCCATTACAACTAAATCAGGAACAAATCTTCTAAAAAAGTTAATTCTTCCCATAAAAGATTGAATTTATTTTTTAGAAGTAAGGGCTTGAATATTTAGAATGGCAGTAACCCTCTTAGGATCAATACTAATTCTTGAATAAAAAATAATGTGTCTGAGAAACTTACCTTGAGTGAAACCAAAAATAGTTTTTGAAGGATTTAAAGACATACCAAATTTTCTACAATCCAAAAAGAATTTTCTAAGATGATCAAAATGATCTTGTCATTTTTTAGAATAAACAATTAAGTCACTGAGATAAATCTGAATAATATTACTGATAATATCATCAAAGGCTATCTGCATATCCCTTTGAAAATTAACACTTGCATTAATTAATCCAAAAGTAATTATTTCATAAGAGAAGGTGCTCCATCGAGTTTTAAAAGTGGTTGTATATTTGTCTACCCTCTTGACTCTGATCTGATTGTATCCTGAAAAACCATCAAGAAGGGACATCATCTGTGACCTTGCCACTTGCTGCAAAATCATTTCCATTTTAGGAAGGTGAAAATTGTATTTTACACTTTCTCTACTAAGTGCATGGAAATCAACACATAATCTAATGTCACCATTATTTTTCTATACATGAACAAGGTTAGATACCCACTCAGAATATTTAACATCAAAAATAATATGAGCATTTATCAAATTATCCACTTCCTTTCTTATAGTAGCTTGAAGAGTAGGGTTTATAGGCCTCTGTTTTTTCCTAATAGGTTTTTATTCTTCCTTAATCGAAATAACATGTTGGATAACATTAGGATAAAAACCACAAAGATCCTCATATGACTAGGAAAAAACATCTCTAAATTCACAGAATAAATCCATGAATTTTTTCTTTTCATTTCTTGAACATTGGGCTCCAATTTTTAAAATCTTTGAATGCTCCTAAGTTCCAATGTTCACCAAAATGGTATCTCCAATTTTCATTTTCAACTCCTCTTCTTCTTTGTCTTTCTTGTTGCTAACATCACTTTTTGAGAATGAGCTCTCAAGAGGATTCAATCCTTTAAGAATTTTATTGTCTTCAAGTGAAACAATTTCCTTTGGCTTATAAAGCTCATTCTGTATGATCCTTTGGCTTATAAAGATCATTCTGTATGAAAGAAAAAATGATTTCATCATTATGGAAGACCTGCCATGATTCTATATTATCAGGAATATGAGGTTAGTATAAAGACATAAATGTACAATCTGGTCTTTGAGGTAATAATTGTCTTGTAGGACAAGTTGCAAAAACTGTCCTCCTACCATCCATAGAGTTCAACTCTCTCTTGATGTGAGTGATGTTGAAAGATAACAGATTTTGGATTAAGGTCCAAACAACTTGGGTGTACCTTTTAAGAAACTTGTTGGAAGGATTATAGATTTTTCTCACTAAATTAACAACAAGTTCTAAATCTCCAAAGGTGGTGAGATGATAACAACCTAGATTACATGCATTCTCAATTCCTAACATCAAGGCTTTAATTTTAGTAAATTTATTGGTACAGAAAAATTATATTATGTAGGAAAAGTTATGAATTTTACCAAAGGGAGAATATAATATAATGCATGCTCCATTTCCCTTGCTTGAACATGCATCATCAAAGTGCATATGCCACATTCAATATTTGTAATCATCAATATGTTCAAAAAAAGTGTCATCTCCTTCTACAAAAATCAACTATACACCCATATCTTCCTCAATATAATTTACATTTGATTGAGGAACCTTTTCAATATATGGTGAAATTCGTCCTTCCCTAAAAAAAATAATGTTTTTCCATGTTTTGGAATAAACACGTGTGTTCCATCCAATGACATATAACCACCAGTCAAATCCTTCCAATATCTTCTTAGAATAATAGAATAGCCACTAAGAGGAATACCAATTACTTGAATGTTACATGTGGTTCTAATTTCAAGATGGACAAAAAAATAATAAAGTTACATCTTTGATTTCACCAACTGTTGTTTGTTGTTGATTATTATAGGACAACATACTTTTCAAATTTTTGGTTGTACATGAGAGGCCCAATTCTTTCATATTAATATTGGGAATAACACTAGGGCCCGATCCACCATCTATAAAGCATCAATGACCAATTATATCCATTATATTTAAATATATGTAAAAGAGAGGATTTTTTATAGAATTCCTAGAATTATTTACACCTAACTTATTTATATACAATTCATCTCCATTGTGTTTTTCAGACATACTAGAAATTGTA
>JASDQU010736975.1:21773-51185 GCA_032191745.1 Picea mariana | reverse complement strand
CACTCCCTGTGAGGAGTCATATGGTATGTCACACCTAAGTCGATCAACCATACATCATGGTCTGCATGTGTACTTGTAGATGCCAAGTAAACATCACATCCTTCTTCAGTGGAGGTTTTCGCCTCTGTGGAAGAGGTACTATCAAATCCCTTTGGTTATTCAACCTTCTTAGAATTGCAATCTTTCTTATAATGCCCTGTTTTACCACACTTCTAGCATTTCCTCAAAGATTTTCTTGGAGACTTAGATCTACCTATAGATTTATATCTCCACCCCAAAGGCTTACCAGGGTTCCTGTCTTGGGTACGACCTCTTACAAATAAAGCATCTGTTCTGTGACTATCCATGCTTTTCCGCCTCATCTCTTTAGATAACAAGTATGAAACTACATCCTCATACTTCAATGTAGATTGAGTGGTACTACCAATTTCTACAACTAGATTATCCCAAGAGTCTAGAAAAGAAAATAACAAAGTAATACACTTATCTTCTTTTGCAGTCATAATATTAATAGAGACAAGTTGACTTACCAGAGTATTAAAGGCATTTAGATGTTCTATCACATAATCTCCATCTTCCATCCTAAGATGATACAAATTCTTTCGAAGAAACAACTTGTTTACCAGGGACTTTGATTGATACAAATTCCCCAACTTATCCCATAGTTCCTTGGCTGTAGATTCTCCCGAGACATTCAACAAAACTGAATCTTCCAGGTAGAGTTGAATAGTACTCCTTTCTCTTATGTCCAACTTCTCCCAATATTCCTTCGACATACTAGTAGGTGGTGTACTGGTAGTTTGTGTACTGGTAGGTTATGTACCAGTAGCTTGTTTGCTAGTAGACAGTGTACTAGTAGGCTATGTACCAGGATCCACAACAATCCATTGTTATTTGTCTACAAGAAGTTCCTCCATATTCAACTTCCATAGCTCAAAGTTTTTACCGTTGAACTTCTCTATCTCGATTCTAGAAGAGATTTTCATTCCTCTTTCTACACTCAAATCACCATTGCAAAAGCTCCCACTAAACCCAGGTTTATCACAGACCCAAGATAAACTTGATCTATCAAGACTGATCAAAACCCTCAACAACAAAGACATCCCTCTGAAGCCAAAAACAAGCTCTGATACCACATGTAAGTTTTAAACCTGTGAAGTAAAGCAATGCATATAGATTCTTAAGCAAAACATAATTTAATCAATGGCTCATTCACATAGTACATAGAGATATATACTGGAAACCCTCAACCGGGAAAACCTTTCCTATATTCATTATGTCAAATTTCACCATTCACTATACAATATATACAATGCTTTTAGGTATTCTGTAGATACCAAAACCCTAATCCCTAAAACGAGGATTATTTTTAGTAAATCGCTAAAAATAGAAAAATCCACTAAAAATAGCAAAAACCGCCCAAAAAAACATTTCGGGGCGCTACCCCGGGCTATGCACATAAATAGGGGGGGCATACCTGCCCCCCCTTGGACTCTCTTAGGAAAGCACCCATTTCACATGGCACAAACAGGGAACTAGTATGAGGAATCGTCAGATGCAGTTGTCATATCTGACACGTCCACACACACACATGCAAAGAATATAACACATACCCAACACTTGGATATGATGGCCCAGATTAGTCCTCGATCCAATGACTCAGATCATTTTGTGACCTTTCATATCATGAGTTCCCACAACACGCACCTTTGAATTCTCCAAGTCGCGAGTCAGCGAAATGTTGATGGCTCGCCACGTATCCTCTAGCTCCAACATCTAGGATCATTTCACGACCTCGCATATAGCAAGTTCGACGGGCTAGAGCACCTCCTTCCTTTGACCTTTCAGTCAGTGAAATGTTGATATTTTTCCATGTGTCTTATGGATCCAACGACCAGGATCATTTAGCGACCTCGCATATCGCGAGTTCAAGGGGTTAGAGGACCTCCTTCCTTTGACCTTCCAGTCAACGAAATGTTGATCTTTCGCCACGTGTCCTCTAGATCCTATGGCTCAAGTCATTTCATGACTTCGCATATCGCAAGTTCAAGGGGTTAGAGCACCTCCTTCCTTTGACCTTTCAGTCGGAAAAATGATGATCTTTTGCCATGTGTCCTCTAGACGATGGACGATTTCGATGACTTTGAAACTTGTCTCGTGCACTTTCCTCAGGATCCAACAACTATTGGTCTACGCACTCAAATCTAATGACTGAGATATGATCTCCTCATCTGTGCTTCCTATGGTCACTCGATTCTGATCCGATGGCCACTGTCGCTCCTCATTAGGAGATTATGCTTCCTCATGACCTGGAGGAATATCTAAGTGTCAAAGGCCTCGACCATTGAACCTTCTGTGAGTCCTTCTCTTGGACCTCAGCTGCACTTCTGGAAAGCGCAAAGCACTATCTCTTCTGAGCTTTGTTGTTCCTGCATATTGTTCGCTCCTTGCCTATTTTCCAATGGTGCATAATTTGATATTTCCATTAGTGCACACTCACGTTATTCCTCCTGAGCTTCTCGAGCTTGCTCTTTTGTGTCTTCGTTGTTGTTCTTGCCATGCACACTTTTCCTGTAAACCTCCCAACGCCGCTACTGTTCTTTCCATCAATGAAAAGTACACTCGGCTTGTAAACATGCCAACAATCTCCCCCTTTGGCATTGATGGAAACCCTGAATGATTGCACTGTTTTACATAGATCTCCAACTGTAGCATCCATATCTCTCCTTTTCTCCCCCTTTGACATCAATGTCAAAGAAAACATTCTCCCCTGAGCTGTTGTGGTACTTGTCGGAGGTATCATATATTCAACTAATACATACTCCCCCTGATAGGATGGACCCTCTTATTTGAGTCTTGCAGAGTATTTGTATCTAACTCACAATCTTCTCCTTCTGATTCTTGGACCTGTTCATCTTTAGCTTAAGTTGTGTCCTCTGTAGTAGACTCAATATTTCTCACCTCTCTCACTGGGACTCCTTCATCAACCTTTTCTTGTCATAATTTAATGACTCACCCTGTCACGCTTCTCTGATCTTTTATTACAATAGATTCATTTTTCTTCCATGATGCCTACAGTCCAAGGATTTTATGACCATATTCATTACAAGAAGAAAACCACTACAAACACTCTCATACCTACTTTCCCTTTTTACAACTGAAGGACCTGTGTTAGAATTCTTAGGAGTATTGATTTCTTCCCTGTTGTATCCAAGACCGGATTTGTCATTTGGTTATATTTGTCTATCCAATATCTCATCTAGGATCATGGAGTTGTTCAAGAATTTGATTTGGGTGTTTGACTTCTCAACCTTCTTTCTAATATTCACAACTTCGGCTTCCAACTTATGACATGATTCGTATTATACTTCTTCTTTTCTTATATGGGAGGATTCAATATCAACATTATTATCTGTCCTCATGCCTTTAGCCACCACTTGTCCTGAGTTTACATTTTTCACCTTACAATCTTTAGACGTGGACACCTCTTTACAACCTCTATCACACATTTGAATTATATTGGGAAAGTTATGTTTCAGATCATCTACAAGCAGAACATCCTGGGCTTTTCCTTTTCCATTACTCAAACTCACCATCCCTTTACCCTTGATTTTACCTGGAGCATCATTTCCAAAGGTTACATTTCCTAATTTGCTTTCACTTAGGGACAACAACTGAATTTTGTCTCCCATCATATGTTTGGACCATCAATATACCTGGGGTTCTTTTGTCTTTGACCTGACAACACTAATCCACACTTGTCATTTTCTTTCTTCTTGCAAACCTTGACATTTTTCAGCAGAGGGATTAAAATCTAGTTCAAAGTTTCTCAAGCGATAGTTTGTAGCTTTATGTCCATAATTGTGGCAGGTGTAACATTCTGGTTCGTTGAGTAAAGGATCATAACAATTGTTGTGCTTAACCTGTGTCCTTTTCCCAGCCATCACATGATTTGTAGTCCATGGTTGTTTGTTACTTAGCTGTCTCATTCTTTGTTGTGGCAGATATCTATTCCTTGAGTGTCTTGATTACTCATATCTAAATCTTAAAGAACAATTTACAGCTTTGTGACCAATGTTAGAATAGAAAAAACAATATCCATAGAAAAATCCTTTGTACTTGGAAAATGGTTGTCTTCTTTAAGCAGGTCGATTTCTTCCATGCTGATGATTTCCTTGAGCAGGGGGTTTATTATTTCTTTGTTCTACAGATTCAATTCTGGCACCTCTTTCTTTACTCCTCCTGGGCAGCTGATTATCTTCCTTTGTCTCTACAGGTTTTTTGTTGTCATTGGTTGTAGATTTGAGAAACTTGATGGATTCTTTGTTGCTTAGCTGATCACTACTTGATCCGTCTTCATAACCCAAGCACATTTTCAACTTTGGACTCCTTTGCTGATTCAGAATGGTGGCTAATGCTTTTGAGGCTTTGATACTTGACAGATTTTGATGATACAAGGCTTGAAACTTCTCCAAATATTTCCTAGTTTTCACTACTTCTTCTTCCAGAGCTTCACATATTGCCTTCTTTTCTGATAACTATTTTTTTAGAATGTCTTCGATTTTATTTGCCTCTTCTAATTCCACTTTTATCAGGGAAAACTCTTCATCAGGTTTTTTACTGCCTTTCTTGAACTGTTTAGCAACTGTTTTTTCTTTCTCTTCTTAAGTATGAATCTGTCAATCTCTTCCAAAGAACTGATCAACTCTCCTTCCAAGTCAACCACAACTTCTTCATCATTAGCATCACTTCCTATGCTTTTATTATCATAATCCTCTTTGGCCATAAGCATGAATTCATTTACCTTATCTTCACAGAAAGATTCACTATCTATGTCTTCTGAAGATTCATCATTGTTTACACATAAGATTTTCTTTTTACCAAATCTCTTGGGTTTGTACTTCTCTTCTCCTTCAGAGTTCTGGTCCTACTTCTTGTGTGGACACTTAGATCAAAAGTGACCTATCTTTCCACAATTAAAACATTTGAAAGGCAACTTGCCTTGGTACTTTCTTAGTCTTCTCACAAATTTTGCCTCAATTTCATCAGGCTCAGAATCCTCATTCTTATCTTCTTTAAATGATGCTTCTCTAGTGTTGGATTTATATTTACCTATCCTCATTTCATATGCAGACAACGCTCCTAGAAGTTGATCAAAAGCCAAATATTTTAGATCATTAAGTTCTTCTATAGCAGAGACCTTTGGGTTGAACATATCTGTCAGAGATCTCAGAATTTTCTGAACTAAAGAGGCTTCCTCAATTTTTCACCAAGAGATTCCATTGCATTTACTAGTTCTTCAACTCTCAGAAAGTACTTTCCAATAGTTTAATCTTCTTTCATCTATATTTTTTCAAATTGTACTCTGTAGGTTTGAATCTTGGCATCCTTTACCTTCTCATTACCTTCATAACTACTAATGAGTTTGTCCCGCATTTCTTTGGCAGTTTCTAAGTGCATAACTTTTACAAATTATGCTTCTGCAAGCCCACTCAAAATAACATTCATAGCCTTAGCATTGGAGCTGAATTATAGCTTGTCATCCTTATTAGCTAGTAAAATTGGCTTTACATAACCAGTCTCTACCACATCCTAGACATCTGCACCTAAATCCATTATGTAGGTTCTCATCCTAACTTTCCAAAAGGCAAAGTTTGTTCCATTGAATAGAGGGGCCTTGTTGGTTGAATTTCCTTCATGACTAGTCATGTTTAAGCTCAAGGATCTACCCTTAGATAAAAGGGGCCGACTCTAATACCAATTATTGGAAAACTAAGAGGGGGGGGGGTGAAGTAGTTGTTACTGTGCTTAAACAATTATACTTATTTTAAACTCTTTACAAAGCACTAAATGACAATCACAATAATGCATGGAGGTAAGAAATAGAATATTCAACATCAATCACACACATGAAATGTATAGAGACAAATATTTCCTAAGGAAACCCATAAAGGGGAAAACCTCTTCTTCTTGATATGATAAGTAATATGTACATTATCATTCTTATGAGAACCAAATCATTGTGAGGCTACCACCTCTATTTTGCAAGCTGCAACTTGCTAAGAGAACTAACTCTTTGATTTCTCTATCACCTACTAGAAAGAAGCACCAACTCCTTGTTTTCTCTAGCACCCGCTAGAAGGAAGCACCAACTCCCTGATTTCTCTAGCACCCACTAGAAGGAAACACCAACTCCCTAAGTGTTCCAACACCAACTGGATAGAAGCATCAATTTCCAGTCACACAGGCACTGACCTGTATAACATAGAACAATAGTTCTCCCTTGCACCACCCTGCCACCCTAGTTTTTTTGGCTGCAACCATATGGAAGCTACAAATCCCTATTCTTCAGGAACCCACTTGAAAATCTAAGGAAACCAATCCTCCCTAGCAACTCCCTACCACCCTGAAATATAAATATTTTCCTTTTACAACTTATTGTTGTGGTGGGAAATCCCCCTACGGACTAACATTTAGGGTTATATTATGCATGTAGATGAGACCGAAAGAATCCTACTTTGTACCGTCGTCCCAGACCTAATCCCCATTTATTTTAAGAAAATACATGGTTAGATGAAAATATCTTGTTTCGGGCGTTCGATGTCGATCCTTCTTCACGCTTGATCACTTGTTAGCAGCTCTCCTCCCAAGGCTAACCTGCATACAAAACAAGCAACAAACTATACATGTATTTTACCTATAGATTAATGGGTTAGAGATTCAAACATATATTCAATAAACTATGAAGAACTCATATAGTGGGATGGGAAAAACATTTCTTTATTAATTTTAATGAATCAACTTACAATGTCGAGACCGACCACTGCTCTACGAACCTGATCCTAGGCTCCTCTTCAACTGTCCTCCAACTTCTTTGCTTTGTATCTCTTCTTGCACAAGGATGGCTAAAGGGTTGGGACAATGGGAATGTGAAATTGGGTAGAGTTTCTTTACTATTATTCTCCTCTTCCAAATGGGACCCCTAACCCTTATTTTATAGGCTAGAAGAAGCTAGGTATTTGGGTGAACCCTCAGCCATGCATGGCCGGAAGGTTCAGTTAACTCACCCAAAGATGTGTGTTATGTCGACAAATTTCCTTTTTTCGTGCTTTTGTAGGTACACGCGGGTTGTTTTGGGTCAGCGAGCATGTACATGCATGCAGTAATAGAGCAAAGCATGTGGGCTTTTATAAAAAGTGTTTTTAAGAAGAGTTGTTCAACAGTGTTTTGGCAAAGAAGGAATCTCAGATGGCCTGATGCTAGGTAAGCTTGTATTGTGCAAATTAGGGTTATAACAGATGCCCCCTGATGTGTGAGGTTAGAAGAGCATATGATGGCCAAAATACATTACCAATATTTACTGATGTGCCAAACAAGTGAGCCCAGGAACTGGGATGCGTCGTCTGCAAAATAACAAATGTCTTACCAAGGCGGGCATACCCATGCTCGGGATAAAACAGAATCATGGATACCAATCAAATACACTGTAGATCCATGTCAAATAACTATATAAAGTGTAGTCGTGAACAATACACAACGGAGCTACATCTTGAAATCAAAAAGATATACATATAGAGTATCCATCTTCTAGAAGCTGATACGGCTTGATGACTGGAGATGAGATCTTCAGAGCTCGAGCAATAAATTCAAAAAATTTTCAAAAATCAAGTAGGAGTTAATATGAGTGTACAACTTTACTACCTAGAGGTCTTCGACGGCTCGTCAATCATGGACTAGATAATCTTGATGATCAGACTGAAGGCTTCATTGATTCTGAACAAGGACTTGATTGGACATTCAGGATGGTCGGGTATGAGGGAAAGAGACAAACTGCAGAGGGGCCTACTCAGGCTTGGTAAAAAACTTCCCTTGGACAACAACACGACAAATGATGAGACTCGGGAAACATGGCATTAACATAAGTTTACAAGGCAGGAGGCAACGCAAACTCTTCATATGTTTGGAAGAATAACCAAATGGAGGAGGACACAACTCTATGTAGTGACAACAGCTTCCTAAAGTCGTATTACATCCCAGGGTTTGATGAACAAACGAACAAATGTGATTTATCCAAGGGAGACTCATTATGCTGCTAATAAAGAAAATACTTTTCCCTTCCTCTTTTTGGGGTATATTTGATTTTTTTGTCTTTTTCAATGATTTTGGAAAAAAGAATAAAGGAATGTTACGTTACAATGGAGGAACAAGTGTTACAAACATACAAGTTCAAGGCACAAGGACAAGACTAATGTTCAGAATAATGATACTCGAGAAAAATCCTCTGGGGGCCAAGGGTGTTAAGACGCAGAGGCAAAGTGCTACAAGGCTTGCGTATAAGGTATGCTTCAGATGGTTCAGTTGGGAGCAACATGGAGCCGACATTTAGACCAAAGATGCAGGTATGCAAATGCGGTTAACAAAACACACAATGGTAACATCATTCGATGTAAGTTTAACGAGCCCAGAGAAGGTAATCTCGGTGGTTTTTCATATTTAGAGAGTCTGAAAAAACGTAAAAGGAGACTCCATTGGGGCACCTTTTTTCGAAGATAGTCTAGTCGGTTCGAAAAAGGGGTAAACTAGCACCAACAAGACGTCTATTCAAAACCCATTTTAACGAGTGTGAGAAAGACAAGATCACTCGACCATTTTTTCATTTTTAAGGAGTCTGAAAAAAGCTTAACTATGGACTCTGTCAGGAATGTTCTTCTTGACCAGTTTAACGAGTGTGAGAGAATAAGTTCACTGAGCGATATTTTCAATTTTAGGGAGTCTAAAAAGAGCTTAACTATGGACTTCATGGGGGTTCTTTTTTCGTAAATTTAGTCCCTCAGGCCCGAAAAATGGTTAAAATGATACCTGAGAGTACTCTTCTAGAGAACTGATGTTCCATAGAGTATACATGTGTTTGTACAATTGACCGTCCGGACTGAAAAAGGGGTAAAATACCACCAGACAGACGTGACTTCAAATTTCAGTTTAACGAGCGTGAAAGGCCACAAGATCACTTGACAATCTTTTCATGTTTAGAGGGTCTGAAAATGGCTTAAAAGAAGACCTGTTATATCTTGTGGGAGTCCCGAGGGTGAGGTTAAGAGTGAAAAGGAATCATGCAAATGAGGCTCAAACTCGTAATCAGGAAAAAAAACAAGGACTCCTGAGCCTATAGTGATTAGAGACAGCATGGATACCATAATGCAACTAGGATCTACCTAGGGCATCCATGTTCCGGTAAGATCTACCACCAAGTCATGACACTTCTAAAGCAACTATGATGGTTTTGTGTCGCAACCTGATGGGATCGATCCTATGGAAAAGGAAAAAGACAACGAGATACAAAAGTCAGGGTAGAAACCTAACCTACATGCTTAAGTTGATCCTCATAAAAATTTTCCACGGACCATCGAAAATTACCCAAAACTCCAAAAAACTGTCATGATACCTAATCATACCCCTCCCATGCAACTCCTGAATCACTCTAAATGGTTTTTGGTTTAAAGAAAATGATAAGGGAGGCCAAAAAAGTGACAAAAAGGGGCCAAAAAGTCTATAAATAGAAGTTGGCAGCTCATTATCACCATTGTTGATTTGGAAATTGACTCTGGAGCCAAAAAAAACCCTTTGTCAAAAGTGGTGATTACGGGAGCTATAGTGGACAAAATGAACATCTATCTGGACCAAGTAAGTACAAACTCTCTTATATTGCATTTTAAGTCTTTCTTTTTTCTTTAGGTTTCATTTTTGGGGGGGGGGCATTGACCTTCAAAAGGTCAGCCCTAGGTCCACACGGGTTGTCTCAGGATAGGCCGCGTGTTCATTTGGGCAGAGTAAACCCTGCACGCGTGTACACGAGACTGTCAGTATTACAGCTCGCGTGGACCCCCTTTTTGAATGAAAAAGCTTAAAAAACAAGGGTTAACCCTCCTGAACCTTGGTGTTTTGCAGGATGTATGTCCATTGGAGAGAAAGAGAGCATGAAGAGGTTAGTGAGTTGGTCGAGGAAGACCCCAATGTTGTGGCTGCCTTGATGCAATGTGGGTTACTCAAGTTCTTCTTGTGTCCTTTTATGCGGGCACAACCTAGGCTACTGAATTCCTTGGTTGACTACTGGCATCCAGATGCAAAGGCATTCATGTTAGAGGGGTAATCACTGGTGCCCATGACCGAGGACATTTATCTTTTCACTGGCCTCTCCCAGAGAGGGGAACCAGTCAACTTCTGGACTTTTCCTTCGGGGCCACATAACATATCGGAATTGATAGGTCTTTACTGTGCGGCTGACATAGACCGCTCGAGTTCCCACGTGCCCATAAGAAAGATCACTGACTTATCGCTACAGGCGATAGTGTTTCTTATTAGGCAAATCACTGGTTCTGAGGCTTTGCATTAGGCGTCTCGGGCACAGATGAACTGTGCATTCCAGTGCTTAAATGCACAAATTTTTTATTGGAGCACCACATTGTTAGAGTGTATGAAGAGGTAGTTGAAATATTGTCGATTGTGGACACAGAGGAACTTCAGGTTCGAGACCATTCTGTGCTCGTTCTTCTTTGAGAGAGTTTCGAGCTTTAGTCCTCGAGTAGTGGTACGAGGACATCAGGCCTCGCTTCCTACTATGTGTAGATGGGCGGTATTGTTGCCACGACAAGGTGGTGGAAGGACTAATGAGTCCTTCGATGATGATTTCTTTGCCTGACTATCACAACAAATCCCAGTTATTGAGGATTACCCGTATGCAGGGATTGATTTTTCAAGGGATCATGAGATACCAGTACCTCCTGGTGAGGAGCGAGGAGAGATGGGTAAGTCTCCATCTTTGTAGTTGTTTTTTATTTTTTGTGAAGCATATGTAATTTTTATGTCGTTTTTGTTATATATCATTTTTTTTATATACCAGAGTATTTGACAGATATGTGTTTGTTGTGTGCAGATGTGGGACCAGTGCGACTTGCTGACTATGCAAGGAACAGGTATCGTCCTCGGCCAGGGACCGCACTTGCTGTCGTCGGGGGACCGGTAGTAGCAAGAAATCTTCCAGCCGGGGAGGCTGAGAGGGTGTTGATATGAGTCAAGTGTAACTTTACTTCGCTCACTCGCACGGTCCCTATGGCAGAGATTGAGGATCTTCCACCATCCATGCAGCCTCATGTAGTGGGGGCACCACGGACATGGGTCTGATTATTTTGACGTTTAGCCAATGTTGTAGATCAATACAACAAGGCCCATAGGCCCTGAATTTAGTTAGGATTTTCACATGCCGAGAGCACTACTTGTATATATTTTTTGAGGGCATAAGCCCCTTGACTCATTACTGGTCATATTTTTTAGGCGCTTGCATCCATCTGTGTACTCTGGTTACTTATGATATTATATATGGATTTTTATGTTTTTTCGTGTCTTATGGATCATTTTTGCAAAAAATGTATTTACATGTTTATGTGTATGTCTTTTCATATGTGTGTAAGATGCCAATCTAAAATTTGATTAGCTAGAGTATCTGTAATTTGATTTAATCTCCTAGGAACATGAAAATATGTAATATAATCAAAGTTTCATTCTAAGAGAAGTACCGTAAGGAATCGTCGGTGTAAAGTTGGATCATGAACATGGTAAATTCTATTTAACTAAGACACGACTAGCTGAGCGTCTAGATATACCCGGAGATGAGAGATACCAAATGACAAGGCGTCACAAAGAAACTCAATAATTGCACTGTACTCGACGACATTGTTTGTGGTGTCACCTAAGTATATACCTCTGGAAGATAATAACTATCCTCGAGGTATAAAAATTACCCAAGCTACGGAGGCAAGCCTCCAAGTGTGCCGGCTAGCACCGTCTGCGTACCCAATGAATATCTCGGATTCACTTGACATTTGCCACAGTGACGAAAGATAACATCAATGACACGTCCATAACACTAAAAGAAACTAGAAAGTAATAGTACAAAGACTATACATATGTTACAAAAAGTTACCCATGGTGACCTGCCTATGAGTAATACTTCTTCAGGTAGAGTCCATTTCTAGGCTCTGCCAAAGCATTCCCTTCAAAGTCAACCAAACGATAAGCACCCTTCTTTAGAACCTCTTTTATGATGAAAGGTTTGAACCACATGGGTTTGAATTTTCCTGCCTCTAGGGGGTCCTTATCTTGATCGTAGACCAGGACAAGGTCGCCTTCAATGAAAATCCAAGGGTGAACGAACCTATCATACTGACACTTGACTTTATGTTTGTGAGCCTCATTGGCCAAGGCCACATCACGACGCTGCTCATTGAGTTGCTCCAGGTATAATAACCTCTCTTCAAGTGGAGAAGTGTCTGGAAATAATTGTACTGCCAACTTTAGAGATGGGATCTGACATTCGATAGGCAAGAATGCCTCTAGCCCATTAACGAGTTGGAAAGGTGAGAAACCGGTTGCAGTATTAACAGACATTCAGTAAGCCCATAATGCTGAGTATAACATCAAATGCCAATTTGACTTGGCTGAGTTGATCGTTCGTTGTAGAATGGTCTTAAGATTTTTGTTCACAACTTCCACCTGATCATTTGCTTGGGGGTAGTAGGGTGACGAATGTTCCTACCGTAACCCAAGATTTGACTTTATCTCAGTCATCATCTAGTTTTAAAAGTGACTTCCATGGTCAGTGACAATCTCCCTTGGGACGTCGAACCTTGCTATTATCTGGTTGAATAAAAAGAGAGCTGCAGTCTCTCCATCATCTTTAAACGTTGGCATAGCTTCAACCCACTTTTTGAAGTAGTCTACGGTTATGATGATGTAACGATGACCCCTTGCTGAAGGAGGGTTACATGTAGTATAATCAATCCCCCACTTGGTGAAGGGACCAACTGTGATGACAGGAAACATGGGAGCATGATGTGCCCTCATCTTTCGAGAGAAGATTTGGCACGAGTGGCACTTATTGACCAATTCGATACAATCTTTGATGAGTGTCGGCGAGAAGTAGCCTGCTCGTAGAATATTTTGGGCCATTACCAACCCAGAAAAATGACCGCCACAGGATTCGGTATGGCAATCGTTAATCACGATAACTGCTTCTCCATGAGTGAGACATCAGTGCAGGTTGTAGTCTACACCTCTCTGATACAATGTATCATCGAGTATGAGATAATTCTTAGCCTGATGGCATATGCATTGATGCTCATCACGAGAAGCAGAGGTGGGGCACTTCAAAGTCTGGAGATAGATAAGTATATCTCCATACCAGGGATCCAAAGAGGTGATCAAAAACATATCTCCTCTGATAGGCGACTCTTCGGGCACAAGATCACCTGACTCAACTGGAAGTTCTAAAATAAGTTCTATGAATACCATTGACTTTTTGGATTTCGTTGAAACAAAATCTAAGTCAAACTCCTGGAGGATGACTATCCATCTACTAATCTTGCTGCTTATTACCCATCGTGTCAAGGTGCACTAAAATGGATTCACGACAACAATGACGATGGTCTTGCGAAACAGAAAATAATGACGGAACCATTGAACAGCATGGACTGCTGCCAACGCAAGTTTTTCGATATGAGAATAATTGAGTTCCGGTCCTACGAGGCCTCGGCTTAGGTAATAGATGACATATTCTGAGAACAAGTCATCTTCCTGAACTAAGACCATGCCAATGGTTGACTCTACTACAGCCAGATATATTAAGAAATCCTTGTTATAATTAGGTGGTCGGAGCAGAGGGGTAGTTTTGAGGGCATGTTTCAATGTCGCGAAAGAGCGTTGAGTGACATCGTCTCAATAAAAAGGAACACCTTTCTTAAGTAAGCACATAAATCCCTTGGTGATCTCAGCATAGTTAGTGATGAAGCGTCTTAAAAAATTTAGCTTGCCCTGTAGACTCTGAAGTTGAAGGATTGTGCGTGTGGGGAGCAACTGAATTATTGCCTCAACCTTGAGAGGATCGACCATGATCCCTGTTGTTGACACTATGAAACCTAACAAACGTCTTGATGTTACGCAAAATATGCACTTGTTTGGATTCAAGCGAATCTGGAAGTAACGACAACGCTCAAAGATAAGTCGAAGGTGTGTGGGATGATCCATTCTCTTGTGAGATCAAGATGCTAAATCATCTAAATAGGCCTTGAATATATGCTTGAGGTCATGGAAAGAAAAAGACATGGCCCACTAAAAGGTGGCTTCAACATTTTTGAGACCAAAAGGCATCTTACAATACGCGAATGTACCCCATGGACAGATGAATGCTATTTTATGCTAGTCTTCGGGTTTGATTTGTATTTGGTTATATCCCAAAAAACCATCCATGAAAGAGAAGGCCTCGCAACCCGCACATTCATCAATTATCTAGTCGATGAATGGTGTGAGAAAATTATCTTTGGGACAAGCCTTGTTCAAATCACGGAAGTCTGTACATACATGAATTGTGCCTTGTTTTTTATTGACCGGCACGAGGTTTGACACCCATTGGGTCAAATGGATACGATAGATAAAACTAGCTTTTAGCAGTTTCTCAACCTCAACCTTAATGGTTGCTTCTTTCTTGGGGTTAACTGGACGAAGCTTCTGCCGGACAGGCTTGGCATCTGGATAAGTTGTGATTTCATGTTTAACTATTTTTGGATCGATGCCTGGCATTTCCTTGTAAGACCAGGAAAAAACATTGTGGAATTCTTTAAAAAGTTTTGTGTAGATTTGAATCTCTCTGGGGGAGCAGTCAGCTCTGACGAAAACATTCTCCACGATGCCAGGGTTTCGGGAGATATTGATCAGTAAGGTTTCAGTGATAGTTGCCATATTACCCTCAACATAAACCTCTTGTGTAGATAAGGGATTAATAGGACAAGACCTATCTCCTGTCATAGTCAAGGTGAATTCTCTGGCTTTGATTCTGCTTAACTCTGGGAGGAAGTATGATCTATGATGAAGATCTTCCCAAGGTTTGTCCGGACTAGTCATTGCTTCAATTACAACTTCATCAGAGGAAAAGACTAAGTCTAATGAATCGGTGTCATCGAGAGACCCTGAGCCCAAATAGGCTCTAGAAGTGGATCGAACTCTTGTGCAAAAGTTGGATCAGTGTTGGCTTAATCTTGCTAGACTAAAGAGTATGCTACTTCAGTTGTGGACAAGGGCATGGACATGCTTGGGTTCCCTGTCCCATCCATTGTGGTCGATGGGGAAGGAAGTATCCACGGATCGTTGAAGTAAGTCGTGTGGAACAACGAAACTTGAAAAATATCGCCTTGAGGGGGCGGGTAATCGAAGGTACCCATCAAAGATGGGCACAAACCAACCCCTACATTGACCATGCCTAGTTGACGATTATCAATCATCGGGACCGTGGATGCCCCCAATGAAGGGTCAGGTCTGGAGAAAGACAATTGATCGATGGTCACAATCCGACCCTCATGTGGAAACAACAAGACCCAAAAAACTGTAGCAACCACAGCTTGCATGGAATAAGTCCAACTCCTCCCTAACAAGAGGTTATAGTCGAGGGGCGTGTCGACTACTTCTACCTCGACACACACGGTCTTCCCTCCTAACTGCATGGGGAAAGAGGGAATGATACCATGTGGTCGGAACAAACGACCATCGAAAGTAGTGAGGAAAGTAGGTGACGGAGACAAAATGAGTTGGCCAATGGCCTTCCAACATGCCAACAACATAACGCATGTCGAGGCGCCCTCATCAACCACTGTGCGGAAGATATTCCGAGTAAAATTTTTCATGGGATAAGCCACTACTATCTGAAACGCTATGTGGTAAGGCAGACAAGGTTTTAAGTCAGTTGTATCCATCATGATTGTACCCGGATTACAAGTCTCGGTAGATCCTAAAGCAGTTAACAAGGCTTTCCTCTGGGAAGGGCAGATTTGGAGGACCTCCAAAGCGAACATTGCACAAGGGGTTTGTGATAAATCTTCCACCACAGAATAGTTCTGGGTGGCCCTTGCATTTGGGTTGTGAGAATCTTTTTTGAATGCACTTTTGGGGATGCGTGTCATTATTTCACCCAATGTCTTCTCAATCTATAGAGGAAGAGAGGGGAGTTCGTCTTCTTTTCCCTTCTCAAAAGTTCTTGGTTTACTATAGTCATGCACTCTAGTCAATATAAAAGCTTCACCCTTCACCATATATACATTTGCGGATGCAGGGTTGTTCGAAGACAGAGAGGGTCCTTGGCTGCCCCCTTTCGTGCTTGCAGAGGTTTGGGTTAGATTTTTCCCATGTTGAAATGGATTGGTTAACACAGTAGGTTGTTGTTGCGTCACAAACTTTTGGGCTTCTACAAGCCGAGGACATAGATGGGTTGGGTGGTCTTCTGCGCACAAGTTGCATGGATACCTTGCCTTTCGTTTCTCAGTGTTGTCCCCGCCAGCATTATCTGTAGGTTTTTTATCCCCCTTACCCTTATTTCATTGTTTTTTATTTCCTTCAGGCTGTTGGGCGGCCTTTGGATTAGTCGATTGCACTGTGTGTACATCCGACATTTTGGTAAGGGGAGCAGCCAAAGCAGTAGTTTGGCTGGCCGCTGTGTGTTGTATAGACAAATGCTACAACTGCTTTGTCAATTGCTCAATGGGATTTGTTTATGCTGAACCAACAATACCATCGACATGTGGTCCAACTCTCTATTTGGTTTTATCACGTATTGAGCGTGGCGCATTGGGCAATATATCGTATAATAAACCGGACTGAGAATAGATTAGCTCAAGTTGTTGAGCTCTCATGATGGCGTCTTCTTCGGAAAATACTCCCGACGTCGCGACGTCTTTGGATAACTGTGGGACCAAAGACTTAAGGAACCACTCGAGCAGGAATGCTGGTGGGACTGGTACCTTAATTAAACTCTTTCGATGCCTCCATTCTCATATGTGATCAGAGATATGGTCCACTTTTTTTGTGAGAAATTGGCCAACAATTCGGTGCCAGTGTCGTATCTCACGGGTAACTGGAAATGGTTTAGGAAAGTCATCGCTAGTTCATTGAAGGAAGAGTATCTTGAATGATCGAGCTCAATGTACCATTTCATGGCACTCCCAATGAGAGTATGTTGAAACAATAACAATTGTACGGAGTCATCTTTCAATGAGTTAGATGAGCACCAAAGAGGAAGGTAGTCACATGATCTCTTGGATCTTCGTTAGGCTTGAATTTGAACTTTGGGATGTCCGAAGGAAACTTCATCGGCATAGGAGGCCAACGTGGATCATGACAGATAGGGTCATTCAACAACCTTGTCAAGTCTGGAAAATGCAAGGTTTCCAGGAAGGGTAGTTTGGGTTGTTGGTGATAACCTGGGAAAAAGGGGCCTGGAGTTTGACTGGCACCAAGTTGCCAGGAAACATTTGGCTGCTGGCCTGGGTTCTAGAAAAAACCATGGCCATGGACAGCGTATGGATTTTTCGTGTGAGGAGACATCATCGGATGATTTCCAAAATAGGACACAGATGGTTGGGCATGCATTACATTCGAAGTACTTTGGGAAGGGTTGCCCCATGTCAGTCTCGTGGGGATAGGCATAGTACTTTGTCCGGGGTTCCATTGATTGTGAAAAGAATTACCACAGGTCGACATTCCTGACGAGGGAACGGATCCCTTCCAAGAATTCCAAGGCCCTGATGTGGAAGAAGTTCCTGGGTGTGCCCCCTGTGTAGGAATAGTACCCTGCATAGGAATAGGTTGTCTGAAACTGGGATTGCCCCCAGTCAGGAAAGCAGCGGATGAGAAAGCATTGTTACCAAACACATTGAACAAAGAAAATGGTGTCGAACCTACTGGCATATTATGCGAAGGTGGTCCTTGACTCCCTGCTCCAAATAAACTATGGTGTGAAGGCGGCCCGGCGGAAGGCTGGTGTGTGCCACCGAGCGAAGGGGACGAAGGAGGGATATGACCTCCTTCGTAAGGGAAAGCGTTAAAGGGATCGGAAGTGTCCCCCATGTGGCCTTGCAGAGGAGCATTAGAGCTCCCTGCCCCTAGACCTGAATTCTGTGAAGTGGAGTAGGAAAGTACAGGACTTGTACCTGAACTAGGCATCTAATATGAGAACAAAGGGTCTGTCGCACTTGGTTGGAAAGGGGTTGTGGCACCACCAGAGATGGGTTCGGACCACTGTGCGATGTAGAGGCGGTCGAGACCATGGTGGCTCGGACTAGTGACAGTGGGTTAGGAGGTGGAAACTCCCCTGTGGTGACAACTGTAGTGGGAATTGAAGAATTCCTAGAAGGAGTAACAACATTTGTTTCCATTGCTGCGTGCGGCACTGTCTGGCACTCATAAGGATGAATCGGTATGATGGTGGGTGCCGAAAGATCAGTGGTGGAGGTTTCAACTAGACCAAAAGCTTTCGCTCCAAGGTCTANCCTTCAGATGTTTGTCAGGCACAATTTCTTGTGACCCGGTCGCTTCAAAAGACCCTTGTTGGTCTAGCTTTCGCCTTAGTGGTGGCGGGGGTGGCTCCAGTGTAACTGGTGACAGGACAAGAAGCCTTCATGACCGGCGGAGCTTGTGATCCTCCACTATGTGAGAAGATCAAAGACACTCTAGGGCGTTCTATTCATTCAAAAACAACACACACTAAAAAGTCCCTATAAGATAAGACAGGCAAACACTAAATTAATTGGAAGAACAGTTATAACAACCAACACTAGAGCAACTTACTGGTGTAAGTGAAACTCGAACACGGAAGCACTCTCCGGTTATACTCTGCAAAGCATGGCCCGATGTATGTCCTAGGTACCATGGTATACCCCCGCAGTCACCTGTGTATGTCCCTAAAAAAGATAGGCAACTAGGTTGCCAGCGCACGAACAGTCACCAGGTCGGTACAGTCGAAAGTCGGGTAGACCACAATGAGCAGGGTATCGAGCTCGAAACCTGTCAAGGGTATCAAGACCAAGTGGTCTGGAAGACAACTGAGGACATCGAATGGATTTGAGACCCATGAAGCTCCGTGGCAAATGCAATCGACGAAATCCCAAGACAATCCCTCTATATGTGTTCTCCACTACGATTGGTCTAGCTTTGGAGGGGTTATCTCCGCTACCTTTTCACACGTGACCTCGTGCTTATCCCCTGTGTTATAGGGGGGTCTCGGATAAATTTCTTCATACTGGACTTGGACACTCCCTAACTCAGACTCCAATGTTTGATTTTAATGGCCTTGAAGAGTTTCCTCTCCAACCTAATCCAAGGCCCTAATCTTGAACTAGTTGGTTAACCCTACAAACATAAAAGTCTAATGAATTTTAGATTTAGTGTTAATTTTATGGCTTGTCTTATGTCAAAGGTTATGAAAGTGAAACTAGTGATGTTTGAAAGACGAAAGTAAAAAAAAGAAACAGAAAGCTGGAAACAAAAACCTTCACTTAACGCAAATTTTAAACAACTTTTCAAATTTCAATTTTTTTTCTAAGATCTTTGAACAACAAACTCAAAGTAGGATTTCACTCGACTACGAGCTACTTACGATCTAAGTAAAATTCCAAGAACTTATGAAAGCAAAGACTTTTCCCTGGTTACTAATGCCAAACAACACTTTTCAATCAATCAAAGAAATAAAAGATTTTTATTTTTTTTTATTTGAATGCTCACAAAGCAAAAAAGGAAAAATATAAACAAGTCAAAACCAATAAAAACTTATGGCCTAAGCGCAGATCGCAAAGAATCTCTTTAAAAATCACACACCAGTACCTTAAAAATGGACTCTCACACTTGTCTAAAAACCCTTCAAAAGAAATTTTTCATGAAAACTTCTAAATGAAAAAGAAAGCTATGGCTGAGATCAAACCTAAGCTACTGAATGCTATGACAGAGACTCAAAAACCTGAGAGGTATAACTCTTGTCAAGGGAAAGTATGTCTGTCTCACCTTCAACAAAAACTATCCTCTACAAGCACACTGCTGACAGTTCCACAGCAAGCGTGTGCATGCGAGCTGTGTAGAGTCAGAGGGCGTGTACATGCGTGTTGGCCTTATACAGGCCGCATGTATCTCTAAAAATTTGAGACAAATAAAATACAACAATCTAAACCAGACAAAGACCACTGATACTGAGAATCAGGGGCTCTTGAAGGCTCAGACACTTTCTTTAACAACAAAAAGAAAACAATGCAAGGAAAAATTCATAGAACAAACCAATATGAGGTGAAACCTAAGCTATAGACTACAAACAACAAAGACTAGAAAGAGTTCCAAAAAACCCCCGAGAATGACTAATTCTGACAGGGAAGAGGATGACTGCCTCAAAATTTTTCTGGAATCATACACACTACTGTTACTTCTTCAGCTAGTGTTTACACACGGGCTGTAAGAATGTAGGGCGTGGGTACACACATGTAGACCTTATACAGGCTGCGTGTACCTCTGTGGGTCTTGAAAAAAAATTTACAGTCCAGTAGAGAAACAGAGATGACTGGTATGGAAGACCAGAATCTCTGTTAGCTCAGACTTTGCAGAAACTTCAAAAACAGGAAAGGAAACTAGTTTTTTTTTTTTAAATACCCAAAAATATTCCTAGGAACCCTAGAGACTTTCCCCAGTACGGTCGCCAATTCTTTTGTGGTGGGAAATCCCCCTACGGACTAACATTTAGGGTTATATTATGCATGCATATGAGACCGAAAGAATCCTACTTTCTACTATCGTCCCAGACCTAATCCCCATTTCTTTTAAGCAAATACATGGTTAGACGAACATACCTTGTTTCGGGTGTTCGATGACGATCCTTCTTCATGCTTGATCGCTTGTTAGAAACTCTCCTCCCAAGTCGGACCTGCATACAAAACAAGCAACAAACTATACATGCATTTTACCTATAGATTAACGGGTTAGAGATTCAAACATATATTCAATAAACTATGAAGAAATCATATAGTGGGACAGGAAAAGCATTTCTTTATTAATTTTAATGAATCAACTTATAATGTCAAGACCGGCCACTGCTCCGCAAACCTGATCCTGGGCTCCTCTTCAACTATCCTCCAACTTCTTTGCTCCGTATCTCTTCTTGCACAAGGATGGCTAAAGGGTTGGGACAATGAGAATGTGCAATTGGGTAGAGTTTCTTTACTATTATTCTCCTCTTCCAAATGGGACCCCTAACCCTTCTTTTATAGGCTAGAAGAAGCTAGGTATTTGGGCGAACCCTCGGCCATGCATGGCCGGAAGGTTTAGTTAACTCACCCAAAGTTGTGTGCTCCATCAACAACTTTCTTTTTTTTATGCTTTTGTAGGTACATGTGGGCTGTTTTGGGTCAGCGAGTGTGTACACGCATGCAGTAATAGAGCAGGGCACATGGGCCTTTATAAAAAGTGTTTTTAAGAAGAGTTGTTCAGCAGTGTTTTGGCAAAGAAGGAATCTGAGATGGCTTGATGCCAGGTAAGATTGTATGGTGAAAATTAGGGTTATAACACTTATCACAGTGATACAACATTTATCTATCGCTTACCAGTCACATCATTGTTCTGCTACACTTCTCTGCTCTGCCTGCATCAATGTCTCTCTGCTCACATTCTTCTTTAGGCTTTCTGTTCTTGTTCATTTTATGCTCTATGAAACATTTCCCTTCTATGCGCTACGCCTCTTCTGTGCATTTTAGCTGCTCCACACAATCAACTTATCCTCCCATGAATCACACTCAGTAGAAGCAACCATCTTCTCTCTGTTCTACATTTTTTATATTATCTGTGCACCTGCTGCATCCTACATGCGCAGTGCCTCTCCATACCTCACTCCCCTGCTCTACATTCCTTTCTCACATCTAGCCATCTATTTATCATCATGGAAACTCTTCATCTTCTCTGGAAGTTACCCCCATGCATTCATCATCACTGGGCATTATGCTGAGATTCCTTAGCCTCTCTGGCAGTTGAGACTCTTCGTCTTCTCTGTTGCAGTTACAGACTTTGATGCTTTTCCATCTGTCATTCACCTCTATGAACAGTCTTCATTCAAATGGAAGTTACCTCAAGACTCTTCAACTCCTCTGGTGATCACCCTGCAGCTCCTTGAGTTCTCTGGTCGATTTCATCATTGTGTTTTGGAAGTTTCAACCAGTCAAGCATAGCCTCTCTGGCTTCTAAGCCCCTTCTGTCATGTGGCCTCCGGTGGTGACCAAGCACCTATTCAGAAGACGTTTCATGATTTCTCATATCACGATGTTCTGCTGCAAGTTGCCTTGAATATCCCAACTCACGATCTCTGAAATGGAGCTTAGCAGTGCTATCCCCTTCCTATATTTTCTTTCCACGTGACCTCCAACAGTGACCAAACGCCTATTCAAAAGGCACTTCGTGACTTGTGACTTCGGGAATCTTGGTATGAGGCTTCTCGACTCTCCCAAGTCACGATATCCGAAATGGAGCTTAGCTGGACTAGCTCCTTCATATCACATGACCACGAGATGTGACCAAGTGCTTATTCAAAGGGTTCTTCATATAAGATCAACGGTTGTATCTCACCCTCTAATCGATGGTTGCGATCAATATCATGACTTCGCATGTCGGGTATTTGAGCATGAACCAACTCTGACTATTCCAACTCTCGATCTCCGAAATACTCTAGATCAATGATCCACAACCCTCTGTGATCCAATGGATGTGATCATGTCACAACCTTTCACCTCATGAGTTCCTGCGACTCTAACTTTACTTTCTTGATTTGTGAGTAAGCGAAATGTTGAGCACTCACCACATTTCCTTGTTGACGTGGTCTACCACTTGTCCTTGCTGATGTGGATCCGAATGACATGGTCTTGCCGACATGGTCTGCCACTTTTTCTTGCTGATGTGGATATCCTCACATGCCACATGTTCTAATCTTGGATTTGACAGCCCAGATTAGTCCTCTATCCAACGACTCAGATCATTTCGTGACCTTGCATATCACGATTTCTCACAACATGCACCTTTGACTTCTCCAACTCGCGAGTCAGGGAAATGTTGATCGCTCACCACGTATCCTATGGATCCAATGGCTAGGATCATTTCATGACCTCGCATATCATGATTTTTAGGGGTTAGAGCACCTCCTTCCTTTGACCTTTCAGACAACGAAATGTTGATCTTTCGCCACGTGTCCTCTGGATCCAATGGCCAGGATCATTTCACGACCTCGCATATCATGAGTTCGAGGGGTTAGAGAAACTCCTTCCTTTGATCTTTCAGTCAGCCAAATGCTAATGTTTCACCACATGTCCTCTATATCCTACGATTCAGATCATTTCGCGACTTCACATATCACGAGTTAGAGGGGTTAGAGCACCTCCTTCCTTTGACCTTTCAGTCAGCGAAATGATGATATTTCTCCACGTTTCCTCTGGAAAATGGACGGTTCTGATGACTTAGGAACTTTTCTCATGCACTTTCCTTAGGATCCAATACTTATTGGTATATGCACTCAGATCTAATGGCTAAGATCTGATCTCATCTGCGCTTCCTCTGGTCACTAGATTTTGATCCGACGACCACTGTTTCTCCTCCTTAGGAGCGTAAGCTTCCTCCCAACCTAGAGGAATGTATAAGTGTCAAAGGCCTCGACCTTTGAAATTTCTACGAGTCCTTCTCTTGGACCTCAGCTACACTTCTGGAAAGTGCAAAGCGCTATCTCTTATGAGCTTTAATGTTCCTGCATATTGTTCGCTCCTTACCTATTTTCCATCAGTGCATACTCTGATCTTGCCATCAATGCACACTCACGCTATTCCTTCTGAGATTCTCGAGATTTGTCTTCTGTGTATTTTTTGCTTTTCTTTCCATGCACACTCTGCCTATAATCCTACCAACGTCGTTGTTGTTCTTGTCATCAATGACAAGCACACTCAGCCTGTAAACATGCCAACAATATCCCCCTTTGGCATTGATGGAAACCCTGAATGGTTGCATTGTTTTACTTAGATCTCCAACTATAGCATCCAGATATCTCCTTTTCTTCCCCTTTGACATCAATGTAAAATAAAACATTCTCCCCCTGAGATGTTGCAGTACTTTTCGAAGGTATCAGATATTCAACCAATACATACTCCCCCTGACAGGATGGACCCTCTTATTTGAGTCTTGTAGAGTATTTGTATCTAACTCACAGTCTTCTCCTTCTAATTATTGGACCTGTTCATCTTCAAATTTAGCTGTGTCCCCTGTATCAGACTCAATATTGCTCACCTCTCTCACTAGGACTCCTTCATCAACCTTTTCTTGTCATAATTGAATTACTCCCCCTGTCATGCTTCTCTGATCTTCTATTACAGTAACTTCAATTTTCTTCCATGATGCCTACAATCCAAGGCTTTTATGACCATATTCATTACAAGAAAAAAACCACTACAAACACTCTCATACCTGCTTTCCCTTTTTACAAATGAAGGACATGTGTTAGGCTTCTTAGGAGTACTGATTTCTTCCTTGTTGTATCCAAGACTGGATTTGTCATTTGGTGATCTCTGTCTATGCAATATCTCATCCAGGATCATGGAGTTGTTCAAGAATTTTATTTGGGTGTTTGACTTCTCAACCTTCTTTCTAAAATTCACAACTTCTTCCATCTTATGACATGATTCTTCTTCTAATTCTAATTTTCTTGTATGGGAGGATTCAATATCAACATTATTATCTATCCTCATTCCTTTAGCCACCACTTGTCCTGAGTTTGCATTTTTCACCTTACAATCTTTGGACGTGAACACCTCTTCACAGCCTTTGTCACACATTTGAATTATACTGGGAAATTTATGTTTCAGATCATCTACAAGCAGAACATCTTGGGCATTTCCTTTTCCATTACTCAAACTCACCATCCCTTTACACTTGATTTTACCTGGAGCATCATTTCCAAAGGTTACATTTCCTGATTTCCTTTCACTTAGGGACATAAACTGAATTTTTTCTCCCATCATATGTTTGGACCATCAATATACCAGGGGTTCTTTTGTCTTTGAGCTGACAACACTAATCCACACTTGTCATTTTATTTATTCTTCCAAACCTTGACAGTGTCAGCAGAGGGATTAAAATCTGGTTCAAAGTTTCTCAAGTGACAGTCTGTAGCTTTATGTCCATAATTGTGGCAGGTGTAACATTTTGATTCGTTGAGTAAAGGATCATAATGATTGTTGTGCTTAACATGTGTCCTTTTCCCAGCCATCACGTGATTTGCAGTCTGTGGTTTTTTGTTACTTGGATGTCTCATTCTTTGTTGTGGC
The DNA here is from genome assembly GCA_032191745.1 of Picea mariana. Lineage (NCBI taxonomy): Eukaryota > Viridiplantae > Streptophyta > Pinopsida > Pinales > Pinaceae > Picea > Picea mariana. Next base: position 25,989 of record JASDQU010736975.1, on the reverse strand, counting down.
AGATATCTATTCATTGAGTGTCTTGATTGCTCATATCTAAATCTTAAAGAACAATTTACATCTTTGTGACCAATGTTAGAACAAAAAAAAGAATATCCATAGAGAAATCCTTTGTACCTGGAAAATGGTTGTCTTCTTTGAGCAGGTCGATTTCTTCCATGCTGATGATTTCCTTGAGCAGGGGGTGTATTATTTATTTTTTCTACAGATTCAGTTCTAGCACCTCTTTCTTTACTCCTCCTGGGCAGTTGATTATCTTCCTTTGTCTCTGCAGGTTTTTTGTTGTCATTGGTTGTAGATTTGACAAACTTGATGGAGTCTTTGTTGCTTGACTGATCACTACTTGATCAATATTCATAACCCAAACACGTTTTCAACTTTGGACTCCTTTGCTGATTCAGAATGGTGGCTAATGCTTCTGAGGCTTTGATACTTGATAGATTCTAATGATACAAGACTTGAAACTTCTCCAAATCTTTCCTAGTTTTCACTAATTCTTCTTCTAGAGCTTCACATCTTGCCTTCTTTTCTGATAACTATTGTTTTATAATGTCTTCGATTTTCTTTGCCTCTTCTAATTCCACTTTTAGAAGAGAAAAGTCTTCATCAGGTTTTTTACTGCCTTTCTTGAACTGTATCAGCAACTATTTTTGCTTTCTCTTCTTAAGTCTGAGTCTGCCAATCTCTTCCAAAGCACTAATCAACTCTCCTTCCAAGTCAACCACAACTTCTTCATCGTTATCATCACTTCCTATGATTTTATTATCATAATCCTCTTTGGCCATAATCATGCAGTCATTTACCTTATCTTCACAGAAAGATTCACTATCTGTGTCTTTTGAAGATTCATCATTGTTTACACATAAGATTTTATTTTTACCAAATCTTTTGGGTTTGTACTTCTCTTCTCCTTCAGAGTTCTGGTCCTACTTCTTGTGTGGACACTTAGATGAAAAGTGACCTATCTTTCCACAATTAAAACATTTGAAGGGAAACTTGACTTGGTCCTTGCCTGATCCTTTCTTTAGTCTTCTCACAAATTTTGCCTCAATTTCATCAGGATCAAAATCCTCATTCTCGTCTGCTTTAAATGATGCTTCTCTAGTGTTGGATTTATCTTTAACTATCCTCATTTCATATGCAGTCAAAGTTCCTAGAAGTTGATCAAAAGCCAAAGATTTTAGATCATCTAGTTCTTCTATAGTAGAGACCTTGGGTTGAACATATCTGGCAGAGATCTCAGAATTTTCTGAACTAAAGAGGATTCCTTAATTTTTTCACCAAGAGATTTCATTGCATTTACTAGTTCTTCAACTCTCAGAAATTACTTTCCAATAGTTTCATCTTCTTTCATCTATAGTTGTTCAAATTGGACTTGTAGGTTTGAAGCTTGGCATCCTTTACCTTCTCATTACCTTCATAACTACTAATGAGTTTGTCCCACATTTCTTTGGCAGTTTCTAAGTGCATAACTTTTACAAATTATGCTTCTACAAGCCCACTCAGAATAACATTCATAGCCTTAGCGTTGGAGCTGAATTGTAGCTTGTCATCCTTATTAGCTAGTAAAACTAGCTTTACATAACCAGTCTCTACCACATCCCAGACATCTGACCTAAATCCATTATGTAGGTTCTCATCCTAACTTTCCAGAAGACAAAGTTTGTTCCATTCAACAGAGGGGCCTTGTTCGTTGAAGTTCCTTCATGGCTAGTCATGTTTAAGCTCTAGGATATNAAACTCTTTACAAAGAACTAAATGACAATCACAACAATGCATGGAGGTAATAAATAGAATATTCAACATCAATCACACACATGAAATGTATAGAGCCAGATATTTCCTAAGGAAACCCATAAAGAGGAAAACCTCTTCTTCTTGATTTGATAAGTAATCTGTACATTATAATTCTTATGAGCACCAACTCGTTGTGAGGCTACCACCTCTATTTTGCAAGCTGCAACTTGCTAAGAGCACTAACTCTCTGATTTCTTTAGCACCTACTAGAAGGAAGCACCAACTCCCTGGTTTCTCTAGCACCCGCTAGAAGGAAGCACCAACTCCCCGGTTTCTATAGCACCCACTAGAAGGAAGCACCAACTCCCTAAGTGTTCCAGCACCAACTGGATGGAGGCACAAACTTCCAGTCACATAGGCACTGACCTGTATAACAGAGAACAATAGTTCTCCCTTGCACCACCCTGCCACCCTGGTTTTTCTGGCTGCAACTAGATGGAATCTACAACTCCCTGTTCTTCAAGCACCCACTTGAAACTCTAAGGAAACCAATCCTCCCTAGCACCTCCCTACCACCCTGAAATATAAATATTTTCTTTTTACAACTTATCATAGTGATACAACATTTATCTATCGCTTACCAGTCACATCATTGTTCTACTACACTGCTCAGCTCTGCTTGCATTAGTGTCTCTCTGCTCACATTCTTCTTTGGGATTTCTATTCTTGTGTGTTTTATGCTCTATGCAACATTTCCCTTCTATGCACTATGCATCTTCTGTGTGTTTTAGCTGCTCCACACAATCAACTTCTACTCACATGAATCACACTCAGTAGAAGAAACCATCTCCTCTCTGTTCTGCATTTTTTATACTATCTGTGCACCTGCTACATCCTACATGCGCAGTGCCTCTCCATTCCTCACTCCCGTGCTCTACATGCCTTTCTTACATTTAGCCATCTCCTGATCATCATGGAAACTCTTCATATTCTCTGGCGGTTACCCCCATGCGTTCATCATCACTGGGCATTATGTTGAGATTCCTTAGCCTCACTAGTAGTCGAGACTCTTCATCTTCTCTATTGTAGTTGTAGACTTCGACGCTTTTCCATCTATCAATTGCCTCTATGAATAGTCTTCATTCAACTGGAAATTACCTCAAGACTCTTCAGCTCCTCTGGTGATCACCCTACATCTCCTTGAGTTCTTCTGGCCAATTTCATCACTGTGTTCTGGCAGTGACCAAACGCCTATTCAGAAGGCATTTTGTGATTTCTCATATCGTGATGTTCTGTTGCAAGTTGCCTTGAATCTCCCAACTCGTGATCTCCGAAATGAAGCTTAGCAGTGCTAGCTCCTTCCTATATTTTCTTTCCACGTGACCTCCAGTGGTGACCAAATGCCTATTCAAAAGGTGCTTCACAACTCATGACTTCTGGGATCTTGGTATGAGGCTTCTCGACTCTCCCAAGTCGGGATATCTGAAATGGAGCTTTGCTGGACTAGATCCTTCCTATCACATGAACACAAGATGTGACCAAGCACTTATTCAAAGGGCACTTCATATCATATCAACGGTCGAGATCTCACACTCTAATCGACAGCTACGATCAATATCGCGACTTAACATGTCAGGTATTTGAGCATGAGCCAACTCTGACTCTTCCAACTCCTGATTTCCGAAATACTCTAGATCAACAACTGTTAGTAATAATTCTAGTCATGGGTTCGAGAAGCTTTCGGCCCCGCTAGTCGCACAAATGCTCAAGCGCAGCTCGGAGAGTTTCTGTTTTGTTTTTCCAAGTAGCGGGTCAAGCGAGTGGGCAAAGTTTTGATATTGGCAGCCGTGATCCATCCATGAAGCAGATCAATGGTCATCGGGATCTCGGGGTTGTCAATTCACCCGACATTTAGCAGTAAAAGGGTCCTTTATATTGGGAGGATAATTATAAGTCGTTCGATCCAGGGGCGCGTGTCACAAGGACTGGCCATCTCGGCGTTTCGCCCATCATGACTTCAACACACAAAGGGCAGCCTTATTATTTCGCAAGACATGAAGTGTCGGGAGCATCAGGAAAATCGGGCCCACAGAAATGCCGAAAGGATCAGAGCCGTTCTTCAGAGGAGACACGTGGCGCTAGATCCCGTAGAGTCGGGGATCGGGGAATTAAAGTTCCTGTGCACATAGCAGCAGGAATCGTGATATGCCGATGCGCGATTTCCCGNAGAGCTGAGGACCAGGTCATGTGGATCATATTTTAGCCGGTAGGGGCTAGCCCCTAGGAAAGGAGCTCATCGCACAACGGGATATCGGGGATCCCAGATACAAAGAACTCGCGCACTCCAAACTCGCGAATCCCGAATCCCCGAAATCCGAAGCCTCATCACATGCCTCCTCGCCGCCACGTTCTATTCCCTCGTCACGCCAACTCATGATTTCTTCCCGGTCCATGTGCCCCTTACACCCTGCTCTTACAC